>OU795037.1:69925120-69960272 GCA_917208275.1 Patella pellucida | reverse complement strand
GACTGGCCCAGTCTCTTCTATTTGTTTTACATTTCGATTTATATAAAAGTATTAATTTTTAGTAAACCAACACTTTCGTTTCCATTTGTATAAATTTTTTTTTGAGTAAACCTGTAACCAGCACCAGAGACTGGACAATTTGCGAGCTTCACAATAAAATGGGCGTTCCTGTCATGTTTTACGTTATTCCTTATTTGGAATGATTGACAGTTATCAAGAAAGCCCCGAGTCACGTGACATGAATCATGCGTCTCGACTGGAGTGCAAAGCAGTCATGCTTAGACCCATTCTCCACGCAAGTCTAACTATCCAGTATACGACTCTGCCATCGGCTCGCGTTCAATAAACGTTTGACCCGGGGGTCATCGATCACGTGATTTACTACTTGGTCAAAAATGGCGCCTGTCCGCGAAATGTTCTTGGCGTTATAAACACTTTTTAATTTTATGTTTTTTTAAGTAAATTCGAAATGTTTATCCCGCAAAGTGATTTTTCTTTCATATTTCAAACATATATCGAGAATTATTTGATTTTGATTAACTAGATTTTTCTAAATTAATTGTTGGGCCTGTCGATCACGTAGTACTGATAAACAAACCCACGTGTGTTATATTCTAAAATTAGCACGGCGACATGCGCAGTTCGGTATTCCGACGATTTTACCCGTAGTCTTACGCAAAAGAGTTCCGTGTAATATCTGTATATACATTGTTACTTTGCAATTGTGACTCCATTTCTATTTCAATATGGTAATAGTATTAAATATATTATCATTTCTTTGTTTTAAATCGTATTGTTTATCATTGTCTATCTTCACCAAGAATCTTGGTGGCGTAGTCAATTGAGCCGACAGCAGAGATTAGTGTACTGCAAGGGAAAGACAACTCTGTTTGGGAGATTGGCTTAGACCGTCTGAGGGTTGACGTCACGTTGTTGTTAGATATGTCGTGATCACGTGCACGACGTCACACGACCTACATAATGCAGGTTGACCTACTAGATGAGAATGAAGCTCTATTTGCCCAGTCTCTAGAGATTAGGTTTTTTTTCGGGTTTTTTTTGGAGAGGACTGGCCAATTTTTGGTGTGTGGAGGAGACTGGCCACCAGTCTACATAAAACATTTGATAGAAGTTAAAAATTAAAATTGCTACACTATAAAAATCTTTACCATTGGTGAAAAACACTAAAGGTATTACACCATAAATAACTTTAAACATGACTTAAAAATACTAAAAGTATTACACCACCAACACGTTTAACAACAAATTAAATAAACTAAAAGTAGTACACCTTGTAAATAATTAATAGCACGTAAAAACAACTAAAACAATTATTAGGAAGTAAAAATTCTAATGAGACATGACCTCATTGTCTGAGATTTTGTCCCTGTCGAAATGAGGGTGGTGGTGCTTCAGCTCTGTGAAGACCTACCGTCAGACGTTGCTGTCTTCGAGATCGAAGTTTCTGAAATAATACCCCATACATGGGTATTCTTAATTTTTCGGTTTGAAATTTTGATCAGATTGCTGAAAATCATATTTTAAATAATCTCAGCCATTCTGTTTGTTGGGAGGTTTCCCATGATCTTGCATTGAGAATTATCGCAGCAATGGTACTTGACAATCGATTCGAAGTCTCGATTATCCATTTGATCGTTAAACGTTTAAAGCTCACGGATGTTCTAATCCATTTGAATCTCAACCCTCGAGTGATCTAGAGAATGGGTGATAGGCTTTACATGTGAATTAACGAATAAATAATGGATGAATATAAGTTATAACAAAGACCCCTAAGGAGCAGATTTAGCCCCAACAAAGAAATATATAGTATATAAGTATTTATTTAGTGTAAAAACAAAAGTATTACTAAGTTTATTTCAGTATTTATAAAACCGGCATTCAATGATGCGATTAAGAATCGAAATTTTAAGTTAATTTCAAGTCAGGATATGATGATGCATTAGAATTAAATTATAAAAAAAACATAAACATAATAATACATAGGTTTTAATTAGCACTACCATAATAAACCACGCAGTGTTTTTTTCTACTCCGGGTAATAAATATGAATCATTCTCGAATGAAATCAAAAAAATATTCCATCATATTCCAAACAAATTTTGGAGGTGGATGGATATCATCATTTACAGCGGCTATTGACATGTCCCAATAGTCCAAATACACAACACGAGAATGGAACTCTTTCATTTCTTCGTGTAAAATAGATATAAGATGGCGACCCATAAAATCATTTATGCAAGGTACCCAACCAGTACAGTAAAATACATGTGGCCCTTTAATTAATACTTGAAGTTCACTGTTTCTATTTAACGCATTTCTTAGAGCAGGTAGAAACGATTGGACTGTATCTCTAAAAATGTTATAACGCATTCTCGCAAAATGACCATACATGTGCATTGCGACTACATATCGTCCACTTTTAGGTATACTATTAAATATAGATGTATAAGACTTTATTGTGTATTTTTCTCCTCCTTTCATATCGCTCCATAGATTAGGATAAGCGTGTAGTATAAACTCTACGGAACCTTTCCAATCATTGCGCTGACACACATATCTAGAAACGAATTTGCATTTAATGGACCTTGTTAATGCAACGAACCATTGTTTCATCGTGGAATCACCCACCATAATTAACTTAGTCTTATTCAGAGCTTTGGCTATTTTAGTTGAAATATTATCTGAAGTTTGACATTTTGTTGATTGATAAAATGACCCATTAAAATATCCAGACGGTGTAGAGAGATCCCATGTTTCAGATTTAGGGAGAATTGAACACAGTGGGAGATCGGTCCTTGAAATATCTTTACCTGGTAAAAAAATAAAATACAATTAAAGATGCATTCCCGGGTACAAACTTTGTGATTTGAGGATATATTTGGACTAAACACATATTTAAAGTAACCAATCTATCAAAAATTTGCTTCAATTCCCTTTCAAAACTCTGTTTTCGCCGGGGATACCTATAGCTGTAAGTAAGCTGTTGTTAAACGCAATGTCTGCCATCTTAACTTCATTGTGGGAGGGTCCATATTTCAAAAGGTATCTATCATTACTTACTTTACATTTACCATATTATTGAGGCCTAAATAAATTCTTAATTATTTCTGTCAACTTCTTTTTACACCTTTTAATTGCAGAGTATTTTGTACGTTGACAACCCGCAATGATCCCAAAACCGCCTAACCATTTGAACAAGAAATAACAACTGCTCCCTGACTTAAGCTAGCACAAAATAAGCTAGCAAATCCTGTCGGGTTGACAGTTAGTGATTCCTTGACAATATTGTCCAGTCCTTGCCCTATGGGCGATTTTCGCGTAATCTAGTATTTTTCTAGTAAGATTGGGTGTCTATACTTTTCATAAATACCAAATTTGCCATACTTTTATTGGAAATAACCAACCGATCAAAACTTTGCTGGGAACCCATCTTTAATATTAGCGCTGATAAAGTCGGGTATACTCTAGGCAGTGTGTTGTGGTGGCACTTTCCCCCGGATGGCAATTGAATTCCAACCGCCAAGGGTTCTTTGACGTGCATACATGACCTCGAATATTCGAGTACGCTTTTTCTTGCCAATATCTAGATCCGGCACCACTGCAAGGAGATACCATGCTTGAAAATTCTCGGGAAACACCAGTTTCGAACCCCGACCTGTGGTTTGTTTGCCAATTGGGTAAAGGACCACTCAACACAAAAATGGTCATTTTGGTACTCTAATATATCAAACAATATTTTTTTTAATAATTCGCTTGCGTGTAAGTTTCCTTAGCAGAGGGGTAACCGGGGGACATGCATGATCTTGAAGCAACGACTGCGACTTACAACATCTAGCCGTTTACTTCACAATTCCCGAACTTATAGCTATGTTATCTGCAGGCACATCAGCAGTAGCATCCCATCAGAAATTTGGACATAGCGACCTCTACGGAAACCTTGACATCGGACGAACCTTGAACTTTGGAACTCGATTATCACAGGTAGACATTTTAGCTTAAAAGCGCGAATGGTATTCGTGACAATTAAGGAATCTGATTGGATCACAAGCTGGGCCTTTACCCAAACAAACTTAATGCCGAAATATGCAGAGTGTTACGTAAAGGGCTAGATAAGATGTACGTGGTTAAAGCGAGATCAAGCTTTCTATTGAAGATGGGTCACACGGGGAAAACCCGAGGCACTTGAATATGTAAAATACACCCCATTTACTTACCTTCAATGTTTACTTTTACTGAAAGAATTCGACCTGTGTGACTGCATGGTTTCCTGTAAATGATGTCAATGATAGTTTTACACGTGCATATAATAAATAAAACAAAATTAAGACTGAAAATCGAATTTATAAAATAAACATATCTGAGGAACCGACTAGACTAATGCAGACGGGCATACGGTGGCACTACGTCACTCTTATAACCAGTTGCAACTGCTAAGTGTTCTTTTAGTGCATGCAAATTAATATGTACACGGGGTCTTTTTTCTTTTGTAACATCCGACCCTGGGATCGAACCCTGGGCCTTCTGATTAGAGTGCCAGTGCCTTAGTGACTGAGCTACTGTTGTTTGCTGCTGTATAACCCGACAGTGCTTAGAAATCAACCAAAATATAGGGAATACCTTGATAGCAGTATACTTTCGGCATACGTAGCTCCAACATCGGAAAATCTGTAGTCTCTCAGCCCAGAAAAATCGCTACAAGTGAGATTAGCTGAAGGCGGACGGCCACAATACCAAGGACTTCCATCATTGAGCGTAGTGAAATTACAGATTTCCTGATATCCAATTATTGTAGGCAAAGGTAAACATAGAGTGTTTTGATGAAATGGGCCTTTGATAAACAAACCAATGTGATAATACATAGAATTCAATGTTCTGTACCATCTGAATAGGGTGGCACTTTCTTCTCTGAAATACGGTATAACAACCGAAACTGTGTTATTACCAGTCCAAAGTGTAGGAAATCTCACTAAATACGTCCCGTTATTGAAATCAAACACCCGACCTGACATTGCCTTTGTGTTGTTGGACCTCGTTATCCAGGCACGGACATCGTCTCCGCCCCGTTTTAAAATGTGTCTATATTTGTCTTGCAGGTTAAACTGTATCTGCAATTCGTGTTTGGTTTTAAGAGCTTTACGGCCGGTTAAAACAGTGATTACAGATTTTGAAAGATCGGGCACTTGCGTTTCATTTGTAACTCTCTTGTCACGTATCGTCATTTTTTCTGCCGTTATCACTGGTTTTGTAAACATATATTGATTATCCGAGATAAGTAAATGGTTATAAATTTGATTCTGAGAGGTACATATACACTGCGACCCTCGGCACTTGGGTGAAGGCGTTAAGGTAACATTGCTACACGGGTCTGAACATTCCTTGCAACCGTGATTTAGACTGGCTACCTTTATATCTTTAGGTAGTTGATAAATAAAATCAGACAGATAAAAAGACGTATTTACAAGCTGCCTGTAAATGTCTGTATATTGTGGATAATTCATTTTGAAGTGATTCATATTTATTATGAACCTATCGTTTAAAAGATCCAAACCTGGTGACACCTCAAATGCGTTTCTGTAAAGTAAAATGTACAGTAGTTAAACACACACATTATGTAAGAACTATATCTACCTATTGCAGTAATGTTATATAATCTATTATAAGACATTTATTAACAAAAGAAGACTATAAACTCTCGATGGCATGGATACTCGAGATTTTAACTAGATTAGAACGGTTCACCATTTAAAATTTAAATGCAAAAATGAGAAACCGAGGCTAAGCCTTGAATATACCATTATGGTTACCACAACACACAGATCTTGTCAAAACTACGAACAGTGATAACGTTGTCCAAAATAATGATGATGATGATGATGAAATGGGGTTTAACGTCCTGCGCTTAAGCACCTAACCTGGGCTTATTGAAGACGGGCATACGCCATACAGTGTGCTATGAGGGAAATTTTGCCCGGGCAGCAATTGAATTCCAACTGCCAAGGGTTTTTTTACGTGCACGCCAATGTGTACACGGCACCTCGGTTATTTGTCCCATCCGAACGACTAGGCAGATAACCTTGTCAGACCCTCCTTCTGCATCACTGACAAGGGGAAATCACGCCGGAAAATTGAGATGAACTTTCTCGGCCAATGCAGTGATCGAACACCCGACCTCCAGGCTAACGAACCAGCGCCTTATCTACTTAGCCACCGCGATCTCCATGTCCAAAATGAATTAATTTGAATGCAATTCTTTAATATTTCCATTTTACATTATCTATTTTTGAGCTATTATAGCGAGAATGGTCATATTTTAGAATTTCTTTAGTTGATTCAGAGAGATAACTACATTTCGAAATACTTCGCCTATATATGTCTGATAGGAAGGGGTGGGGTCCAGTGGTCTAACGTGTGGTCTTTAGAGCATAAGGTCTTTCATTGCGTCAAATGAAGTGGTTTCAATCTCCCAGCTTGTTAAGGAACAAGGAGTAGGGTCGCGTGTCCGTGGTAATACTAGGTTAACTCCGAAATTACATATAATTTGTGTCGAGTGGACGTTCAATGTTATTTCAAATTAAGTTAATTTTTCGTGCAATGTTATTAAAATATAGATCTATATTTCGTTTCGTTTTTTATACTTTCGATGGACTACACTTCATAGTAGATCTAACAAGTTATAGTGGGAGTTCACGTTCTATGACGTCAGGTATCACTATCAAGCCTGCGACATTTGACCCGTTAACGTCAGTCATTCAATAAACCATTTAGCGACCGCCATGCTTTATAAAATATTCTTTCTTTTTGTTTTGATTTCCACCTGCTGGTGTTTGTAAAGACGTCATTGGACTGTAATGTATACCCATAGTTCTGCGCATGAAACAAGTTTTCCAGATCCAAAAGTAGTAAAGGCAAGTAAAAACAAAATTTTGAAATATAAAAAAACGAAACGAAATTGGATTTGTGTTTTAATCAGATTGTTTTTCGGGGTAATAAATATACATCTTTTGTCATTACAGTTATTTTAGTCGAAAATCAAACTAGTAGTTGGTATTTTACACTATGTGGGGTATGCTCACGCTTTCTAGAACACTTCATACACAAGTCATAAAATATAGATGGATCTGGTAATTGTGTTTCAATTACTAAAGAATGAACCTACCGCCATTTCATTGTCAGCAAAAGTGATAACAATCCACAGAGCAAATAACCGAATAGTTTAAAGCGTCTCATCTTGATATATATCTGTAAAAGAAATGAAAATGTAATCCGAGAATCAACGCCTCAAATACATAAGGATGATCTCTGTAGTGCAACTGGTTCACTGACTTCAACACTGTGTTTTTTCCTTTTTCGTGACCAAAACTGCAGACGACAGTTCTGGTTCTTTCTAAGCTACGTTTTTGAAAATGTGGAACAGTTGTAAGTCAAAAATCACCCTCGTTCTCAAAATTGATATCTTTTATGGCATAGCTGTCATAACAGTTTACGTGAGTTTTGTTGAATTACGTTAGAGGTCTCTCTGTTATAGGTGTCAACAGTCCTAATTGCTTTAAGCCATGGACCAATATTCTAAATATGAAGAGACGCCCAACTGTCTTGAATATCGACAGGAACTAATTTGGCCAACAAAATACATTCCATCACCGTTGGTGGGGTTTCATAAACAAGCGGCCATGGTATATGCTTGCAACAATCTAAAAGCTCACTGGCCTCTATGTTCCTTTCATTTATGGTAAGGTTTGGGGGCATTTCTTTGGAACTTTTCATCACAAAAGTTCAACAAGATACTGGACTTAGAAAAAAATATCAATGTTTTCCAAACCCCTTATATGTCTGTGCGGTACCAAATTCAACAGGATTTTTTACTTAGAATATTCCACAAGGTTTTCGACTTGATAGAATGTTTTGTGTCCGTGTTGTTTTTTACCATAATCAATCAATTATTCCAAGTTCACCATATATACCTGCGTGGTACCACATTCCAGAAGATTTTCATAGAGGTTTCGGTTATTATTCTAGATTTATTTAATTGACACGTATACTATTACTATCTCCCTGATAATGTCTACTATATCGTTAAAACAGTTCATGTGTGCATTTTGCATACCGATAGTTCATTGGCCAATCACGCTATTTGACCGACATTTCGCCCAATAGTTTGGATGCAACTATGGCGGGTGTGGCGCCAGGCAGGGTAATCTTACTCTTCCGGACACCTGTTTCCACTCAACGCCGGATTAAACATGGTGGGGGCCCTGGGTTCTGGAACGTGTGGAGGGGGCCTGATCAAGGGGGGTCTGGGACAGGGGCAGGGGCGTAAATAGGATTGTAAAAAGTAGGGGGTGCAGCAGAGTGTTGGGGACGCCAAAATAATGCCCAAGTTACTGTCACAAACGCGTTTTCCACCCACTTGAAGCTGTAAACAACGTCGCTCCCGTGTTTTAATTTCGGCAGCGCTATTTCTCATTTTGATGTTAAGCACACCAAAATGAAAAACTCCTTATCCTCAAAACTAAAACAAGTTCGAAACACCTTAAGGCGACGTGGATAAGGCGACCAGACGCCATAATCTCTAATCATGCAATTTGGTGGCGTCGCCCCCAAGACCAACAAGGTCCTGTCAAATGTGAATAAGGGCGACCAAAACGAACCCTTTAATGTCATGTGGTTGGTCAGACGCCGACCCAGAAAGAGGTGATGGGAGAGGCCCCTCGCCTATGGGGATGGCACCCTTGTCTGGAGTCATCCCTCAGAAAATTTTGAAAAATAACGATGCAGGAAACACGTTTTTCTGACACTGGCATGATATGGCAATTTTGTATTTTATGGCGGCAGATTTTTGGGGAGAGGCATTTGCTTTTGGTGTTCGCACCTTAGGTCCGCGTCTGTGGTGGCGCCAGATAGCCCTTATGCCAGATAATAGACAGGCAACATACCAAAAACTTTTCCAGGTACTGAAAGAGAAATCCAGTTCATTAAATTTAAACGTACAACCAACTACCATCTTCACACACTTCGAAGTAGCAGCACAGAATGCAGTTCGTCTAGAAATTAACTGTACCCTTAAAGGTTGTATGTTTCATTTCGACAGGCTATCTGGAGAAATGCCCAGAAACATTGTTTACAGAAACTGTATGGTGAGAACAATTCAGTGACTAGTTTTGTAAAACGAGCGGCCGCGATAGCTCTTATAAATCCTGGTGATGTTGAAAACTTTTGGTTTTACGCCTTAGAAGACGCAAATATGGATATTCCTGGGGTTCGTGAATTTGCAGACTACATTACAGAACAGTGGGTCGAAGGTGTAGATATAAGCTTATAGAACCATTTCTATACTGAAGGTGCAAGAACAACCAACAATGTTGAAGGTTGGCATTCAAAGTTAAAGAAAGTATCGTCAAACCATCCGAATATTTTTAGATTCATAGAACTACTAAAGTCAGAACAGGGTTACACAGACATACAAATTTTACAATATGGAAATGGAGGCGTTTCACGACCACCCTTAAATTTAAATGGACTCTTCCGTTCATATTCAACAATGATTGGATAACGGCTGGGTAGTTTCCGTCAACTAGCGAATATTACCGAATTAATCACGTGCAATTACGAGATGGTATTTTTGTAAACATAGCGCCATTTTGAAGAATTGAATTTCATACAAAAACAAAATGGATAGTAAAACGAAGTCAGCGGAATAATTAATCCCCTTTAGCCAAAATACTGACAATGGAATCGGCGTGAATGCAACTATCGATGAGGATCTATCCAAAGCCTAATAGTCCTGGGGCTGAAGGGGGTCCTGTGTGCAATCATGCGTCCCCTAATTTTGACTCTTGGTCCATGTAGGGTACCCATATGAGATTTAAAAAAAATTTGGTTAGACATTCCAGATATGGGGCAGAAAGGTGTAATTCAAGATGGCCACTGTACCCTTATACCCAATTTAACTCCATCTAGATATGTCATAAAGTGGTGAATTTGGTGTCTTTACCTAGGTTATTGGGGTCAAGAAATCCAGTGAAATCGTTTTCAGGGTGAAAAAGGTAGCGGGTAATGGTGAATTCCAAGATGGCCGCCACGCCCGTTCGGCTAGCCTGTGAAGGTGCATAATTGAGCGAGGAGAATACACTTGGTGTCTCTTTGAGGGGTGAGATATTTTACACAGACCATTCACTTTGCCGGTAGAACAATCTAGCATTGTTAATTTTAGTATAGGACAGCCAGTTGATAAGGATACTGGTTTTACTCAACCAAATTATCAGAAGGATTTGTCTGACTGTGTGAAAGAGATTGTATACTTTATTAACATCTAGAGATATAAACTATAATATTTTGGCAAGTGTTTTTTTTTTTTATCTCGAACAATACTTTACACAATATTCACAAATCTACAAATGTTCACCGTAAATAAGTTGTACAGTTAGGATCACTTTTCTGACTATCATTTCTTTCTCTCAAATACCACCATTAGGGTTTTTGCATTGGTTGCACTGACTGATTGCCTGGCGTTTATAGATTATGCAGCAGCGTATGTTACTTTCTCTACAAGGACAGGGGCGAGTGTCGCATTTGACACAGTTACATTTCAAAGACACTTCATCTGGCACTTACGATGGTATATTTATTTGGGTCCACGGTAAACCCATAGTCTTGTGGGTTCAGTTTCCCAGGCAATTGACTTGGATGTAGGTTGCATACATTTCCCTCTGAATATGACCTTCTGTAGCATAACTGGCTGGGGGGAGGGGGGGTCAATAATTGTCATTGACCTACTGTGATGGTACCAGTTGAAACGTAAATTATCCATCGTTTCAATGACATGGTTCCCTCTGTTCATCACTTATACCAGTAACTTTTGAACACAATTCTGTACATCCTTATGTGCCCTCCCAAAGTCCTTCAAGTGCAGAACAGGATCGGCATTGGTGCCAACAGCTTTCGTGTCAAATTAGCTGGTAATTGCACATCCAGTCAAGGAGGACTTTACACATAGGTTTTCCAACTTTCACAGTTATTCCATGAACAGGGATGAATCTTGTCTCGCCAACTCCCCATCCGAGCCCATTCGCTGCCAACAGCGAGTCCATTCGCTGCCAACAGATGGTAGAAATACATGACTAGAACGTACACATCAGTGTCACTGGAGAGAACGATGAGAAGATCATGAGGATGTATGAATCAAAGATGAAGACAAGCCGAGAAGCATTTTACAGCAGATGACTACATAACTCCTACGCAGTGGAAGGATATGCCAACCGGATACATTGTTGATGTAATGGCTAACGTTTGAAAGCTGAAAACGTCCCCATTGAGCACCTTCGGAGAATTGTGCAAAAATTCTTCTCGCATTGACTTCACCTTCGATTCATACATCGAGGGGTCGATATAACTCCATCTAGATATGTCATAAAGTGATGAATTTGGTGTCTTTACCTAGGTTATTCGGGTCAAGGAATCCAGTGAAATAGTTTTCAGGGTGAAAAAAGTAGCGGGTAATGGTGAATTCCAAGATGGCCGCCACGCCCGTTCGGCTAGCCTGTGAAGGTACATAATTGAGCGAGGAGAATACACTTAGTGTCTCTTTGAGGGGTGAGATATTTCACACAGACCATTCACTTTGCCGGTAGAACAATCTAGCATTGTTAACTTTAGTATAGGACAGCCAGTTGATAAGGATACTGGTTTTACTCAACCAAATTATCAGAAGGATTTGTCTGACTGTGTGAAAGAGATTGGATACTTTATTAACATCTAGAGATATAAACTATAATATTTTGGCAAGTGTTTTTTTTTATCTCGAACAATACTTTACACAATATTCACAAATCTACAAATGTTCACCGTAAATAAGTTGTACAGTTAGGATCACTTTTCTGACTATCATTTCTTTCTCTCAAATACCACCATTAGGGATTTTGCATTGGTTGCACTGACTGATTGCCTGGCGTTTATAGAATATGCAGCAGCGTATGTTACTTTCTCTACAAGGACAGGGACGAGTGTCGCATTTGACACAGTTACATTTCAAAGACACTCCATCTGGCAAATTACGATGGTATATTTATTTGGGTCGAGACAATTGTTGTCTACGGTAAACCCATAGTATTGTGGGTTCAGTCTCCCAGGCAATTGACTTGGATGTAGGTTGCATAGATTTCCCTCTGAATATGACCTTCTGTAGCATAACTGGCTGGGAGGGGGTGTCAATAATTGTCATTGACCTGTGATTGTACCAGTTTAAACGTAAATTATCCATCGTTTCAATGACATGGTTCCCTCTGTTCATCACTTATACCAGGAACTTTTGAACACAATTCTGTACATCCTTATGTGCCCTCCCAAAGTCCTTCAAGTGCAGAACAGGATCGGCATTGGTGCCAACAGCTTTCGTGTCAAATTAGCTGGTAATTTCACATCCAGTCAAGGAGGACTTTACACATAGGTTTTCCAACTTTCACAGTTATTCCATGAACAGGGATGAATCTTGTCTCGCCAACTCCCCATCCGAGCCAAAGTTCAGCGAGTCCATTCGCTGCCAACGGATGGTAGAAATACATGACTAGAATTACGTACACATCAGTGTCACTGGAGAGAACGATGAGAAGATCATGAGGATGTATGAATCAAAGATGAAGTCAATCCGAAAAGCATTTTACAGCAGATGACTACATAACTCCTACGCAGTGGAAGGATATGCCAACCGGATACATTGTTGATGTAATGGCTAACGTTTGAAAGCTGAAAACGTCCCAAATGAGCACCTTCAGAGAATTGTGCAAAAATTCCTCTCGCATTGACTTCATCTTCGATTCATACATCGAGAGGTCGATGAAAGACAGCGAGCGACTGAGGCAACCCAGAAAAACCCAGCCTTGTACAGTAACATTGCAGTAGAAAGCAAGTTGCCAAGAGATATGGACAGTTTCTGGCCATCTGTAGCAAATGAAGTCAAACTGGAACAGCTCATAAAGGGACATAACTATGGACCACTTCACAGTACATCCTCATGATCTTCTTATCGTCCCATGCCTGATAATTGGTGATGAAACATAAACACCCACACAGTCGATACGGAATTGAGACGTATTCCAACACTCAGACCTTGACACCTACCACGAAAGGCAGACGTGCTGTCAGACAGAGTTACATGACACGGATTATCACCCTCTCCAGTAACACTGATGTGTTCGTTGTAGCCAGAGGGGGAATTGGCGACAAGACAAGATTGATCCCTGTTCATGAAATAGCTGTAAAAGTTGGAAAACCAATGTGTGAAGTCCTCCCTGCGACACATGCTGTGACATTACCAGCAAATTTAGCACGAAAGCTGCTGGCACCAAGGCCAATCCTGTTCTGCGCTTGGAGGAATTTGGGAGGGCACATATGGATGTACAGGATTGTGTGCAAAATGCTGAGAAGTTCCTGGTACAAGTGATGAACAGCGGGAACCCCATGGCATTGAAACGATGGATAATTTACGTCTCAACTGGTACCATCACAAAAAGTCAATGACACTTATTGGCCGCCCCCAACCAGTTATACTACATAAAGTCATATTCAGAGGGCATTCTTTGGAACCTACATCCAAGTTTATTGCCTGGGAGCCTTTCACTGAACCCACAAGACTATGGGTTTACCGTGGAAAACAAATGTCTCGCCCCAAAGAAATACCATCGTAATTTGCCATATGAAGTGTCTTTGAAACGTAACTGTGTGAAATGCGACACTCGCTCCTGTCCTTGTAGAGAAAGTAACGTCCGCTGCTGCATATTCTGTAAATGCCAGGCAAACAGTCAGTGCAACCAATGCAAAGACCCTAATGGTGGTATTTTGAGAAATTGACAGAAAAGTGACCCTAACTGTACAACTTATTTACGGTGAACATTTGTAGATTAATAATAATAATAATAATAATAATCACGTCATTTTACAAGGGTAGCAAATTAAGCCTGAGGCTTGTTTCCAATCGTGCGAATGATTTCGATCAATACTGCGGGAAGAAACCGAAGAACTCGGGGGAAACCTGCCTGATCGGACGGGAGACCGAATATCCCTCTCACTTACAACGATAAAGATCTTGCCCTGAGCTGGGATTAAACCCTCGATGCATTGGTGAGAAGCCGCCTCTCTATCGCCACGGCCATCCGACCAGCTTTTTGAATATTGTGTACAACATTGTTCAAGATAAAAATGCTTGTCAAAATACGATAGTTTATATCTCTAGATGTCAATAAAATATCCAATCCTTCTGATAATTTGGTTGAGCAAAACCAGTATCCTGATCAACTGACTGCCCTATACTGAAATTAACAATGATAAATAGTTCTTCCGGCAGAGTGAATGGTCCGTGTGAAATCCCTGGCCCCTAAAACCCTAGACAAGACACCAAGTTTATTATCCTCGCTCAATTATGCTCCTTGACAGGCTATCCGAAAGGGCGTGGTGGCCATTTTGGTGGCCATCTTGGAATTCACCATTACCCGCTACTTTTTTCAATCTGAAAATGATTTCAATGGATTCCTTGACCCCAATAACCTAGGTAAGGACACCAAATTCATCACTTTAGGACAAATCCAGATGGAGTTATATCGGGTAGAAGGGTACGGTGGCCATCTTGGACGCCATCTTGAATTACACATTTCTGCCCCATATCTGGAATGTCTACCCAAGTTTTTTTCAATCTCCTATGGGTACCCTACATGGATTAAGAGTCAAAATTAGGAAACATATGATTGCACACAGGACCATCCTCAGCCCCCGGACTATAAAAAAAAATACGATCAAAAGACATTATTTCCCGATAATTCTGACAGTGAACTACGGTTAAAGGTTTTTGCTTAGTTTTAAAGACAGAAGGATTTGACCGACTGTTTTAAGTGCATGGATTGTACCCAAAAATAGTTTATAATGGAAATCTTGGGCGATTAATCCTTTCAAGTCTAGGAGTGTGTGGACGGAAAGAAGATTCTGAAAGATATTGATAACCGATTTAAATATGCTGATAAGTACGTCGTCTATTTCTGTCTTGAATGTTCCAAAATAATTTTTAATTGTCAAAATAATAAAAATTTATTTCTGTGTTTTTTGTATTATTTCGATCATCAGCGGTTGATATGAGTCGAATACATCGACCTGAGATGACGTCATTAGCGGTTGATATGAAATATCAACCTGTCACGACGTCATCAGCGGTTGATATGAACATATGATGACGTCATGGCAGGTTGTTATGAGGTATAACTGCTATGCACATACAAGAGAAAACTACCGCGAGTTGTATATATAACACTACATTACGTACTTAAAATTCTCAGTAGGGGAATGGGTATCATTTATTGTGTAACATTGTGATTATAGCCAGAAATGCCTCCTAGATTTATGTACCTAAATTTTTCCACACCACCTACAGATATTTAAAGCGTGTTAACAATATATTCATTTAAGGGAAACTATGTAATTTCGAGATTACCATATCGTACAATTCATAATCATTTGACGATCGACCTCCTTTTTACAAAACTATGGATCAACGTTCAGAGAGTACAGGGTACATCATGGTTTATAGACTAACGAGCTACAGGGTACATCGAAGTACAGGGTACATCATGGTTTAGACACTTTATCCGAAATATAGTGTACATGATTGTTTAGAGAAACTCTATCCGAAGTACACGATACATCATTGTCTAGAGGCGCAATACGAACTACAGGATTCATCTCTATCCGAACTTCAAGATACATCGTGGTTTAGAGAAACTCGACTCCTAGTAACACCAATACCGATAGTTACCGCGGGTTCATTTAAAACAGAATGGTCGATAGTGTCGGATAAATTTTTACCACTACGATTATCATTTCGATCTCCATTTAGAAAAAAACAAAATGACGGGTATTATCGGATTGACTATTATACTGCACCACTAAAAACCCGTACAATGAATGAATGAATGAATGAAATGGGGTTTAACGTCCTACTATTATGCACTCAACCTGGGCTAATGAAAGACGGGCATACGCCATACAGTGTGCTATGAGGGAAATTTTGACCTGCCTAGGGATCTTTTACATGCACTCCAATGTGTACACGGGACCTCGGTTTTTCGTCCCATACGAACGACTAGGCAGCTGTTGTTGTCAGGCCCTCCTTCTGCATCACTGACAAGGGGAAATCACGCCGGAAAATCGAGATGAACTTTTTCGGCCAATGCAGGGATCGAACACCCGACCAGCGCCTTATCCACTTAGCCACCGTGACCCCCACCCATACAGTGACATCAATAAACACATAACTTGTGAAAACTCAAACATTTTTTTCATTTTGGCGTAAATTTTTGAAATGTTTACTACAAATTCTGTCTTCAGCACACCCAAAAAAACTCCTGACAACAAAACAGCAAATAAATGGCCTGGTTCTATAAGGTTTTGTTTTAAAACATACCAAATCTTTGACTTGATTATTCTCAAACTAACTTTGGTGAGTAGAGTGGCTTCAAGCGGACACGACTCAGTCAAATGTTGCGCGATTCAAACAAACTGTACATCAAATTGAAGGTATTAAGTAGGAAAATGTAAAAATAACAACAACTGAATTTTTAAAATTTCCTCATCGCGACTTATTATGCCATAATCTTAACAGAAACAATAAGCTTTCATATGTAAATACATATGAAAGCTTAATAATCCTCAATCCACCTTGCCGCTCGTGCAACTCGATTGTATATTAAAAGATGTATATAGACAAACGACAGTGTTGTAAGTTGTTACAATCCATCATTCGTCAGCGACGATGACAGATTTGTGAAATAGTTTTACTGACACTGAAGGGGACTCAAATTCACACCTATCACACCTTAAATATTTCGGGCGATGTTTGATTCTTTGTCAAGAGGGGTATGTGTAATACTTTTAGTAGACTTTGTGCTTCTAAGTTTAACTTTTAAGATGAAATTCAATTATATTATATTAACTATTGATTTGACAACTTGGTACGTTCACACACACTCAATTCAATTTTTTAACAATTTACACGTGATAGGAATCAGGCCAGTTGTTAATTTAACCAATCATTTTGTTAATTATGTCAGTCAAGGCTAATAAACACGCACTGGTACGCGTGTCTAACAGGTTTCTTTATAAAAATGCCGTTTGTAAAGATTTAGTTTAGACTCCGATTGCCTGTCAGAAGGGTACGATCTAAGATATCCTAGCTAGCCTAGCTAGCTAGGTTTGGGAAGAATTAGCTAGTATTGACTGTAATGATGATATGTACATTGCTTGTATGTATAACAATATCTGCTACATAAAAGGTAAAAACAAACTCTTGCATTGTTTTAACTGAGAAGACGAACGTCTTAAGGAACCAGTAAAGATACACAACGTGAAGGAGAAGAAAAGACGATCACAAAGCTAACAGATATATGTAACAAGAAACAAGATGTATAAGTCTTAAGTAAGATCTGGGGATTTCCAGCCCCGCTCTCCAGGACCGGCAGATGACGCCATATTGTTACATATCCCATTTGATGCCGTGCAAGTTTCGACCCTTGGGTTAAGAAGTCACTTTCGAAGAAGAATGCATGTTTGAAGATGTTCAGAGAAGAAAACAAAACCAGATCTGTACATCATGCGACAGAGAAAATTTTGGTGGAAATACGAAAACCTGATGATAGTCTACAAATCTTGGTAAATACATTTTGTTTGTTAAATTAAATATGTTAAAATTGTTTAATCACCAAGTAATATTCGTTAAGGTTTAAAATCTATTTTGAAGCTAAATACATGTAGTTAAAATTAACTGTATGAGAATAAATAATATTCATTTATAAGTTTTGATTGATAGGTTTAAGTGGTTCACCCCCATTTCGACTACGTCCCATTTCGACTACACCCCATTTCGACTACAAATTTTATTACCCTCAAAACCCTGAGCCCCTAACTAATTAACAATGAACTGTTCCACTGATTAAGTGATCGGATTAAGGTAATGATTATTGTTAAAATAGCTTATTCATTATATATTTTAGCTTGCTATTTAATAACAATTAGTTTGTGTATGTTTGAAGTAGAAATATTAGTTTATTTATTAAAAATAACATTGTTTCATGTGTAGCCTACATGGCGGGACTTCGTGAAGTCGAATTTGTAATTTCTCAGAGGGGTAAGCCGCAAGTCTTGCTGGATGGATATGTGTATAGAAAGAATATCGAGCGCCGTGAATGTATTCTTTGGAATGTGTAAAGTCAACCTGCAGTGGGAAGTGTACCACAATGGATATATACGTTCGAAACGTTTCAAATCACAACCACCTCCCAGAAAATGAAGACCAAATCAAATTTAAAAGTAGCCTCCGAAAACATTCACGAGAAGAAACGAAACCTGTGCAATTAATTTACTCTGAAGAACTTGCTCAAATATCTGAAGAATTCGTGCCTGATTTACCTTCCTTTTCTTCCATTTCTAGTGGAATGTATAGACACCGAAGAGCTACCATACCACAATTGCCCAAGTCACATCCTAACATCTACAGATTTATTGATGTGATTAGAAATATTGAGAAGTGCGAGCGGTCCAAATATGCTCAATTGACATTGGGAGCGGCACCACCAAAAAGGAGACGAGTATATAAAGAAATAGATAACAGACTGATCAGGCTAAAGACCAAACTCATAAATAATGAAAAACACCAATGCAATATTTGGATGCCATTGGACACCTTTTAAAATTGGAATGAACTGTACAATAGACAATAGATAATCGAACTAGTGCTTTGAAATTAGACAATCGAACCAGTGCTTTGAATTAGACAATTGAACCAGTGCTTTTAAATTAAACAATCGAGCCAGTGCTTTGAAAATAGACAATCGAATCAGTGCTTTGTAAAATATTAATATCTTGTTTTGTTATATAAATTTTTAAATCTTTTTTCCTGTTTGTTTTGATATAATCTGTTATACGCTGTAGTCTAAATGGGGTATGGAAGAATCTATTCTATCTATATAGAGGGTATATAAGTAGGGATTATAAAACCACCAGACCGTATAATCTGTTGTTATAAGCTGTAGTCGAAATGGGACGTAGTCGAAATGGGAGTACACCGTTTAAGTCGACATGACCTATAGTTAATTCGAGTAATACAAGTTTAAAGTGAGGGTCTCTAGAGAGTAGGTTTTAAAACAAACAAATTTTTCTTTGATATAACTAAGAATTAATAAGGATAAAGAAACGAAGTAAGGAATAAAAAAAGGAACTAATGTTGTGTCCGGATTGCAGTGGTTAGACGGCAGATCTAAGGAGTGTTTAACTCTAGTTTTTTTCAAGATGGCTGTGCTCGCTACTGTAAAGTCGTTAAAATGTGTTTTTCGTTTGTTTCGTGTATAATATTGTTTTTGAGATCCTTGTCCAAAGTCTCATTAATTAGGGTTTTAGTCGAGTTTGACAAAATGGGGTAATTCAACTTTTGAATACAAAGTTGAATTGCTATAATTTGTGTTTTTGTGTTGTCAATGTATGTGGTTACGTGTAGATACGTAGAGTAGGGTAATTTTGAGATCATTAGTCCAGGTTTCAAAGTTATTATAATTTAGCTTTTGAATAAAAAGTTAGGTTATGTTAAGATCCCATTTAATTAAATCTGGGGAGTAGGTTATGTTAAAATCCCATGTGGTTAATATCTAGGGATGTAGGTATGGTTTTCCCGAAAAAAAACCAACTAAAATTATTGGCTCGTTAACTTGTGAGATTATCACAAAGTCATTGATACGAGTTTGATAGGTGGTTAAGATAAGAATAGCACACTTTGTAGAAAAGTGTAGGGAATATGCGGTACATTTTGGTACGTATATAATTTTATGTAATTAATTTTTGCTTAGGAACGTGATATATAGGCTACCTTTAATAATATTTTGCTATTATATACACTGTCAACTAAAATATAAACACTACGCGATGATTAGAATGTGTAATTTGACATGAGGTCATATTATATTACACAATAGTATTCATACTGTTTAAAGTTGACATGTGTAAAAGTCACAATATATAGGATATAATATACATGTATATTGGATATATATAGCTAGGTGTACATGTATTATCATTGCTGTGGTATTAACAGATGAGTTATGACTGTCATGTTTGTATAAATGTGGATTTGTGTTCCGAGGGAGTGAAGTGCACGTCACTTGCTTGGAGCATGATTCTAAATAATGTTTGGTTAAATTAAATAAAATGGGGGTTGGCCTCGTACTGTAGGATAAAATGGAAGGTCTTTCATGTACTGATCATATTTGATTTACAGTTCTATTTTAAATAATGAGTTAGTTAATACTAATAATGGAATGGGTAACGCGGCCTGTTTCATGTGTTGGTATTTGTTTTGGTTTAGTGTAAAAATAGCGGTTAAAATTACAATTGTAAATGATTAGGTCAAAAAAGGTCACATTACCGTTGGGAAATATAAACTATCCATGTAGGAATTATAAATAACAGTGAAATTGTTTGGTGTAATTCTAAAAACACAAGCGGGAATTATGACATTATAAAATTCAGATAAGGTCAAGAGGTCAAAATGACTTTAAAACTTTATAGTTGAAGGTACACATCAAAGTTTATAATAATTAAATACAGTTTAATGTTAATTAAGAGAAATTTGTGCTAGTAAGTTTTCGGAAAAATATATTAATATAAAATGAGATTAATAACACAATAAAATTTTAACAATTTGGAAATAGATAGTTTCTTGGTCTGATTTCAATGACATGTTTGATTGACGAATAAACTTGTACAAACCAATCGTCCTTCGAGAAGAGAAGAAGAAAGTTTTCAACTTGAGACTATGGTAGCTGAGGATGACCACTACAACTCTAAGAAGAAATGGTTTACCAGTTTACCAAATAGAATTTTCCTGATACAGACTTTAAAGTGAAACTGAACTTTGAAAATAGTATGTGATGTGTTATAGTGGTGTGAAATTAGGACACTTGAAGATTTTAAAAAGACAATTTGTGTTTTCTGTGTTTAGATTAAAGTGAATTTTTTTTGGACTTTGAAGTACACTGATGAACTTTTGGGGTGTTGTTGCATGCGATTTTGATTTTGACTTTTTATTTTTTATTTTGATTACTTGTGTTTGTTTTTCACAGTTTGTTTTATAGTATAGTGATCATTTATATTTGCCTGTTGCATGCATGATTGTAGGGTTTAGCACATAGAAGTTTTGAGAGTGTCCTACCTGTTCATTTTGCATAAATCTTGCTAGTTTGGGAGGTGATATATGTTGATTTTTAGATTTCTGCTACATTCATGAATAGTTTTATTATTCTACAGATGTTGGTATGGTTATTGGGAAGGATTCAATGGATCTTTTACCTTATACTGAGCAAAAAGTCTTAAAGAAAGGGACGAATGTAATACTTTTAGTAGACTTTGTGCTTCTAAGTTTAACTTTTAAGATAAAATTCAATTATATTATATTAACTATTGATTTGACAACTTGATACGTTCACACACACTTAATTCAACTTAGAGTTTTTGAGTGACGTGTTGTGGTATGAAAAAATAACTAATACTACTAATAGCTCATAATAATACCTGGTTCTACTTTCAACAATTTACACGTGATAGGAATCAGGCCAGTTGTTAATTAATTTAACCAATCATTTTGTTAATTATGTCAGTCAAGGCTAATGAACATGCACTGGTACGCGTGTCTAACAGGTTTCTTTATAAAAATGTCGTTTGTAAAGTTTTAGTTTAGACTCCGATTAGCTGTCAGAAGGGTACGATCTAAGATATCCTAGCTAGCCTAGCTAGCTAGGTTTGGGAATAATTAGCTAGTATTGACTGTAATGATGATATTTACATTGCTTGTATGTATAACTATATCTGCTACATAAAAGGTAAAAACAAAGTCTTGCATTGTTTTAACTGAGAAGACGAACGTTTTAAGGAACCAGTAAAGATACCCAACGTGAAGGAGAAGAAAAGACGATCACAAGGCTAACAGATATATGTAACAAGAAACAAGATGTATAAGTCTTAAGTAAGATCTTGGGATTTCCAGCCCCGCTCTCCAGGTCCGGCAGATGACGCCATATTGTTACATATGACATGTCACCAAAACAGCTCCCGTATGATCTCCATAATATGAACGCAATTTAACTGACCGGCAAATTGTCCTTACGGGAGAGTCTTAAAGCTGACCAATCTGAACGACAGACTCACCCTACCTACCGAGAAGTGACTCTGACATAGTGAACAACAATGATATCTATATGCCGTTATCTAAACGTCACACGTCGCGAGATGAACGCACAGAAGTCAGTTTGTAAACAAACAAACGAGAGTACAAAGACTTCGACGAACAGAAAACCTGCGTCTTTTCAGATTTGTCTGTGCAATGACACGGACACGACTTGAGGTTGAATAATAATCCCCGGAAAAAAATGAAATTTTTACAGAATTAGCAAGTTTAAACGGACATTTGACACACGCGGTGGCCGCACTATTGGCACTATTTTGTGCTTCGGTCGAGCCTAAATCACATATACACAATGAATTCTGCTGATGTTTTTAGCGTGGGGATTGACTAATAGTTAATTTATTTCAGTTCTAAACGACAATTTAAAGCTACCATAAATTTTGTCACGTTAGTTACGTACGAAAGCTGACGCGACAGTTCTCCGTCGGCAATTCCCCTGTCTGTTGACAGTTTTCCCGCTCGCAGTTGTCATGTTCCCTTATTTATTGAAGATGTTGACATGATTTGAAATAAGCAAGATATTTTATCTTCATAATTTTAACAATTGGTGTCTTGGAAATTACATTCGTCTGCTTATCCTGATTACGCGTAACTCAATTAATCATTATATGACTGTGTTTGTGTCAAGTAGTTGTATTTTACGTCCGCTTCCACCGAAGTGATATCGCAGACTGAAAACTAACCCCGTTATATTATTGGACAACAAACACCGACTGATTATCTTTATCAAGCATAAATCGACACGTATAGTGTAATACACCAGTGATTGTTGTCCGTTATAAACCTATAACGGTAAATCTCTTTGATCTTTGAGGGTATATTATATACCGGAATAAACTGCTGGCTAAATATAGAGAGAGGAATTTTGGGTTAATCTTCTAAAAGTTTTTTTTCCTGAATCGGGTTATTCTACCCGAGTAGGGTTTTTTCATAAGAAAACATGATATAAGGTTTTCTTACGGGAATTCTGAGATATTCGCATTTTACGTACATATATAGATTTATAAGCTAGATGAAGACCTCAGAAAAAAAACCTCGAAGAAAAACCTCGGTCTACCGGCCTCGGTTTTTCTTTTTCTCGGGTTATTTTCTTCAGTCTTTCTTTCCCAGCATAACCGAAGTCTCGTGCTTTATCCTACACATACATGTAATGACTGGGTTAGTTTTGTCCAATCACTATTGCAAACTTTATAAACTTGTTCTTAACATAAATTTGTCAATTTGACATCTCCTTTATTATTATTCAAGTTGGTGAGATCGAGTATAGAACAAATATGTACTGTATTATGAGTACAAGTTTTGGACTGTATACATATAGAGGGTATCGTGTTCGTCAACTAACTCAATAAAACCATCTGGCCATAGTCAATTGCTTTCTCTGTCCACGAGACGAGAAGGCAATCTTAATTGACCCAGTTTAACGCGCTGAGTATATTTCAAAATCAACGATCCCGCGAACACCCAAATATACAAAACAAAAATAATTACCCGATAACAGTTAAAGAATTTTACAGGGTTGACCATTTATATAAATTGAACACTGGAAAGACATTTGACATAATGACGCCTCTAATCAACGACGAAATGTCATTTTAGTCATTACTAATTACCCCCATATTTTACACCATTAATAACATCATCAAATTGATAATTTTCTCGGCACAGATTAAATGAATGAAAGAAATGGGGTTGAACGTCCCGTGGGTATGTGAATGTCATTTTGCTCGGACAATGGCAAGTGTGTAATATGGGACGTCGGTTATTCATGCCATATTGGGAAGACGAGACACTGTTAGCCAGGCCCTCCACCCAGCACAACTGGACGCAGATAAGACCACACTTATGGTCTTCAAGAACACCTATTAAAAGTAGTTTTTCTCAAAAGCCTTAAGATTCACATTTTTGCAATTTAAAACAAAAACATCTCATACAATAATTACATTACCCGAGCAATTAAAAATTAAAATTGTCTATGTTTTAATCCCATATTGTGACAATCACGTCTAAAAACGAACCAAGTAATCGTAACCAGATACAGTCTTAAACCAACATGAGAGTACCTAGATTATAATGGGGGTTGATGCCCGATTTAATGTCCAATGCGTTCTTGGGTGTGGATTCGATCTCAACCTCGTGGGTTTCCCAGAGGCCCTCGGGTTCCTGTCACCTACTTCATAGATACGAGACTATTTAGCCATTTATTCGAGGCTTCATCATGCAACTCCAATATATTCATCATAAGTTTACTAAATATCTGCGATATCACTTCGATGAAAGTGGACGTAAAAAACGCTATTTCAGACACACACTAAATGTCATCGTGCTTGATAACGCTAAGAGGATACTTGCCGAAACGTCGTGCTTTGTTGATAAACCAGTGATAGTTTCCCGTCAAAACAAGGTTCTGTTAATGTGTTTCCCAATGGCTAAATGCCACCTAAAGGTTAAAGATACATTATGGGAGATTTGATAACGAGTTAGCAGTTCACACTATTATGTAGTTTAAAACTACATAATGTAAAGGCAATTCGCTGAAAATTTCAGTCATATTGGTCCACTATGAACAGTGAACAATTCGAATGAAAGTTCCGCTTAGCCTCGATCATCATTACTGCAGTCGGTAAGGGGATTCTAATAGTCTCGATTATCCATTTATTTGTTTAATCACGAAGGAAAGTTTTCTTGCAAATCGGAAAACAATCCAACAATTATCTACCGAGAGCTAATTATGGTCTGAATAAGTTAGTTAATGTCTAAGTTATAATTTCTATAACATCTGATGCCTAAATTAAGACTTGCAGTAACCAGATTTAGCTCTTGAATAATGTAACTTTAAGTTTATTATAAATAAAATGAATGGCAATAAAAAGACTAAATTTTTCTCCTAAATCTACACTTTACACAATTGTTCCAGTACTTTTAAATGGAATTAATATTTTACAAATCGACAAAAAAGAATGAAAGATGGCGAAATAAACTCAGTACCCCTGCAAGAAAATCAAGAACTTTAAAAAATATTCTCCGACCATCTCTTTAAATCAAATATAACAATTATTTTTACTATAACGGTCAGCGGAAGCTCCAAATAATTCAATGTTTACTTAGAACCCGATGCTCTGAGCCGCAGAGCCGCAGGGCCGCAAATACCAAAGACGTGTTGTTGACAGTCCCGCATACCCCTGTTATGTTTAAATTTGCCAGACACTCTAGTTCAATTAGAAGCAGACATTTTGTGTCCCACAAAATTACGCACGAGCCCATTTTAATATTTTCCGCTGTCTTGGAAAGGCGGGGGACATAAACATAATATTCCGTTAAGTAACAAAGCCTGTTTGTACTCACAGTTAAATTCTTCAAGCTTTGTTAGGTGTACTATTTATCCCTTCATTTGAAAAATACACTGCACAGTACTGAATGTTTGGGCGGAGACTGATTTAGCGCTATTAACATCATGTATGTCAGGTGTATTAATACTGTGATAGATGACTGACAGCTGAACAATCTCATTGTAGGTCATCCGGTCGGTGCATTTGTTAACTAGTAGCAGACATTTATGGGATATTTTAACATACTAGTATTGTGCAAGTCTGATTTTGGGGGTTTCTTAGGGTTTCTAAATTAACTTGGTAAAGTATATTATCAGAACACAATGTGACATTATAAGTACAAGTAACAAAAGAGCAATAGAAATAAATGTATAACTAGATAAACACGTAAAGAAGCACTATTTGCATCTTTCGTATATTACGTCATATGATTGAGTCGACAATAATGAAAAAAATAAATGTCGACGATAATAATTATTAAAATATGACGTAGACTATTACTTGCAACACAAGCTTATGCAAAGCGTTATGGATTATTGTACGGCATCGATAATATCGATTTAATTGCTCTTGTAGAATAAATAAAACGTGCATACTTATAGTAACATTCATACGGCATCGATAATATCGATTTAATTGCTCTTGTAGAATAAATAAAACGTGCATACTTATAGTAACATTCGAACGAGAATGTTATTATTAATATCTAAAATTTGATAACTAAGTAAACTAAAACCAGGAAGTTCAATTAAAAAAATAAGGGACTAATATGAACAAGTAGAAATAGTAGCCCACATTAACATTTGCTCACCTTAAATGACAAGAAGACAGTTGTTTTAATTGTTGGTAAAGTATATTTTGTAAATCTCAGAGGCAACATGAACTATACCCAATTCGACACCCCTCAGTCCAAATTAACCTGGCAACTATGTCAAGTTATAAGTTAGACAATGGTTTAATTATGAGGAAAGCTCATAATAATCTAATCTCTAACTCTGTCAAAGGTAAAGTTAAATGAAATATATGTAAATTAAAACGACGGTTATTTTAGACTGGTATAGTATATCAACGCCTACAAGGGCATCTCTTAGCTTCTATTCTATCGATTGCGTATTGTATATTACCTACGTGAGCCTAATATGATAGAGATTTCTGGAGTTTAACATCCACTTCCACCCATCCTCGTAGCTCCCACGGGAGGTGATACATTAAACAATATATTAAATATGTATCAACCCGGGGGAGAGAAGGTTTATATTTTCAGCGATATTCGATAGTTACTGCCAGAGTTATGGCCCTTGTGGGTGGTCTAGAGGACAACATTAATATACCATTGACTTAAATTTTATACACACTGTTTAAGGTCATGCGACGAAGAAGCCTATTGATTTTCAGCGATTTCCGATAAAAAATTGTCTGAGTTATGACCCTCGATCACTTTAAAATATCTTGTGGACACTCTAGAGGCTAAAGTTATCATTCGATTGACTTTAGATTAATACACAGAGTTTAGGGTTCGAGATGAACGTGTATATTGAATTTCAATGAATTCTGATTACTTGAACAGATAAATCCATGATATTAAATGTTTCGTATACTAAACGTTAGCATTGAGGAGAACTTTATCAAAGCCAAACACATTCTAATGATTTTCTGATAATTACGTAATAAGTTGTTACTCTTAATCAGAATTTGTAATTGTTTCATTACCGAAAAAGGTAAAAATATGCAACTACTCTTTATGACTGCCCGGACGACTTAGCTGCCGTTGGCGTATGTTTCGTTGCCTGGCAACCTATCTTTATTAAATAATATACAATTTCCATAATTACATTAATCTATGAGAAAAATTAACTTCTATACCTTTAAACTTTTCTAAAATTACTGGAAAAAATAGTAATGTATGCATATATAAAAAAAAAGGCTATAAAATTACATACAGGATAAAGAAGAGCACAGTAATTTAATATCCTATACGGATCAGTGACTAATACCGGTCGCCACATCCCCTGCATCCTTTTCTTACCGCAAATAGCCTTGTGATCGTCTAGTATTTTTAATTGTCTCCTTTGGTTTCCTCTTCACGTTGCGTATTCTATTCTTACTACCTCAGTAGTTCAGGCGTTTGTCTTGCTAGGTATAACAATGCAGCAGTTTGTTTTTACATTTAATATAAAGCTGCTTGCGTTTGGTACAATGCAAAATAGATTGCAATAAAATCATCCACTAAAACTCAATTCAGTCAGACTCACTGGGGCGAGTTTGGTGATAGACCTCGAAACATCTTCTCTTTCCTAGATTCAAGCGGCTGTCTGCCGAATGCCTAAAGATATGATAGTCCTGAAGCTTTGGATTGTAGACCTTCCATTATCTACACATATAAAAATATATTGATTTTAACAAATTTAATATGTATTAAATAACATTAAATGATTTACACATTATAAAAATGCATTACAATTTACACATTAAATGATTTACACATTATAAAAATGCATTACAATTTCAGAATTCATTTTTATAAAATAGAATTATTTAACATTAAATGATTTACACACATAAAAATGCATTACAATTTACACATTTAGCTTTTATTAAATAGCATTTTATAATTTAAAAATAAATGCCTTATAACAACACAATCACTTTACAGCCCCGCTTAATAGAAAATATTTGTTCCATACGGATTCACACGTAAAGAGCCATTTAATAACTGTGTTTTCAAATGTTCAATTCTTGTATCAAGTTGTTAACTCGAGACCTTTTTGTACCACCAAATAATATCTGTGAAATGGTGATTTCGACACAGGAATGTTCTTGTTTTATTAAGTTAAAGGACTTGTAAATATTAGGATGGCATGCTGTCATTTTATTCAACTTAGAATGCCAACCTTCTACGTGGTTGGTAGTACAGGGTCCTGTTGTATCAAAATGGTTCTCCACACAATACGGCCATTGTTATCAACCCACTGTTCCGTCATAAAATCGGCGAACCGCCCTACTTGTGGAATGTTTAAATCTGCAGATTCCAAAGCAAAGAACCAAAAATCCTCGCTATCACACAGTCTTATCAGTGGCAAAGCTGATGCTTGGGGGTTGTCCCGGAATAATGTTTGGAGTCGACAACGTTGAACAGCTTTGCAAATGGCCTGGCGAAAATGAAACTTGCACCCCCTAACATCAGAATTAAAAACAATCCTTGCGGCATTTTGTGCTGCGGTCTCAAGATCGGTAAATATTGTTGATGGGTTCGAATTTAAACCAAAGTTACGGGTTCTATCTAATTTTTTTTTGAAACATTTGTTCGTAGGTATCCTGTCGCTTATTTGCTAGCAGGATACCTTTTCCGTCTCAAAAATACCAATCGCTGCCAGCGATAAATCGTAGATTTTCATCTGTTGCAAATATGCACATATTATTTCTGTCTGAAAAAAAAGCATGAACCGGTCCCCATTGGCCGTAGTTTGGTATGATTCTGTAAGTTCTATGTCTTGGCGTTCTTTAGGTAATGTTGGTAAAAATTTTGATCGTGAGCGGTATAAGGCGGAATGGATGGAATAAAAAGTTGGCGCAGACTGTTTAACTTCAATAACCTCCTCAGCTCGTAGACCTGAAACAATATAAACAAATAGACATATAGAACTTACTCAATGGAAATAATATCAAAACATTTTATTTTCCAGTTTAGAAATAAGGTTCATCAAGATTAAAAGGCACAAATTACTTACTAGTTATTTGTTCTTGATAAATACTTGGCATTGGTCTGTGGTCAGTTTTTACCAAATCCATCATGGATGACATAAACGTATCAATTTTAATGTTTATGTTTATTGAATTTGATATAGCGCTCATTATTACATCTTTGATGTATTCAATGGCGCTTTACCCGAACAATAAATATTTACACACACACACACACACATAACATCACACATAAATTAAATTTTAAAAAAAAACAACGTATAATTAAAACTGTTATTTGCAGAATGTTCTTTGAAATAGTGTAGGTAGACGAAGTGACGTATCGTCAATAGAGAACACTACCAGATTTATTATATCATATTATCGTTTACCTTGTGCTTGATAACGACAAGAGGATACTTGTTTAAACGTTGCACTATTAAAGTTGCTAGTGATTGTTATCCATAAATTGTGTTTGTGTTTTTTCAATGTTAGTCCTATCACTAAATGCCTTACAAACAATATAATAGAGAACATGTTGACGATACGTCACTTCTTCTACCTACCGACGGTTTATTCCACAGTTTTGGTCCCGCTACACCGAAGGATCTGACAGCAAAGGTTTTATATTTTGTTTTTGGAACATGTAAACACTGAGCAATCGATGATCGTGTGGAATATCTATTCGGGTTATATGTTAAAAGATCACAAAGGTAATCAGGAGCATCATTGTTTAAACATTTATATACTATCAGTAGGGTTTTATATTCAGCACGGACATGTATTGGAAGAAAATGGAGTTGTTTTAGGGCGTCAGATGAACTGGAGAATTTTGATTGTCTAAGAATCGCTTAAGAGGGGCAAGTATTGTTGTTAGTCCAAATGTGAAAATATTAGTGCGTTGGCTAGCTTTAAACACGTTGGTATGTCCAAATAGTGTCTTATTTTCTTAATGTTGAATAGAGATAGCGACGCAGCACGTGCCATGGCTGCAATATGTGACTTCAGGGTTAGATATTGATCCAAAGTAATTCCAAGAACTCTAACTGATGTTGATCTGGGTACAAATACATCTCCGATTTTTATCTTGGGTGTAACACATTTGGCTAGAACCCGTGAACTGCCAAACACAATGAACTCTGACTTGTCGTCTTTCATTTTGAGCCTATTCATCAGCATCCACTGCTTTATGTCGTCCCTTGTTGCTGACAAATCCAAAATGATTTGCCCCTCGGACACATGGTCACCAGCTTTAAAACAACTGTAGATATTATGATCGTCAGCATAACCAACCAAACTTAGATCGCTACCCACAAAATACTGTAAAGTGCTGGAATAGCATGTAAAGAAGATAGGGCCATTTATGCTACCCTGTGGCACTGAATAACTGATATTCACTGGTTCTGAATATGTGTCTGAAATGTTGACTTTGAAGCTACGATCACTCAGATAAGAGTGTGTCCATTTGAGGCTGTTTCACGCATGTCGACGCACTTTTGTAAGACATCAAAAAGTAGTTGGTGATTAACAGTGTAAAAAGCTGCACATAAGTCAATCGCAACGAAAGGCGATAAAAGCTGATGTTCCATGATGTGCAGAAGATCATTGTAAATCTTCAGCGTCAAGGTCTCGGTGCTGTAATTAGCACGATATGCACTATACTGGGTCCACAACCATGACATACCATTTTTGACATACCATTTTGTCTGTCAATTTTGGTCCGATTTTCCCGAAATTTGAACTGAAACCTTCCTTAAGGTGTAACGGTGGTATAATCAAACGTTTGTTTTAAATCGGAAAATAATTGTGACGTCAAAAAGGCCCACAAGCTAAATAAAGGTAATTTTGCGTACAATCAGGGGCCATACTTCAGGAAGTTACCATCCGATATGCGCAAAAATCAAAAAGGAACCAAGGCCGTTGGGTTATAACCATGCATTTCAAGTTTCATCGAACTCAAATTAAAATTGTCACCTCTATAGGGTCCACAACCATGATATACCATTTTATAACAGTATTCGCGTACACGCGGCGGCCATTTTGTATGGCAATTTTAGTCCGATCTTTCCGAAATTCGAACTCAATCTACCTTAGGGTGTAACGGTGATATAATCAAACGATTTTATAATTCGGATAATAATGGTGACCTCTAGAGGGACCACAAGCTAAACAAAGGCGATTTGCGTATAATCAGGGGCCATAATTCAGGAAGTTACGATCCGATATGCGCAAATATCGAAAGGAACCAAGAGCTTTGGGTTATAACCATGCATTTCAAGTTTCACAAAGGGTGTAACGGTGATATAATCAAACGATTTTTTTTAAATTGGATAATTATTGTGACCTCCAGAGGAACCACAAGCTAAAAAAAGGCGATTTTGCGTATAGTCGGGGGTCATAATTCATGAAGTTACGGTCCGATATGCGCAAATATCGAAAGAATCAAGATCTTTGGGTTATAACAATGCATTTCAAGTTTCATCAAAACCGATTTAAAATTGTGACATCAACAGGGTCCAAAATCCTTGATATACCATTTTTTAACAGTATTCGCGTACGAACGGCGGCCATTTTGTATGGTAATTTAAGTCCGATTTTTCCAAAATTCGAACTCAATCTTTCTAAGGGTGTAATAGTGATATAATCAAACGGTTTATCAAATCGGATAATAATTGTTAACTCCAGAGGAACCACAAGCTAAAATAGGTGATTTTTCGGACAATCAGGCGCCATATTCAGGAAATTAGGTTCCGATATGCGCAAATATCGAAAGGAACTAAGATCTTTGGGTTATAAACATGCATGTCAAGTTTCATCAAAATCGGTTCAATATTGGGACCTCTATAGGGTCCACAAGCTAAACACGTGATTTTTCGTACAGGGCCATATTCCATGAAGTTTGGATCCGATACATGCCAATATCGAAAGCAGCCGAGATCTTTTGGGGATAAACCTATATTTCAAGTTTCGTCAAAATCGGACAAGAATTGGGACCTGTAGAGAGTCCACAAACAATTGTGGACGGACGGACGTCCGGACGGACAGGGGCTACGACATAATTATTCCACATGAAATGTGGGCGTATAAAAAATCAATACACAACGGCCTCGATTAACATTACAAAATGCGCCGATTCTCAAATAAGTTCCAGGCCATCAGAAGCACATTCAATTTTTTTGAATAATTTTAAAGCATTGTAATCTCGTAAATTTTATTATCTTGCCATACCGTTATTATTTCTAGATAAAAGGTCATTTTTAACTTTTGGTCTACGCATTGCCACAGTCACGTACACACAATAAACTCCTTGAAATGATATATAAGAGTAGGCCATTGTGCCGCTATCCGGGCAAAATTTTCCTCATTGTACATTGTATGGCGCATACCTTTATTAGCTATTTCATTTCATTCCCAATTTTTAACATGTAATTAATTATTTTTGATGTCGTCAACATGAATCAAATTTTAATGTTACCCAGTGGGACTTGGAAGAAATCGTGATTTAAAATATATGGTACGATAAGCAGTTAAATATATTGTCCGGTGACACCAATATTGTCCTACTTTTCGAGTATTAATAAATAAGTAGGTTGTATCTGCAGCCGTCTACTTTATCTATTATCTCATTTTATCTGCAATATAATTATAATGTCCTTGTGTTTGAAATACGACTGAGATTATTTATACACGACCGTTAGTAGGTCAAAAAATCTAGTGCTTCACTGATAGCTAGCCCCATTATTGATTTAGGCGTTAGTAAAGCAGGATGTCGTCGTAGCTGAATACAGGTATACAGTTTTCATATTTTATAGTAGTCAAATTCTATAGATAAGCTTTTACATTAACCTGAAAATTGAAAAGGAATGAACGGACATAATGGTTAGAAGGACAGTGACATTCATCATTCATAGCACATAAAGATTACAATGGGGTTCTTTGTCATAAGAGTAAACACGGATTTATTTATTTTACGAATCACCTCTCTTTGGACGGCCACGGACAAAGTGGTGTGTCATGTTTTGGTATGTTTCAAGGCAAAAATGGATTGTAAAACACAGAGGCGTCACTAGGATCCAATTAGATCCGGGGCACAGGCCCTACTCGTACATATTTTCCAGTATTCGTTTTAATAACGACATGACGTTGCCGTGGGTATTCTATTGATGTTTCAAACCGCGGATTTTTTTTGTCGATATAATAATAAAGTTATTAAAACAAATACTGGAAAATATGTACGAGTCCTTGTGAAGTTGTGAGCTAAATTATCACGAACTAAAATTAATGTGATATTGTTGTCCCGCTAAACATACACGGCGGGTAAACTAGGTCATGCACGATCGTTTCTACACTAATTTCAGTCAAATATTTATTTAGTTATATAATACTGTATTAAACTGTGCACGTGCAGGCAATTGAGGAAATCTACGGTGGGCCAGAAAGGACAATCCAGAAAAGCTTCGCACTGGAAAGCTTCTCTTCCGTACTCGGGACATTCGAAATAATGATGGGAAAAGTAGTAAAATTATTGCAAATTATCAATTTTGTCTGCTCAAAATAGATCCGGGGCACGTGCCTCCTGTGTCACCCCCTAGTGACGCCACTGGTAAAACATTTTATCTCCTAGAAAATGTCATCCTGTAGGCTGTAGCCCGGGGCTATAAATTTTAATTATTCACGCGATCCTGCATCGGGGTGTCGATTACTAACTTGACCGTAAAGAAACTAAAGCGAAGACATTTCATAATCAGATAAGATGAAGCCAATTGTTGAAAATATTCCAACACTTTCTTTTTCTTTCAGAATAGATGTAAATAATGGCGTTGAGACAATATTGGAATATTTTACTATTGATGTATGAACTATCACGTCACAGTTTTATGTTGTTCTTGTCATTGTTTTTTCCGTCCATTAAACGAAATATGATCAGCCATGTTGGAAGTGTAATGGACGATACGGGATTTAACGAAGACGACTGGACGGGAAGTTTATACACATGGGCCTGCATTAAACAGATGTTTCGATCTCGCTATTTAGACATATGGAAAATAGCCGATCCAGGAGGAAGGGCGCCAAATCCTGAGGTATTCTCAGCAGATGGGTCTCAAACACACTTATTGCTAGATTTTATGAAAAAGGGCAGACCACTCGTCTTAAATTTTGGAAGCTGTACCTGACCACCGTTTATGGCAAAGTTACGGAAATTCAATGAAATAGTACGAGACTTTGCTAATGAATGTGACTTTTTAACTGTTTATATTGAAGAAGCTCACCCCGCCGATGGATGGTGTTTCAGTAATAATTATGATGTATCACAACATGTAAAACTAGCTGACCGAATTGAAGCGGCTAGTTATCTCCTGAAAGCTGGATCGACTGTCCCGTGGTATTGGATAACATGCAAAATGATGCATGCGCTTGGTATGGTGGTTTATATGAACGACTGTACATCGTTCTAGATGGCGCTATTGTGTATCAAGGAGAGCGGGGGCCGATGGGATACCACGTTGAAGAGGTCGAAAGCTGGTTGATTAAATATTTTGCTAAATAATCTGTATGACCAATAAGGCTTCTTAAATTCCTTCGCATTATGTAATTTTTAAATATGTCCTTTGACGGTCTTTCTTTTAGCTTCGCATGTAATATACATAAAATTATTAATTAGCCATTTGGTCACATGACAAGCCCATAATCAACTCTCCAGACTATCGGGTGGTCATTTTTTTGACCGAATTGATAACCGGAACTTTTATTATTATCGTAATAACGGTTGCAATGCAAATAGAGACTACTGTCAGATCTTTATGTAACGTAGACGCACAATATATCGAAATTAGACCGTAGAAAGGGCTCTATTTTGTGTAATTAA
>OU795037.1:69435172-69924920 GCA_917208275.1 Patella pellucida | reverse complement strand
AACAATTATGACGGTTTATTTAGTTTGATGACAGAACTGTCAAAGTATGAGGGGTCAGTGTAACTATAAAATTAAATATTAGGATAAAGAGGAGCACAAAAACAAATTAGCTGAACAGTATTTAAATTTGAATCTTGTAATGCGCCATTGCAAAGACATATTAGTTGTGTAAATACTGCTCATACTTTTATTCTTTTATCATAGACCCTATATGTCAATAGTTATTATGTGCTATTTTATTTTTACCAAAGGACGTGATACAATTTTGGTATTCATAAATATTTAAAATATAGAAGAAAATTCTGGACGAATACAACTGGCTGATTTCACAACATTTTAAAATCCAAAACGTAATAAAAAAAATAAGGGACGGCATATAACCTTCCATAGCCTTGGCATAATATATCTTATTTTCTTCTTAAAAGTCCTTTACTCGTTGCACAGTCCTGCCTATATGCCATTTTCTTCTCATACTTTGCAATTCTGTATTTCCATTCACTATCTAAATTTATTATTTAAAATAAATGCAAAGACATATTATTAGTTGTGTAAATACTGCTCATACTTTTATTCTTTTATCATAGACCCTATATGTCAATAGTTATTATGTGCTATTTTATTTTTACCAAAGGACGTGATACAATTTTGGTATTCATAAATATTTAAAATATAGAAGAAAATTCTGGACGAATACAACTGGCTGATTTCACAACATTTTAAAATCCAAACGTAATAAAAAAAATAAGGGACGGCATATAACCTTCCATAGCCTTGGCATAATATATCTTATTTTCTTCTTAAAAGTCCTTTACTCGTTGCACAGTCCTGCCTATATGCCATTTTCTTCTCATACTTTGCAATTCTGTATTTCCATTCACTATCTAAATTTATTATTTAAAAATACATAATATATGACTGTATTATTATATGCTAAGCCTTAACTGTCTTCTTTACTATACTGTAGTTTTACAGTTAATTCTAGACGAAAAAAGACCAGGATGCATTGGGTTTTTTAAAGGCTATTATATAGGCCTAGATATGTGTTCAATTTATTTTTTCTTTAAATCAAAGTAAATAAATAAATATAAGATAGTAAGCTGGCACTGCCAGGCAGGATTTTTTTTCACCAAAAACACGTTTTATTTGATATATATAATCATGATTACAAGACGAGAAGTCGGCTTTTATTTTGGCTCCTGGGCGAATTATCTCAAGTGTTTATCTACACAATAAACATAATCATAATATACAGACGTCATAATATACAGACGTTTTTACACTTTCATGTTTCCATATAACATATAATAATAATCTAGTAGTATATATATATATATTAAGTTGACGTGAAATTCAAGTTACATTTCCCCGTTTCAATATAAGCTGAAAGGAGAGTCAATGAGGTAAACATCCAGCTATTCAAGAAACAAGGAAAATTATTGTAATGTTCACAACATAATACTAGACATTATATAAATTGGCGAAAATATATCTCTAATACTCTCATATGAACTGTAGGCAAGCCCTATATTATTAGGTTAATATTTTCAATTAAAGGGCCCCATTTCTGTTGGTTTTTTTCTATTTTGTTATTTTTCTGGAAAATTTTTTTTTCAGTTTTGTAATATCCTTTGATATTTATCAAGAGAACTTTGAATGATGGTCTTGAATCATTGTTAGTACATCTGTATAAATAATATTTTGTTATTAAAATAACATGATTCCATAGAATGGATGCATTAGGATTTCCGAACAAAACGTTAGCTTTAGAGTAGTCCTTATCTTGCAATATTTGTAACCAATCTTTTAAATCCGTCCACAGTTTACGTGAGATCGAACAAGAATAAAACAAATGTTCTAATGTTTCCGGTACTTCTTCACAAAATGAACATAGATTATTTTCTGTTATTTTGATTTTGAACAAGAATGTTTTGGTGGTTAGAATTCTGTTTACAATTTTGAATTAGAATTCTATAAGTTTTGTCTCCGTAGTACATTTCCATGGAATCATAAAAATGTTCTTCCATGTTTCATCTTTAATATCAGGCGCAAATATCGAAAGAAATTAAGATCTTTGGGTTATTAACACCCATGTCAAGTTTCACCCAAATCGGTTTGAAATTGTGACCCTGTACTCTGTAGGGTTCACAAGCAAAAAACGTGATTTTTATACGCCTACATTTCCATGTGGAAGTAGTATGTCGTCGCCCCTGTCCGTCCACAATTGTTTGTGGACTCTCTACAGGTCACAATTCTTATCCGATTTTGACGAAAACTTAAAATATAGGTTTTTCCTCAAAAGATCTCGGCTGCTTTCGATATTGGCATGTATCGGATCAAAACTTCATGGATCATGGCCCCTAATTGTACGAAAAATCACGTTTTTAGCTTGTGGACCCTATAGACTATAGAGGTCACAATTTTGAACCGATTTTAATGAAACTTGACATGCATGTTTATAACCCAAAGATCTTGGTTCCTTTCGATATTTGCGCCCATCGGAACGTAATTCCTTGAATTATGGCCCCTGATTGTCCGAAAAAATCACATATTTTAGCTTGTGGTCCCTCTGGAGGTCACAATTATTATCCGATTTGAAAAACCGTTCGATTATATCACCGTTACACCCTAAGAAAGGTTGAGTTCGAATTTAAGAAAAATCGGACCAAATTTACCATACAAAATGGCGCCGTTCGTAAGCGAATACTGTTAAAAAATGGTATATCAAGGTTGTGGAACCTGTAGAGGCAAGTAGAGGTCACAATTTTAATTTCATTTTAATGAAACTTGAAATGCATGGTTATAACCCAAAGATCTTGGTTCCTTTAGATATTTGCGCATATCGGATCGTAACTTCCTGAATTATGGCCCCTGATTATACGCAAAATCGCCTTTGTTTAGCTTGTGGTCCCTCTGGAGGTTACAATAATTATCCGATTTAAAAAATCGTTTGATTATATCACCGTTACACCCTAAGGAAGGCTGAGTTAGAATTTTGGAAAAATTGGACCAAAATTGGCATACAAAAATGGCCGCCATTCGTACGCAAATACTGTTAAAAAATGGTATATTAAGGTTCTGGACCCTGTGGAGGTCACAATTTTAATTCGATTTTGATTAAACTTGAAATGCGTGGTTATAACGCAAAGATCTTGGTTCCTTTCGATATTTGTGCATATCGGATCGTAACTTCGTGAATTATGGCCCTGATTATACGCAAAATCGCCGTTGTTTAGTTTGTGGTCCCTCTGGAGGTTACAATAATTATCCGATATAAACAATCGTTTGGTCATATCCCGTTACACCATAAGGAAGGTTGAGTTCGAATTTCGGAAAAATTGGACCAAAATTGGCATACAAAATGGCCGCCATTCGTACGCAAATACTGTAAAAAAAATTGTATATCAAAGTTGTGGACCATGTAGAGGTGGCGAATACTGTTAAAAATGGTATATCAAGGTTGTGTGGACCCTGTAGAGGTAACAATTTTAATTCGATTTTTATGAAACTCTAAATGCATGATTATCACCCAAAGATCTTGGTTCCTTTCGATAATTGCGCATATCGGATTGTAACTTCCTGAATTATTGCCCCTGATTATACGCAAAATCAACTTTGTTTAGCTTGTGGTCCCTCTGGGGGTCACAATTATTATCCGATTTAAAAAATCGTTTGATTATATCACCGTTACACCCTGAGGAAGGCTGAGTTCGAATTTCGGAAAATATCGGACCAAAATTGGCATACAAAATGGCCGCCGCATGTACGCGAATACTGTTATAAAATGGTATACCATGGTTGTGGACCCTATAGAGGTCACAATTTTAATTTGATTTTGATGAAACTTGAAATGCATGATTATAACCCAAAGTTCTTGGTTCCTTTCGATATTTTGCGCATTCCTGAATCATGGCCCCTGACTGTATGCAAAATCGTCTTTATTTGGCTTGTGGGCCTTTTGGAGGTCACAATTATTTTCCGATTTAAAAAAAACGTTTGATTATATTACCGTTACACTTTAAGGGAGGTATCAGTTTGAATTTCGGGAAAATCGGACCTAAATTGACAGACAAAATGGCCGCCGCCATGGTATATCAAGGTTATGGACCCAGTATAGGTCACAATTTTAATTCGATTTTAATGAAACTTAAAATGCATGGTTATAACCCAAAGATCTTGGTTCATTTCGTTATTTGCACATATCAGATCATAACATCCTGAATTATGGCCCCTGATTGTCCGAAAAATCGCCCATGGTCTCTCTGGAGGTCACGATTATTATCCGATTTAAAAAAAACGTTTAACTCTTTCACCGTTACACTATACGGAAGGTTGAGTTTGAATTTCTAGAAAATTTGACCTTAATTGCCAGACAAAATGGCCGCCGTTTGTACGCGAATAGTGTTAAAATATGGTATATCAAGGTTGTGGACCCAGTATAGGTCACAATTTTAATTCGATTTTGAGGAAACTTGAAATGCATGTTTATAACCTCAAGTTCTTGATTCTTTTCGATATTTGCGCATATCAAATTGTAATATAATGAATTATAGGAAAAATCACTTTCGGTTTTGTTTGTGCTCTATCCATCTCTCGAAAATGTGGGCGTATCCTGCCTGGCAGTGCCAGCTTACTATCTTTCATACAATCAGGAGCCATAATCCATGAATAAATACATATATATATATATATATATATATATATGAAAATAAGAACTGTGCCACATTGTATAATTGAAACTTTAAAAAAAGGATAAGTATAGAGAAATATCATATTTATGGTGTCACGAAGAGAACTTTACATAGGATAGCCCATAAAGCCTGACGTATAACGTCCGTTGTTTCTTTCCAATGGGGTCCAACGTTACCTAGGTCGCGTCAGGTCATCATTGGGAGGCAAAGTTTTTAAAAAAAACACCCTATAAGGAAGGTTGGGTTCAAATTTTGGCATAACGGAACAAGATTGCATACAAAATGGCCGCCGTTTGTACGCAAATACTGTTAAAAAATGTTTCATCACGGTTGTGGACCCTGTAAAGGTCACAATTTTGATTCGATTTTGATGAAACTTGAAATGCATGGTTTTAACGTAAAGATCTTGGTTCCTTTCGGTATTTGCACTCATTGGACGGTAGGTAGCTTCCTGAATTACACCGTACGGAAGGTTGAGTTCGAATTTCTGGAAAATCGGACCATAATTGCCAAACAAAATGGCCGCCGTTTGTACGCGAATAGTGTAAAAATATGGTATATTAAAGTTGTGGACCCTGTTGAGGTCACAATTTCAATTCGATTTTGATGAAACTTGAAATGCATGTTTATAACCTAAAAAAGTTAAATCAGTGTGATATCAATCCTAGTTTATAATATCTGCTAATCTTACCATCTTATAAATAGTATTATATTTATAGATATCCGCTAACCAGCAATTTACATATAATTCATTGTTAATTGATATGGATGGTGATACAACTTTTCCCAATATTATTTCAATATAAATATGGTAAAAAGATAATATCATCTTAACATTTCAAAGTTTAAAGAGGCATCATTAAGCTCAAAAATAATCTAATTTATATTGAATTTTTAAAAATATCCACATTATTAGTTATCCGTGGTTGGCAGGCCAGATACGCCCAAATTTTGCAAGAGGTGGATAGAGAAGTTTCGAATTTAATTAAATTTAAATAAAGCAGAAATATAAGTAATGTCAACTTTGTTGAGAGTTATGGAGGACTGGTTTTCATTCAGCGTCGGACGTGTCATGACGGCCGTGATCCGGAAATAAATATATGACTAAATCAATGGACACTTTTCGACATAGTACTTACGGGTTATAGTATAATGATTTTTTCAAGAAAGTATGCGCTTGAATGAGAAAAACCTAGTTTGATCTCGTAAATGAATAGCATCCAATCGTACTGGTAGTTATAGAAAACATGCACGGCCGAATGAACACAGCTTTTTAAATATGCTTCCTTCATGTAAATATTCTTAATTTAAATTAAATATCATAATAATTATACTGGAAATTAAAATTGTAATAAACAACATAAACCAATATTTTTAGTAAGTTTTCATGGCTATAGATAGGTCTGTTTTTGAACCAGCTCATTCAATTTTATTTGTAAATTCGGTACTGTAAATATGCTAAAAACTTTTAAAAATATTGACTAGAAAGTGTCGAGTGAATACTCTGGGGGTATTTTCAACTTTGTATGCATATGGTTGTTACATATAGAAAGTTGCGATATAGTGATTACATCGTGATATTTTCAAAATCTATCGGGATATCTGTTTCCAGGAATATCGCCCAGCTCTACCTACATGATGAATTTTCATATGTTGTCCCTAAATTACTAAAATTAGTTTGGCCTAAAAACTGATCTTATTAATTTTTTTCTCATCATAAACTCCTGACAACATTAACATAACAATCAGCAAGTAGACAATATTACTTATGAACCCCATTGGAAATATATAAATAAATAAATAAATAAATAAATACAAAACATGATGCATTACCTGGTGGTGAATTTGATGGATTTTGAGTTCCACTAAAACAAAAAGAAGTTTATAATGTCACAGGTTTTCTAAGCTTTTCACTTATCAATAAATAATCAATGGACTATTGGGCAAATTTACATAATATTGACAGCCAATTTTAGTTTATAATAAATATATATATTAAAAAAAAACAATTGCGTAGGCCAATTCGTTCGACAATATTGACAATAGTAATTTAAAATACGGAATATTTTATAGATTTGGGAGGTTTTTTATGCTTATCAAATTTAAGCAAGATTGGTACAGTTTCATTAATTTCACGAGGACAGTCTTTTTAGTAATTTTTCGGACATTATCTAATTTGTTATAGCTTAATCTAGGCTATACCCAATTCGTGTCCCACGGGCCTACGATTGGTCAGCATACGGATTAACATAAGCGACACGACTCAATCCCAATTAACCTGCCCGCCTTATTTGGATTAGTCAGCCTAATGTTTTAATTTAGCCAACGGTCTGCCTCAGAGACTTCACTCAATTACCCTGCCGATTAACTGCCGGTCTTAATCACTTAAGGTTACTGTGTCAAGTTATACAATTAAAGTTAGACAATGGGTTAATTATGAGGACCGCTCATAATACTCTTAATCTCTAACTCTGTTAAAGGTATAGTTAAATAGAATATATGTAAATTAAAACGACGTTATTTTAGACTGGTATTGTATATCAACGCCTACGAGGGCATATTTTAGCTTCTATATATTCTATTCATTGTGTATTGTATATTAACCTACGAGGGCATCTTTTAGCTTCTATTCTCTCCATTGCGTATTGTAAATTAACCTACGTGAGCTTAATATGATAGAGATTTCTGGAGTTTAACTTCCACTTCCACCCATCATCGTGACTTCTACCGGAGGTGATACCGTAAACAATATATTAAATATGTATCAACCCGGGGTAGAGAAGGTTTATATTTTCAGCGATATTCGATAGTTACTGCCAGAGTAATGGCCCTTGTGGGTGCTCTAGAGGACAGCATTAATATACCATTGACTTTAGATTTTATACACTGTTCAAGGTCATGCGACGAAGAAGTCTATTGATTTTCATCGATTTCTGATAAAAACTGTCTGAGTTATGACCCTTGATCACTCTAAAATATCTTGTGGACACTCTAGAGGCTAAAGTTATCATCCGATTGACTTTAGACTAATACACAAAGTTTAGGGTCTTGAGATGAACTTGTATATTGAATTTCAATGAATTTTGATAACTTGAACAGATGAATCCATGATATGAAATGTTTCGTATATTAAACGTTAGCATGGAGGAGAACTTTATCAAAGCCAAACACATTCTAATGATTTTCTGTAAATTACGAAATGAGTTGTTATTCTTAATCAGATTTTAGTGTATTATAATTGTTGCATTACCGAAAAAGGCTAAAATATACAACAACTCTTTATGACTGCTTGGACGACTCAGCTGTCGTGGGCGTATGTTTCGTTGACTTGCAACCTATCTTTATTAAACAATATACAGTTTCCATAATAACATAAGTCTATGAGGAAAATATACGACCCTCTCCCCCCCCCCCCTGAAAAAATTAAATTCCATACCTTTAAACTTTTCTAAAACTACTGGAAAAAATAGTAATGTATGTATGTATGTATAAAAAAAGCTATAAAATTACATATTAGGATAAAGAAGAGCACATAAAAACATATACAGTATTTAAATTGTTTGCTTCGCTTGAAAACATTGTATGGCCTCCCATCGATATATTGTAATAAGAATGGACGCTTTTAACTATTTTAAGAAAAAAATCAATGTTGTACCCCTGTGAATTTATTTTATATAAAAAGGCCAACAATGATTTAGGTATAGGATATTAACCTACCCGAGGTTGTTGTCGGAAGCCGTGGCGATAGAGAGGCGGCTTCTCACCAATGCAACGAGGGTTCAATCCCAGCTCAGGGCATGAACTTTATCGTTGTAAGTGAGAGGGATATTCGGTCTCCCGTCCGATCAGACAGGTTTCCCCCGAGTTCTTCGGTTTCTTCCTGCAGTAATGATCGAAATCATTCGCACGATCTGTACCAAGGGCCAAATTGGGAAAAGGCCTCAAGCCTAATTTGCTACCCTTGTAAAATGACGCGATTATTATTATTATTATTATTGTGTCATATAACCCGCAGGCGGAGCCCAAAAGTTTTATGACATATCAACTGACGGAGAATAGGTTTATATCTGACATATACAACGCCCACCCTTAAATTAAATGGACTCTTCCATTAAAGGCCAACAAAGATTGGCTACCTACTCGGTAGTTTCCGTCAAATAGCGAAAATTACCGAATTAATCACGTGCTATTACGTGGCTGTTGTTGTTTATACGGCGCCATTTTAAAGAATTGAATAGCAAAAGCACAAACAAAATGGATTGGAATACGATCTCAGACGAATAATTAACCCCTTTAGCCAACAAATTGACGATAAAATTGATGTTGATGCAACAATCGATAAGGATCTATTCAAATTTAAAGAAAATTTGGATCAAAAGGCGTTCTTTTCCGATAATTTTGACAGTCGGTGAACAATGATTGAAGGTTTTCACTAAGTTTAGAGAAGGATTTGACCGACTGTTTTAAATGCAAGGCCTGTACCCAAAAATACTTTATAATGGAAATTTTGTGCGATAAATACTTTCAAGTCTAGGAGTGTGTGGACGGAAAGAAGATTCTGAAAGATATCTTAGAGAAGGTCGAGTATGGATAACCGATTTAAATATGCCGATAAGTACGCCGTCTATTTTGGTTTTGAATGTTACAAATTGTGCGCTACCATAATAATTTTTAATTGTCAAAAGAATAAAAATCCATTTCTGTGTTTTTTGTATTATTTCGATCATCAGCGGTTGGTATGAGTCGAATACATCAACCTGTCACGACGTCATCAGCGGTTGATATGAACAGAATATCAACCTATAATGACGTCATGACAGGTTGTTATGAGATTAACTGCTATACACATCAAAGAGAAAACTACCGCCAGTTGTATATACACAATATAATGTTCTGTCGTTAATGTTTCCGTCGAATTTGCTTGTAAACAAAGCACATACTGATAGTGGACGTAAGAGACTATAAGTTCTTCTGGGTGTAGCAAGTTGGCGGACGGTGGCTTCAAGCTACGTCATTTTTTGATTGCGTCATGAGCTATCCAGTTATTATTATAATATATACAACTGGTGGTAGTTTTTTCTTTGATGTCCATAGCAGTTATATCTCATAACAACCTGTCATGACGTAATTATAGGTTGATTTATTCGTTCATATCAACCGCTGATGACGTCAGGACAGGTTGATATTTCATATCAACCGCTAAATACGTCACCTCAGGTTGATATATTCGGTTCATATTATGAACCGCGGATGACGTAGATGATCTAAATAATACTAATTTTATTTTATTTTTTTATTCTTTTGACAATTAAATATTGTTATGGACAGTTTGAAACATTCAGGACTGAAATAGACGGCGGACTTATCGGCATATTTAAATCTGTTATCCACACTCCATATCTAAGATATCTTTCAGAATTTTCTTTACATCCACACACTCTAAGACTTGAAAATAGTTATGGCCCAAGAGTTCCTTTATAAAGTAATTTTGGGTACAGTCCACTTAAAACAGTCGGTCAAATCCTTCTCTAAACACACTAAAAACCTTCAATATGGTTCACTGACTGTCGGAATTATCGGAAAGGATACTAGAGTAGCTCATGGCAGTTTTGTATGCACTTATATGTCCAGAGGTAAACTCTTCAAAAATCATCTATTTGCAGGTCATTGAACATTTATTGATTGGTGACACATTTGTCACCGGGACCGAAATGCGTGGAAATGCCAAGTCCCTTTTAAAGCGCCGACGCACCACCCCCTGCATTACTGGATCTCTAGAAACGGTGGCCACATTATGGGGGTCTGTAATACATTTATGTGTTTAAAAGTCAATATAGTGGGGCGGTTAAGGAAGCATTTTTGGTAGAATCGTGCATTTTTGAGTAAAAGCATGAACTTGGCATATAGATGGCATGAACCCTACTGATTATTTTGGGATGTGGATCCACCTCAGCAGCTCCCCCTGGTGGACGTTTCGGCCATTTTGGAAAAAAGTGGACCGGTTAAGCAAAAAATTGTGCACTTTGTGTTAAAAGAATGAAACTTGGCACATAGATGGCATGTACCTTACTAATTATTTTTTTGTGATGTGGATCCACATCAGCAGCCCCCCCCCCCCCCTGGTGGTCGTTACGGCCATCTTTTCCAAAATGGCCGCCTAAAGTGGGTCGGTTAAGCAAAAAATCGTACATTTTTTAAAAAAGCATGAAACTTGGCACATAGATAGAATGAACCCTACTGATTATTTTTGGATGTAGACTTACTTCAGCAGCTCCCCCTGGTGGACGTTACGGCCATTTTGTTTTCCAAAATGGCCGCCTATAGTGGACCGGTTAAGCAATAAATCATGCACTTTGTGTTAAAAGCATGAAACTTCGCACATAGATGACATGCACCCTACTAATTATTATTTTGGGATGTGGACCCGACTCAGCAGACCCCCCCTCCCCCTAGTGGCCGTTATTATTATTATTATTATTTTTAAAACATTTATATAGCGCTAATTCCACTAACGGTGTTCAGAAGCGCTTTACAATCATATACCAGTAAAACAGAAAATATATAAACAACTAAAGGACTACAAAAAGATGCAATATAATAAAATAATATATATCTAATTAAAAGCTTTTTTAAATAAGTAAGTTTTAAGAGCACATTTAAAAGATTGTACTGGAGGGCTGGAACGAATATCAGAACCAGATGGTTTTAAATCATTCCACAGGTTTGGGGCTAGAAATGAAAACGATCTTTCACCATATGTAACCATTCTAGCAGATCTTGGTTTGAGACGATAAATTTCATTTGAACTACGGAGACTGCAAGCATTTGTTTGTTTTTTAATTAGATGACATAAATAAGATGGGGCTAAGACATGGAAACATTTATAAGCAGTTAAAAGAATCTTAAATGAATACGATATGGAATGGGAAGCCAGTGAAGTTGTTTAAGTATGGGAGTAATATGATCATGCCTTTTCGTGAGGGTAATAAGTCGTGCAGCGGTGTTTTGAACTTTTTGAAATTTGTATATTAATTTATTGGGTAAGCCGGATAAAAGTGAGTTAAAAGTATCAAGTCTTGAAGTAATAAAAGCATGAACAAGCGTTTTAGTTGAATCAGGGGATAGAAATTTACGAATTTTGCCAATATTACGGATATGAAAGTAGCAGGATTTACAAATATTGTTCACTTGATTTGCTATCAAAATAAGCTCCAATATTGCGAAAAGAGTTGTTACTAGGGGTAATTTCATTTCCATCAATATTAATAGAAGTGTAATAAGTTATGGTGTTGAGGTTATGATTAGATCCAAGCAAAATAAATTCAGTTTTATCACCATCTTAGCATAGAAAAATGTCCGCCTATAGTGGGCTGATTAAGCAAAACATCGTACACTTTGGGTAAGATGCATGAAACTTGGCACATAGATAGATGACATGAACCCTACTTATTATTATTTTGGGATGTGGATCCTCCTCAGCACCCCCTCCCCCCCCCAACCGGTTGTCGTTACGGCCATTTTTTTCCAAATGGCCGCCTATCCATTGAAATACATATAACTTTGGAACTATACATTGTAGTATAATAATTTCTTAGCGAGCGTCTATGTGTATAGATCTGAGGTTAACACAGAAAAAACATGTTTCTTCTGTGTTAACCTCAGATCTATACACATGGACACTAAAATTATTATTCTACAATGTATAGTTCCAAAGTTATATGTATTTCAATGGATAGACGGCCATTTTGGAAAAAATGGCAGTAATGGCCATAAGGGGGAGGGGGGGGGGGGGGTCTGCTGAGGTGGGTCCACATCCCAAAATAATAATTAGTAGGGTGCATGTCATCCATGTGCCAAGTTCCATGCTTTTAACACAAAGTGCACGATTTATTGCTTAACCGGTCCACTATAGGCGGCCATTTTGGAAAACAAAATGGCCGTAACGTCCACCAGGGGGAGCTGCTGAGGAAGTCCACATCCAAAAATAATCAGTAGGGTTCATTCTATCTTTGTGCCAAGTTTCATGCTTTTATTAAAAAATGCCCGTTTTTATGCTCAACCGACACACTATAGGCGGCCATTTTGGAAAAGATGGCCGTAACGACCAGGGGGGGGGGGGTGGACTGCTGATGTGGATCCACATCACAAAATAATAATTAGTAGGCTTTATGCCATCTATGTGCTAAGTTTCATGCTTTTAACAAAAAGTGACCCATTTTTTGCTTAACCGGTCCACTTTTGGCGGCCATTTTGGAAAAAATGGTCGCAACGTCAACCAGGGGGAGCTGCTGAGGTGGATCCACATCCAAAAATTATCAGTAGGGTTCATTCCATCTATGTGCCAAGTTTCATGCTTTTACTCAAAAATGCACGATTTTTTGCTTAACCGCCCCACTAATAGCTTTTAAGATATTTGCCAAAAGCTGACGATGCGGGTAACAGAGTTTATGACCACCCGAATTTGATCGTTCTGTAAACAAAGTAAATATGAATGTACCAGAAAATTATTTACATATTTGAAAACAGCAATAAACGTGCCTTTCACTGAAATTTAACATCATATCTGGAATTTGATATTAAGACACATATTTTTATCCTTAATCCCCCCCCCCCCCGTAATCACAGTATTAGAGTTTAGAACCACTCAACTTTAATCGTTCTGTAAGCTAATTAAATATGAATGTGCCAGAATTTTTTTTACATATTTAAAACTGGAAATGAACGTGCATTTTAGTGATATGTAACATCATATCTGGAATTCGGTATTAAGACACGGGGTTGCATGTATTTAAGCCCATCCGTTATTTAGCCCATTGCCTAATAACAGTCAAAAAAAGATAGTAAGCTGGCACTGCCAGGCAGGATACGCCCACATTTTCAAGAGATGGATAGAGAACAGACAATATTAAAAGTGATTTTTCCTACGATCAAAGACCATAATTCATTAAGTTACAATTGGATATGCGCAAATATTGAAAGGAATCAAGATCTTTGGGCAATAAATATGCATGTCAAGTTTCTTCAAAATCGTTTCAAAATTGTGACCTCTACAGGGTCCACAACCTAAAAATGTGATTTTTCGTACGTTCATAATCCATGAAGTTTCGATCCGATACATGACAATATCGAAAGCAGTCATGATCATTTCGGGATAAACCTATATTTCAAGTTTCGTCAAAATTGGATAAGAATTGTGACCTGTAGACAGTCCACAACCTTGATATACAATATTTTTACACTTTTCGCGTTCAAACGACGGCCATTTTGTCCGTCAATTGTAGTCCGCTTTTCACGTAATTTTAAATCAACTTTCCTCTCGGTGTAATGGTGATATAATCAGACGTTTTTTTTCAAATGAGATAATAATTGTAACTTTCAGAGGGACCGCACGCCTAATAACGTGATTTTTCGGACAATCAGGGGCCATAATTCAGAAAGTTACGTTCCGATGGGCGCAATTATCAAAAGGAACCAAGATCTTTGGGTTATAAACATGCATGTTAAGTTTCATCAAAATTGTTTCAAAATTGTGACCTCTATAGGGTCCACAAGCTAAAAACGTGATTTTTCGTACAATCAGGGGCCATAATCCATAAAGTTTCAATCGGATACGCGCCAATAACAAAAGCAGTCGAGATCTATTTTGGATAAACCTATATTTAAAGTTTCGTCAAAATTGGATACGAATTGTGACCTGTAGAGAGTCCACAACCTTGATAAACCATATTTTTACACTTTTCGCGTTCAAACGGCGGCCATTTTGTCCGTCAATTTTCGCGAAATTTGAACTCAACATTCCTTACAGTGTAACGGTGATATAATCTGACGGTTTTTCAAGAATGATAATAATTGTGACCCGCAGAGGGACCACAAGCTAAAAAACGTGATTTTTCAGACAATCAGGGGCCATAATTCAGGAAGTTACGTTACGACGGGTGCAAATATCGACAGGAGCCAAGATCTTTAGGTTATGAACATGCATGTCAAGTTTCATCAAAATCGGTTCAAAATTGTGACCTCTATAGGGTCCACAAGCCTAAACACGCGATTTTTCGTACAACCAGGGGCCACAATCCATGAAGTTACGGTCCGATACATGCCAATATCTAAAGGAACCGATATCTTGGGGAGATAAAGCTATATGTCAAGTTTCGTTGAAATCGGATAAAAATTGTGACCTGTAGAGTGTCCACAAACAAATTGTGGACGGACGTGCGGACGACAGGACGTACGGACGGACAAACAGGGGCGACGACATAATACGTGCACATGAAAATGGACAAACAGGGAAGACGACATAATACGTCCACATGAAAATGTGGGCGTATAAAAACGTTTTTAAGCCCATGTTTTGATTGTTTTTGCTAGTTATTTTGCCCTGGGCTTAAATTCGACTAAAACGTTACCTGATAAAAACAGCCCGGTAGTAGAGTTTAGAACCTCCCAACTTCGATCGTTCTGTAAGGTAAGTAAACATGAATGTGGCAGAAAATTATTTACATATTTGAAAACAACAATGAACGTGCTATTCAGTGACGTATTTTCAAGATAGGAATTTCGTTGTTTTTGTTTCTGGCGACTTGTTTACTTTGTCAGACTTGTCTTGAATCTCATGACAGAACATTCCAATGACCCCAAAGTGGCTGCACGAAACATTTACCTAGCTTCAGAAGTCACAGGAATTTCGTTGTTTTTGTTTCTGGCGAATACAGACTTATGATTTCTTTTTGTTTTTGATAGAAAACTTGTTTACTTTGCCAGATTTGCTTGAATCTCATGACAGAACTATCCAATAACCCTAAAGTGACTGCACGAAACATTTACCATGCTTCAGAAGCCATGAAAAGTGGTAGCCTACTGCGTGATAGATTTCTCTATAAACTGAAATTGGTATTTCCAACCGGAAGTCATTAAAACCTACTTTCATTCGCTTTAAGTGTATCATAGATGCGGTCGGTCTGATGGAAAATACACCCAGAATAAACTTCAGATCATGAAAATTCAAAGACTAGTTTCTGATGACTTCCTGTGGGCAATACCAATTCCTATTGTCAAACCCGGATTGATTTAGCCGATAATCTTTGAATTTTCATGATCTGAAGTTTATTCTGGGTGTATTTTCCATCTGACCGACCGCATCTATGATACACTTAAAGCGAATGGAAGTAGGTCTTAATGACTTCCGGTTGGAAAGAGAAATCTATCACGCAGTAGGCTACCACTTTTTATGGCTTCTGAAGCATGGTAAATGTTTCGTGCAGTCACATTAGGGTTATTGGATAGTTCTGTCATGAGATTCAAGCAAATCTGGCAAAGTAAACAAGTTTTCTATCAAAAACAAAAAGAAATCATAACAAGTCAGTATTCGCCAGAAACAAAAACAACGAAATTCCTGTGACTTCTGAAGCTAGGTAAATGTTTCGTGCAGCCACTTGGGGTCATTGGAATGTTCTGTCATGACATTCAAGACAAGTCTTACAAAGTAAACAAGTCGCCACAGAAAAAAAAACAACGAAATTCCTATCTTGGAAATACGTCACCTTTGATCATATTGGTACGCCCCCTATCAAAACCCATGCACAGATATGTACATGGTCGACCATTATTCCATTAACTACACCGCCCCGTGCAGGGAGAGTAAGATTCTGCACATGTTCGGGGATCTGGTAACGTAGGACTTGTCGCGCACGGCGGTGTAATTAACCAATTCAGTAATTAACGCGCCTTCGGAAAATTCTTAAAACAATTGATAACAGAGTTGTCACCATTAAGATAAATGTATGCACACAACCCCATATTTTGTGTGGTGCCCACAAATTTACCTCCCTAGTCAGCACTAGAAGGTTGTGAAATCTAACCAGGCCTTGACTTCCAATGACACGTAGTTGCTTGCTCACATGTGTCGCTCTGTATTTTGCGGCCTCCGCAGTTAAAACCTTCACATAACTCTAGATACAAGGGTTAGGAGAATTGTTGGGACATCACTATAAGCTACAGATGTAAGGACTTAGTGAGGTATAAGATTGTGTGACCAAATGCTATGCGTCCTCAACGGTATTCAACCAGCATGGTGAATGTCTCTTGTAGCTTAGGGAGTTTCTGCATGTTTGATGTTTTCTTCATGCTCTGACGTATAGCCATAGCATAAATCATGAGAACTAAAAGCACAGAAACTACACTTCTTAGGGTAGTAAACGATCTGCGATGTGCTGTTGATGATGGTAAAACAGCTTCTTTAATCCTCCTTGACCTATCAGCAGCTTTTGATACTGTTGATCATAAAATTCTTTTGAATCACCTCCACAGGAATTTTGATATATCCGGTACATCTCTAGCCTGGTTTTCATCATATCTGAGAAATATAACCCAGTCTGTTCTGGTCAACAAAGAAAAATCAGATGACGTCACTTTGACCTGTGGGGTGCCACAGGGATCAGTGCTTGGTCCTGTATTATTTGTATTATACACTACACCCCTTGGTATAATTACTGCCCAACATTGTATCCAACATTATTCCTACGCCGATGATACACAGCTAGTTGACGTTTTCAACCCCACTCAAATAACAGAATCCTTAAATCGTACAGCAGCATATTCGCAGTCTATTAAGTCCTGGATGACAAACAACAGCCTAAAATTAAATGATGAAAAAACCGAAGCTATGTTAGTTGGAACCTCTAAAAAATTGCGGACAATAACAGAAAAGAATACAACAATTGGTAATTCAACGATCGATTTATCTGTCAGTCTTTAAACCCTAGGGGTGTTCCTAGAGTCAACACTTTCTATGGAGACTCACGTTGACGAATTGTGTCGTATTTGTTACTATCATATACATTGCATCAGAAACATTCGCCACCTGATCACGACTGATGCTGCTAAAACACTAGTTCAGGCGCTAATACTGTCCCGTATTGACTATGCAAACAGTCTGCTCTTTGGACTCTCTCGAATGCTAACAAATAAATTACAGAAAATCCAGAACACCGCTGCCAGGATTGTAACAAGAACTTCAAAATATTCATCCATAACTTCAGTTTCAAAGTCTCTTCACTGGTTGCCTGTCGAATCCCGGATTCAGTATAAAGTTCTGTCATTAGTGTATCAATGTCAAAATAATCTTGCTCCATTATATTTGGCTGAACTTTTAACAGACTATTAACCCAAACGTGCGCTAAGGTCACATGGCAAAAATATACTTGCTGTTCCCAAAACAAAACTAAAACAATTTGGTGATAAAAGTTTCAGTGCTGCTGCACCTTGCCTTTGGAATCGGTTACCGGTAAACATTACAGAATCTCAGACTTTCACAATCTTTAAGTCACAACTAAAAACTCATTTGTTTAATCTATATTATCCAGATTAGAAACAGATTGTTTATGTATGTTTTTAATAGTGAGAGACTCATGAATATGTTGCGCTTTGAGCATGCTTATATGGATGGATTATTAAGCGCATTACAAATATACATTATTATTATTATTATTAACTCCACAGTTAAAACCTTCAGATGACCTCGAGATACAAGGGTCAGGAGAATTATAAGCTAATCACTATAAGCAAGGATTTTGTGAGGTATGAGTGTGTCATCCTGTGTACATCCTATGCGTCCTTAACGGTATTCAATCAGCGTGGCAAATGCCTCTTGTAGGTACAGCCATAGCATAAAATGGTGAGATCTTTGGGTGCGTGTGCTGGTATCTACCAGGCTAGCATATGACACTGGTTGAGCCTTTGATACAGCAAAAGCTACACCTGACTCTTAGATGTTGCATCTGTAGCTGGGTGTTACTGGCGGGAAGCACCTGTTTTGTCATGTGACGCCCATGCCCTCACAATGCTCATGGACCTTGTCTCAGGGAGTCCAATCGGTGTTTGCAGTCATCTCAGTTTTGTAACAGAGAAGGCCGCAAAATACAAAGATCTAGATATAGATGTGATCGAGCGAGCGTGTGTCATTGGAAGTCATAAGTCTCGAGGTCTGATTGGACTTCGTAGCTTCTCTGCATGGTGCTGGCTGGAAAAGTAAAGTTATGGGCATCACAAAGAAAACAAGGGTTAGAGACGAAGCTTGATGGTGATAACCCTGTTATCACCTGTTTCAAGGAGCTTGGAGAATGTATCATCTCAACCGAGCTGGTAAATGGTGATTTGCCAACGCAGTTCAAGGAATTGGGGAGATTTTGCTGCCAAGTCTACACTTCCTCTGTCCATTAAACCTACCAGCACTTAAACATACCAGATACGACACTATACAATGTTTTCTATTCACAGGCATTACGATTTTTAAAAATATGCAACAATAAAGAACTATTCTTTCCCGAATAAAAACTCTTAATTTTAAGTGCACGGCCAAAGGTGGTACACAATTACGCATTTTGAAAGAAATTTCAAAACTTTCATTTCTTTAACATAATAAGTTTGACATTTCTTATAACATATTACTGACTACATATTGGATAATGATTCTATATAAATTGCTTCTAGATGTCTAGTCCTATCTGGATTATCGCCCTTATTTTATGCTTTATGAATACACTAATAACTTGCTATTTCTTTAGCATCCCTGTTTTGCATTTCTTACGTGGGACATTATATAATAATTATACTATGGTTTGTACAATTGCATGGTCTTAAAAACTAATAGTTTTTTTATATTTCAACGTTGTTTCATCGCGAAATTGCACCTTCTAAACCACGACGTCATAACAACTATTACGGCAGATTCACGTCACGCCACTCAGTCAGCAGACGGCTCGGCTGTCTCCCTAGATAGTCTATATTCCTTTGCTTCTTTATATTCAGTTTTGTTTTTGTTTCTGTGACGGGTTTAATGTGTGTTCTAAATGCATTTAATATACTTCAATCCTTTTATTGATTTAGTTTTGAACTAGGCCTCCTTCTGATACATTTAACTATGTGGTTACTTGTGTAGCGGAATTTATACAACAATATGCTTGAATTCGTAATTCTTACAACATAAAATAGATCATGACTCATGCTGACACTTTATAATTATTTCTTTGGGTTGCATTCCCAGTTGTTTTCAAATATGAGTGAAGTCTGTGTCACCACAGACCCGGGACTGTACAGCGCAGTGGACGCTTACGGCTAGCCCCTGGATCCATTCGCTCTTTTTGAATTGTTCGTTTGTTGTTTTTTGAGTATGGTGTATTGTCGTTATGTTTGTCTTTTGTGTAAATCATATGTGGTGCAGTCCCCCTGCACTTACTATTAGATGGCAATTGTTCAGTTCAGAAAACTTTGGAGGGACAGATGCTTCCACTGACTTGTGCTGCATTGTTGCCCCATATCACAGAATACACGGCAATACGCGACAAGTCGCACCTAGCCAGATCCCTCAACCTTCCTGCCATTTTAATTACAGTGGCTGGCACCAATTCTGTTCTTTAATATTAACATCCTTCATATATAAATCGTGATACGTACGAAGGCCTATATTTGTAGTTGCAAGCTTGGATGAGCTAGAAACCGTTCCTTCCGCGGGTCTCTTTGTTGGCAAAGCGGCGTAATACCAATAGGGAAAATGTGAACGAGTTGCTTTCGTAGCGAGCGAAATATAAGTGCAATTTGTCGGAAATCAATGACAAATAATAATTTCTATATAAAAAAAAATTGGCTACATCTTCAGGATACTGAACATTGAGACACTAAATTCCATTTGATTTAATTCTCTTGCTTTGTTTCAATTCAAATCAATCTGATTAATAACCTGAACTTTCGATGACCTACACTACATGAAGATCTAACCGATTGTACTAGAAGGTCATGGGTGGCTTTTGAAGCTATGACGTCAGACATTGATTAATCCGTCAGCCTTGACGTTTCTAGTGGTCTATCCACTGTTTCGTGCACCAAACGCGAAGAACCCACTGTAATAGTCCGTATCATTGGTCAATCCGTAACTTCAACCAAAACGGCGGTATAAATATACCAACTCTTCCAGATCTTAGTGTAGGACATTTTTGAGCTATAATAAACGAAGCAAAATAGGATAAAATATTTCTTAGGAAGTTAGCCTCAAAACTAAACGTTTACAGATACTTAGAAATGTTGTTCTGAGAGAACTTAATATATAGCCCCTTGTCGGTTATTCAATCCGATTCATTTTGATGAATCAAATATCGTTTAAGCAATTTTGCGTCCAAACCGAAAAGCTGGGTACTGACCTTTCCATCATGTACCACTGACAATGGGAAACCGGTGTGCCTTTGTCTTTTTCGGATCTGTTTAAGTGTAGTCATGAAAATGAACCGAAAAAAGACAATAAATAGACCAAATTTGATGCGTTAACGTCAAGTGAGACCGATGATGATGATGCCCAGCTTTGATGACATTTAAAGTGAAGAGTGACTGCGTAATTTTGATTGTCAATGTTTTACTTCAATAAATAATTAGTTTTGGCCATATGTCTATATTGTAAGCAAATTACACAATTATAGATACGGCTTCAGTTTAAATATGTGTGTAATTTGGCCTTAAATCATACATGGACTAGAGGTTTACAGCTATATGGAGTAGAAAAAATACCGCAGGGTTAAATTGAGACTATGTGTGGCATGATAATTTTTACATACAGGTTTAGACTGTAAGTCATGATAATATATACATACAGGTTTAGACTGTTAGTCATGATAATATTTACATACAGGTTTATAATTGATCGTATTCAGATTGATAAAAGGGCAGCAGATATTGGTTTACGACAATTCATAACAAAAACTCCCAGTTATATTGTACATATAATGCAATATTATCTATTTTCAAATGTTTATTTATAATACAAATTTAAAGAAGTTGTTTCGTAATATCTCAGTACTTTGGCGTGATGTCATCAGACATATTAATTTCACTTCTTTGTTAATACGTTATCATAAAACGTCATTTTAATCAGATAAAGTGAAACTCACCTCATATATTTTAATGCTGTTCTTAAATATTTGTCCTTTAGAGTAAGAGGTAATTGTTATAATCAAAGTGGTGCCGTCATCCAGCACTTATTAATAATGTTTCGAATTTGATAAAATTATAATCAAAATGTTACAATGATATATACTCAGTACAATGTAACAGAAGTAAATTAATTACACAAAATAGAGCCCTTTCTACGGTCTAATTTCGATATATTGTGCGTCTACGTTACATAAAGATCTGACAGAAGTCTCAATTTGCATTGCAACCGTTATTACGATAATAATAAAAGTCTCGGTTATCAATTCTTAAATTATTCAATGCCGATCGAGTTTCAATCCGATCAAAATAATGACCACCCGATAGCCTGGAGAGTAGTCTCTATCATCCAGAAAAATATTCTACGAATATTAGTCTGGATCCGTTGTCAACATTTGACAAAATTTGGCTTATCATAAACAACGTCTAAGGGAGTTAACTCCTCTTAAAAAATATGTTTACACCATGATTTGGTAAAGAGATTGGATAATAAGACTCATTAATAACCAAACTCCCGGTTACGCATGAGCAATGGGCTTTACGTCAAATATTGAGAACGGTCCCAGACCCTCTGTATGTTGAAGACTAGGAGGTTCTGGGTGACCGAGACTACCTGGAGAGTTGATTATGGGCTTGTCATGTGACCAAATGGCTAATTAATAATTTTATTTATATTACACGCGAGGCTAAAAGACTGACCGTCAAAGCACATATTTAAAAATTACATAATGCACCTTTAATACGCGACGGAATTTTAGAAGCTTTATTGGTCATACAGATTATTTAGCAAAATATTTAATCAACCAGCTTTCGACCTCTTCAACGTGGTATCCCATCGGCCCCCGCTCCCCTTGATACACAATAGCGCCACCTAGAACGATATACAGTCGTTCATATAAACCACCATACCAAGCGCATGCATCATTTTGCATGTTATCCAATACCACGGGACAGTCGATCCCAGCTTTCAGGAGATAACTAGCCGCTTCAATTCGGTCAGCTAGTTTTATATGTTGTGATACATCATAATTATTACTGAAACACCATCCATCGGCGGGGTGAGCTTTACGAGATTACAATGGTTTAAAATTATTCAAAAAAATTGAATGTGCTTCTGATGGCCTGGAACTTATTTGAGAATCGGCGCATTTTGTAATGTTGATCGAGACCGTTGTGTATTGATTTCAAACGTACCATCATTTTTTTTATACGCCCACATTTCATGTGGAATAATTATGTCGTAGCCCCTGTCCGTCTGGACGTCCGTCCGTTCACAATTGTTTGTGGACTCTCAATTGGCCCAGGTTAGGTGCTTAAGCGTAGGACGTTAAACCCCATTTCATTCATTCTGTTTGTGGACTCTCTACAGGCCGCAATTCTTGTCCGATTTTGACGAAACTTGAAATATAGGTTTATCCCCAAAAGATCTCGGCTGCTGTCGATATTGGCATGTATCGGATCAAAACTTCATGGATTATGGCCCTGTACGAAAAATAACGTGTTTAGCTTGTGGACCCTATATAGGTCACAATTTTGAACCGATTTTGATGAAACTTGACATGCATGTTTATAACCCAAAGATCTTAGTTCCTTTCGATATTTGCGCATATCGGAACGTAATCTCCTGAATTTGGCGCCTGATTGTCCGAAAAATAACCTATTTTAGCTTGTGGTTCCTCTGGAGTTCACAATTATTATCCGATTTGATAAACCGTTTGATTATATCACTATTACACCCTTAGGAAGGTTGAGTTTGAATTTCTGAAATATCGGACTTAAATTACCAAACAAAATGGCGGCGGCCGTTCGTACGCGAATACTGTTAAAAAATGGTATATCAAGGATTTTGGACCCTGTTGAGGTCACAATTTTAATTCGATTTTGATGAAACTTGAAATGCATTGTTATAACCCAAAGATCTTGGTTCCTTTAGATATTTGCGCGTATCGAACCGTAACTTCCTGAATTATGACCCCTGACTATACGCAAAAACGCCTTTGTTTAGCTTATGGTCCCTCTGGAGGTCACAATAATTATCCAATTTAAAAAAATCGTTTGATTATATCACCGTTACACCCTTTGATGAAACTTGAAATGCATGGTTATAACCCAAAGATCTTGGTTCCTTTCGATATTTGCGCATATCGGATCGTAACTTCCTGAATTATGGCCCGTGATTATACGCAAAATCGCCTTTATTTAGCTTGTGGGCCCTCTAGAGGTCACTATTATTATCCGATTTATAAAATCGTTTGATTATATCACCGTTACACCCTAAGGTAGATTGAGTTCGAATTTCGGAAAGAACGGGCCAAAATTGCCATACAAAATGGCCGCCGCGTGTACGCGAATACTGTTATAAAATGGTATATCATGGTTGTGGACCCTATAGAGGTGACAATTTTAATTTGAGTTTGATGAAACTAGAAATGCGTGGTTATAACCCAAATGCCTTGGTTCCTTTTTGATATTTGCGCATATCGGATGGTAACTTCCTGAAGTATGGCCCCTGATTGTACGCAAAAATTACCTTTTTTTAGCTTGTGGGCCTTTTGGACGTCACAATTATTTTCCGATTTGAAAAACAAAACCCGTTTGATTATACCACCGTTACACCTTAAGGAAGGTTTCAGTTCAAATTTCGGGAAAATCGGACCAAAATTGACAGACAAAATGGCTGCCGCTTGATCGCGAATACTGTTGAAAAATGGTATATCATGGTTGTGGACCCAGTATAGGTCACAATTTTGATTCGATTTTAATGAAACTTGAAATGCATGATTATAACCCAAAAATCTTGGTTCCCTTTGTTACTTGCACATATCAGATCATAACTTCCTGAATTATGGCCCCTGATTGTCACGATTATTATCACTATTACACCCTACGGAAACTTATGTTTGAATTTCTATAAAATTGGACCATAATTGCAAGACAAAATGGCCGCCGTTTGTACGCGAATAGTGAAAGAAAATGGTATATCAAAGTTGTGGACCCTGTAGAAGTCACAATTTTAATTCGATTTTGATGAAACTTGAACTGTATGTTTATAACCTAAAGATTTCGAATCTTTTCGAATTTGCGCATATCAAATTGTAACTTAATGAATTATGGCCTTTTATTGTAGGAAAAATCACTTTCGGTTAAGCTTGTTCTCTATCCATCTCTCGGAAATGTGGGCGTATCCTGCCTGGCAGTGCCAGCTTACTATCTTTAAAACAAAAACATTATTTTGAATACGTAGAAAGTTGGTGAAACTGGATCTAACGAGGGATGGCCCGGGCTATCGCACCTCACAGTGATCGATTAACTCCAACGTGGGAGACTTGTCACTTCCGGTAAGCGGTCAAGCGACTTCCGCTTCTATTTACAAAGAAATGGGTTTGACCGTTTTCTCCTCAGACATTCTTTCTTTCATTCATTACCTGAAGGTTGCTTCCTATATAATATATTATATGGAGTTGTATCGAATTCCAAATTCATTCCCCAAAACAGGTTGAAGGAACATATCCTAATTATTTGAGTGGCTAAGGTGTGATTTCCATTAGTACCATCAAAAGAGAGCTTTAAATCAGCTCTATTAAGAACATAACGCACTCACTACCCCGTTGCGTACATGCTTTAACAGGCCCTGCAACTTGGGTAAAAGCATGCAACTCTGCACAGGGTCTACAATATAAGGATCATAAAAATATAGCTCCACAAAATGACGGGCCCTGGTGGATGACATCTAGAATTCCGGAATGGCCATCAAAATAACCTATTTTTGTTCAATTCCTCTGCATTTGGGACAGCAAACTGTTAAATAGTTTAATTTAACGTTTTATTTGCGGCTGCTATAAAACTAGGACTCCGACTTTAATTATTTGCACACCAACAATATTGTGCATTGTTTTCTTGTGTGTGTTTATTACATAACAATAGCACTTTAGATTAATTCTATCTATCAAAATTGTTCAGGTAGTGTTGAATATCCAATACTTGTTTTTTAACTTCTTTCGAGGTGCTGTTCTTCAACGTCCTTTCCAGTATTTCTTTTCCGCCCTCTTCTACCAACAATGGACAGTACCTACTTGCTGTGGAGAAAACAGATGGAACAGTTCAAAAGCTGGTAAAGCGTAGACGGGGGTTCCGAGAGATCCACTGTATACCTACATATGACAAGTGTGTCGGAGCAAACCGATTTTAAATCTCACTACAGCTAAAGAGTATTAATTTTACTTCAAATTATAATTAGGAAAAGTAAAGAATCTGAACTAAGCTGCTTCGGGAAATGCTCACTAGTCCGTAGGTTCATTAGTCCACCGATAGCTATTAATAGGGGTTGGACTGAGTTAGGGTTCATAAGTCCACCGATATATATTATTAGAGTTAGGGTTAGGGTAAGTTTAAATTTTATCGTATCTATAATAGCGGACTATTGAATCCCCCTCACTTAATATATAGCCCCTTGTCGGTTATTCAATCCGATTCATTTTGATGAATCAAATATCGTTTAAGCAATTTTGCGTCCAAACCGAAAAGCTGGGTACTGACCTTTCCATCATGTACCACTGACAATGGGAAACCGGTGTGCCTTTGTCTTTTTCGGATCTGTTTAAGTGTAGTCATGAAAATGAACCGAAAAAAGACAATAAATAGACCAAATTTGATGCGTTAACGTCAAGTGAGACCGATGATGATGATGCCCAGCTTTGATGACATTTAAAGTGAAGAGTGACTGCGTAATTTTGATTGTCAATGTTTTACTTCAATAAATAATTAGTTTTGGCCATATGTCTATATTGTAAGCAAATTACACAATTATAGATACGGCTTCAGTTTAAATATGTGTGTAATTTGGCCTTAAATCATACATGGACTAGAGGTTTACAGCTATATGGAGTAAAAAAAATACCGCAGGGTTAAATTGAGACTATGTGTGGCATGATAATTTTTACATACAGGTTTAGACTGTAAGTCATGATAATATTTACATACAGGTTTAGACTGTTAGTCATGATAATATTTACATACAGGTTTATAATTGATCGTATTCAGATTGATAAAAGGGCAGCAGATATTGGTTTACGACAATTCATAACAAAAACTCCCAGTTATATTGTACATATAATGCAATATTATCTATTTTCAAATGTTTATTTATAATACAAATTTAAAGAAGTTGTTTCGTAATATCTCAGTACTTTGGCGTGATGTCATCAGACATATTAATTTCACTTCTTTGTTAATACGTTATCATAAAACGTCATTTTAATCAGATAAAGTGAAACTCACCTCATATATTTTAATGCTGTTCTTAAATATTTGTCCTTTAGAGTAAGAGGTAATTGTTATAATCAAAGTGGTGCCGTCATCCAGCACTTATTAATAATGTTTCGAATTTGATAAAATTATAATCAAAATGTTACAATGATATATACTCAGTACAATGTAACAGAAGTAAATTAATTACACAAAATAGAGCCCTTTCTACGGTCTAATTTCGATATATTGTGCGTCTACGTTACATAAAGATCTGACAGAAGTCTCAATTTGCATTGCAACCGTTATTACGATAATAATAAAAGTCTCGGTTATCAATTCTTAAATTATTCAATGCCGATCGAGTTTCAATCCGATCAAAATAATGACCACCCGATAGCCTGGAGAGTAGTCTCTATCATCCAGAAAAATATTCTACGAATATTAGTCTGGATCCGTTGTCAACATTTGACAAAATTTGGCTTATCATAAACAACGTCTAAGGGAGTTAACTCCTCTTAAAAAATATGTTTACACCATGATTTGGTAAAGAGATTGGATAATAAGACACATTAATAACCAAACTCCCGGTTACGCATGAGCAATGGGCTTTACGTCAAATATTGAGAACGGTCCCAGACCCTCTGTATGTTGAAGACTAGGAGGTTCTGGGTGACCGAGACTACCTGGAGAGTTGATTATGGGCTTGTCATGTGACCAAATGGCTAATTAATAATTTTATTTATATTACACGCGAGGCTAAAAGACTGACCGTCAAAGCACATATTTAAAAATTACATAATGCACCTTTAATACGCGACGGAATTTTAGAAGCTTTATTGGTCATACAGATTATTTAGCAAAATATTTAATCAACCAGCTTTCGACCTCTTCAACGTGGTATCCCATCGGCCCCCGCTCCCCTTGATACACAATAGCGCCACCTAGAACGATATACAGTCGTTCATATAAACCACCATACCAAGCGCATGCATCATTTTGCATGTTATCCAATACCACGGGACAGTCGATCCCAGCTTTCAGGAGATAACTAGCCGCTTCAATTCGGTCAGCTAGTTTTATATGTTGTGATACATCATAATTATTACTGAAACACCATCCATCGGCGGGGTGAGCTTTACGAGATTACAATGGTTTAAAATTATTCAAAAAAATTGAATGTGCTTCTGATGGCCTGGAACTTATTTGAGAATCGGCGCATTTTGTAATGTTGATCGAGACCGTTGTGTATTGATTTCAAACGTACCATCATTTTTTTTATACGCCCACATTTCATGTGGAATAATTATGTCGTAGCCCCTGTCCGTCTGGACGTCCGTCCGTTCACAATTGTTTGTGGACTCTCAATTGGCCCAGGTTAGGTGCTTAAGCGTAGGACGTTAAACCCCATTTCATTCATTCTGTTTGTGGACTCTCTACAGGCCGCAATTCTTGTCCGATTTTGACGAAACTTGAAATATAGGTTTATCCCCAAAAGATCTCGGCTGCTGTCGATATTGGCATGTATCGGATCAAAACTTCATGGATTATGGCCCTGTACGAAAAATAACGTGTTTAGCTTGTGGACCCTATATAGGTCACAATTTTGAACCGATTTTGATGAAACTTGACATGCATGTTTATAACCCAAAGATCTTAGTTCCTTTCGATATTTGCGCATATCGGAACGTAATCTCCTGAATTTGGCGCCTGATTGTCCGAAAAATAACCTATTTTAGCTTGTGGTTCCTCTGGAGTTCACAATTATTATCCGATTTGATAAACCGTTTGATTATATCACTATTACACCCTTAGGAAGGTTGAGTTTGAATTTCTGAAATATCGGACTTAAATTACCAAACAAAATGGCGGCGGCCGTTCGTACGCGAATACTGTTAAAAAATGGTATATCAAGGATTTTGGACCCTGTTGAGGTCACAATTTTAATTCGATTTTGATGAAACTTGAAATGCATTGTTATAACCCAAAGATCTTGGTTCCTTTAGATATTTGCGCGTATCGAACCGTAACTTCCTGAATTATGACCCCTGACTATACGCAAAAACGCCTTTGTTTAGCTTATGGTCCCTCTGGAGGTCACAATAATTATCCAATTTAAAAAAATCGTTTGATTATATCACCGTTACACCCTTTGATGAAACTTGAAATGCATGGTTATAACCCAAAGATCTTGGTTCCTTTCGATATTTGCGCATATCGGATCGTAACTTCCTGAATTATGGCCCGTGATTATACGCAAAATCGCCTTTATTTAGCTTGTGGGCCCTCTAGAGGTCACTATTATTATCCGATTTATAAAATCGTTTGATTATATCACCGTTACACCCTAAGGTAGATTGAGTTCGAATTTCGGAAAGAACGGGCCAAAATTGCCATACAAAATGGCCGCCGCGTGTACGCGAATACTGTTATAAAATGGTATATCATGGTTGTGGACCCTATAGAGGTGACAATTTTAATTTGAGTTTGATGAAACTAGAAATGCGTGGTTATAACCCAAATGCCTTGGTTCCTTTTTGATATTTGCGCATATCGGATGGTAACTTCCTGAAGTATGGCCCCTGATTGTACGCAAAAATTACCTTTTTTTAGCTTGTGGGCCTTTTGGACGTCACAATTATTTTCCGATTTGAAAAACAAAACCCGTTTGATTATACCACCGTTACACCTTAAGGAAGGTTTCAGTTCAAATTTCGGGAAAATCGGACCAAAATTGACAGACAAAATGGCTGCCGCTTGATCGCGAATACTGTTGAAAAATGGTATATCATGGTTGTGGACCCAGTATAGGTCACAATTTTGATTCGATTTTAATGAAACTTGAAATGCATGATTATAACCCAAAAATCTTGGTTCCCTTTGTTACTTGCACATATCAGATCATAACTTCCTGAATTATGGCCCCTGATTGTCACGATTATTATCACTATTACACCCTACGGAAACTTATGTTTGAATTTCTATAAAATTGGACCATAATTGCAAGACAAAATGGCCGCCGTTTGTACGCGAATAGTGAAAGAAAATGGTATATCAAAGTTGTGGACCCTGTAGAAGTCACAATTTTAATTCGATTTTGATGAAACTTGAACTGTATGTTTATAACCTAAAGATTTCGAATCTTTTCGAATTTGCGCATATCAAATTGTAACTTAATGAATTATGGCCTTTTATTGTAGGAAAAATCACTTTCGGTTAAGCTTGTTCTCTATCCATCTCTCGGAAATGTGGGCGTATCCTGCCTGGCAGTGCCAGCTTACTATCTTTAAAACAAAAACATTATTTTGAATACGTAGAAAGTTGGTGAAACTGGATCTAACGAGGGATGGCCCGGGCTATCGCACCTCACAGTGATCGATTAACTCCAACGTGGGAGACTTGTCACTTCCGGTAAGCGGTCAAGCGACTTCCGCTTCTATTTACAAAGAAATGGGTTTGACCGTTTTCTCCTCAGACATTCTTTCTTTCATTCATTACCTGAAGGTTGCTTCCTATATAATATATTATATGGAGTTGTATCGAATTCCAAATTCATTCCCCAAAACAGGTTGAAGGAACATATCCTAATTATTTGAGTGGCTAAGGTGTGATTTCCATTAGTACCATCAAAAGAGAGCTTTAAATCAGCTCTATTAAGAACATAACGCACTCACTACCCCGTTGCGTACATGCTTTAACAGGCCCTGCAACTTGGGTAAAAGCATGCAACTCTGCACAGGGTCTACAATATAAGGATCATAAAAATATAGCTCCACAAAATGACGGGCCCTGGTGGATGACATCTAGAATTCCGGAATGGCCATCAAAATAACCTATTTTTGTTCAATTCCTCTGCATTTGGGACAGCAAACTGTTAAATAGTTTAATTTAACGTTTTATTTGCGGCTGCTATAAAACTAGGACTCCGACTTTAATTATTTGCACACCAACAATATTGTGCATTGTTTTCTTGTGTGTGTTTATTACATAACAATAGCACTTTAGATTAATTCTATCTATCAAAATTGTTCAGGTAGTGTTGAATATCCAATACTTGTTTTTTAACTTCTTTCGAGGTGCTGTTCTTCAACGTCCTTTCCAGTATTTCTTTTCCGCCCTCTTCTACCAACAATGGACAGTACCTACTTGCTGTGGAGAAAACAGATGGAACAGTTCAAAAGCTGGTAAAGCGTAGACGGGGGTTCCGAGAGATCCACTGTATACCTACATATGACAAGTGTGTCTGAGCAAACCGATTTTAAATCTCACTACAGCTAAAGAGTATTAATTTTACTTCAAATTATAATTAGGAAAAGTAAAGAATCTGAACTAAGCTGCTTCGGGAAATGCTCACTAGTCCGTAGGTTCATTAGTCCACCGATAGCTATTAATAGGGGTTGGACTGAGTTAGGGTTCATAAGTCCACCGATATATATTATTAGAGTTAGGGTTAGGGTAAGTTTAAATTTTATCGTATCTATAATAGCGGACTATTGAATCCCCCTCATTGCTTCCATTTTTGGGGGATTGGGATGGCCTAGTGGTCTAGAGTGCCGCGCTTCGACCTCTAGCTGGCCGGCCACCTCTAGTTTGCGGCTGTGGTTTCGAGCCCTGGTGTGAGCGTATGTGGCATGCAGATGGGGGCGCTTTCTCAACCTCGTGGGTTTCCTCCGGGCACTCCGGTTTCCTCCCACTGCTAAGGACCCCTACGCGCAAGCGAATTATTGAAATAAAATTAAACCATATGTTAGTCCCGAAATGACCTAGTTGTGTTGAGTGGACGTTAAACCCCATTTCTCTCTCTCTCCGCTTCCATTTTGTTTCTACCCTAAAGCGAAGTGTGTGGGCGTACATGGATTCCAAAACATTTTTATCAGGTTATTCTGAATATATTCATATAAATTGATGTATGTTAATAATTAACTAACCATAGTAACCGCAAACATGTGCGATGGCCCAACCAGCCCACAGTTGTGCAGCAGGAATATCGTAACATTTTAATAATCGAAAGAGGGGCAAAAATGATCTGAAACGTAAAATGAAAAAAAGCCTTTAAAGTGTAGCCACAGGCACGTTAGTGCGTGTCAAGATAACGATAGGACTAAAGGGTAAATATTTACACGACCGTGGCCACAGGAATCTGACCTTCTATTCGTATATTTATGCATACATCATGTCGTACATAATGGAGTTGAGGACAAAATTGAAATGGACAACAATAATGTAAGTATTGGAAACAACATATGATACCTTAATCAACTTTGATACCGGTCTATATAAGTGATTCATTAACATACTTAAGCTCGATCCATAACACCATTTTATATTTCGTTATCATCCTATGTGGTCGATTGTAAATTACGTGAAGCATATCTTCAAATAATATAGATGACAGTTAAACTATTCAACTTTCGTATAGGGTATTTAGAAATAAAATGAAATGGCTGGGGCTTGTAGTCCTACTTTTCTTCACCTACCGGGATGAGTAAGCCTCGCCATACGACGATTACACAGATATTAAATCTTAAGGAAAATAACATCTCCTGGACTAATCATTGTACATGATTTGTCCCAGAAATAATTTCAAATACGCTGGAAATTACAGGAATTTATTGAGATTTTTTTTTTTTATATAAACTGAATTATTGACTGAAACTGGATTGGAAATAAAGACTATCGGGTAAATTGTGGACTGCAGGTGTTTCAGGTCTTCATTTCAAAAACTTTGATAGTCACTTATTATAGCTCTTTTGAACAGGGCGATTATTTGTACCTGTGTCTGTGTTTTGGGATATTGAATGCGTTAGAAAACAGGGACGAAGTTCACATGTATTATAATGGGAAAATCTTAACAACTATGCATTTTGTTCAGGTTTCTGAAGTCTAAAAAGAGATGTCGGATATAACCATGTAGAAAAATGAACAAATGTTACCAAAAAAATCTTACTCATATTTCACTAATCCACCTCTGTGCTCTTTCCAGTTCAAAACTGTGGTCATCTGAAATTTTGAAATAATGGAAAACCTGAGCACCAAGCAATACACTTTAACAATTAATCACAGATTATCCCTTGCATCTTTGGATATAAAAAATTATGCTGATCTGCCAAAGTTAGATTTCAAAATTGAATACACCAAGACAGACTGACCGATCCATTTGAATAATCCCCGGCTTTCTTCGGAAATACACAGGAGCGCTACAGAAGGTGTGTGGGGGTGGGGGCTTCAGAATAACGTGATGATCAATCAGATTTTGATTCTTTAAAAACAAATTCCAGGAGATTCGTCTCGGTCAATACCGGTATCGAACCTGGCAACCCAAGTTTCCGTCCTTCAAACAAAATGTCAAAGTTGTCTTTTTCTGGGAACAAATGGATATGTCAAGCCTCTGAGCGCAATACAGGAGAAAGTTCTCACCCTTATTTGTTAAACTCTAATGAGATTATTTTCGTATCGCGATATAAGGTAAACTTTTGTAGAATATGTCGAGATTGTTCACTTGGACCTAAGGAAGAACCAATTTTAGGACCACAACTTGCATATTTACTCATACAGGACTATGGCAGCGCATAGGGGTCAATAGCGCGATAGATAGCGCGATATTAATAAGGTCATATGTCAACATATTGTGATTGTTGTGATGACTTTACCACTAAAAAGAATTAAGTGAACAGCACACCATATTGTTTGTCGTCATTGCGTTTTGAATGCGCACGTATGCGTTAACATATTGCTATTTTAAAGCATTGTAAACATATTCCATATACCACATTGCGATAAATGGAATATGTTGACAAAACTTCCGAATATCAATACAATTACCCAATCGCGCGCATTAAGAACGACATGGTGACATACTCCATGGTGCGTTGATTCAATTAATTGAGCCAAAATCGTCTTTTTAATGGTAAAGTCATCACAACAATCACAATGTGTTGACATATGACCTTATTAATATTGCGCTATCTATCGCGCTATTGATCCCTTTACGCTTCCATACAGGACAGAGTTCTTAATACTCTCAAAGCTTTTTGGGATTGTTCATTGGGAACTTAATCTACTGAGCCTCTGTATTAAAGTTCAGGGGTTTATCTTTGACTGTTTAGAGCCTGGAAAACAGCATTTACTGAATTAGCTCTCGGAGATTTGTTAAATTTACATGATTATGGAACTTCAAGTAGAATCAGTAAGTTTTCTGCTGGTGGTTTATTATAAAAGGGGGTGTCACTAGTCTTTTATATCCAAACGTCTATAACCACAGTTTCACTATTATCAAATTAGAATCTGGCTAAAACGGTGTTATTTGCCACCAACTATCATCGCCTGGCTGAAGAAAATAATAGGTCCAATATCCCACGCATGTCATATATCTGTACTGTAGACAAATTCGGATTAATTAAAAATGTGTCTATCATTCCTTTCAAAGAATAATACAAAAGTTTTTAAGAATCATATGTCAGCATCATTTCCAACACCATTTCAAGCGCGCGGTAAAATACGACATGGTCTTCAAACGCTGGCCAAAATATTAAAAAAATAGATGAAGTAGATTGTTCGAAATAAACAACTTACAAGTTTATCTGAAAAACATTCTTGTAGACTTTCTTTTGTTGTCCAAAGTTCATCACCATCGCTTAATAGATTTGCCAAAATGCCAGCCGAGGAATAACTGGTCAGTGGTTGGTCTGAATCCAATAGATGTCTACACAAAGCATTGAAAAAAAATAAATTAATAAAATAATACATTTTTCAGGGCACATCATTCGGCATAAAGAAATATTAAAATACACGAGGTGTGAAATATTTGATTTCAACAAATGTGAATACTAGCTTCTGTCGATTTCAATTCATTTGGTATCTCCATAAGTGACGTCGCACAAAGTCCCCGGGCCTCACTATACACTTTCCACCTAGAGTTTGAGTTGTACTGAGCCTGGCATATTATGCTTCTTGCATTATAGTATGAAAGTTTGTCGGATCTGGAATCTCCACATATGTTTAGATATACTTACGTAACCAGTTTAATAAAATTATCTTTCATAAATTCCTTCCTTAACTCTTTAACCTCCGCGATATTATTCTGAAAGACAAGACATGACTAAATAATATGATTTATCCCAATATAATATTATCGATATCTTATTCAAAGCTATGAGAATACTACAGAATGCGTTATCCATGGTACCTAAACTACATCGGTAGGAGAAATGTTTATATTATTATACTTACACAATAATATTATGTAAAATGGTGACATACCAAAGACCTCTAATTATGCCCAACAGCACCAACTCTAATATCAACAAATTTCGTAACGTAAGTTTTTGAATATTGAATTATAAACTATACAAACTTAAAAGTACACGTATCTACCGATATTGTGAATTTTGATATGAATCCCTCTTGCGCTATAATCAACAAATATGTTTAAAACTGCAATGGGCGTTCTCCCGTATCGAAGATAAAAACCGCGTTCGAAATTCATCAACCGCAAATTGTGTATTGAGCTAAATTTACAATTGAAAAACATTGAGTCTCGATTCGCATTCACTAACCATAAAATATGAAAGGAAAATTAACACTACAGAATACATCGGAATTTGCAATTCAAATTGAATTGCGGTAGCTTGGGTTGTTTGGGGGTTTTGGAGTCTTTTTTCTTTTGACCAAGTGAACAGTCTCGACATATTTACAAGGGCTAAACATGTAATCATGTAACCTGGACCGTAATCATAGCCGCTAGATGACATCGCGCCTGGTACGTTCGTGCATTTTTTATGCGCGAACTCTTAGTTTTTCTATTACTGGCACGCGCACGGACACTATTTTTTTTTGTTTTACATGTACCAAAATCTGGGATTTCGCGCGTAGGTACTTTTGAGGTATTAGGTCTGTTAAGCATAACACTTGCCACTGTATCTGTGTATCGCTAATTATAAACCGAATGTTTGAAGACCGTTCATATTTATTACGCACAGAATTTTCAGTACAGTGTTGATTCATGCTCAAATTGTTGCTAAGCAAACCAACGGGATTATTTTCTCAACAGTGTATGAACTTATTCGTAGCGATAATATCCTTACACCGAGAGAAAGTATCTAGTCTCGGCGAATAGAACCATGGTTGTCTGGTAGAAAATTACTTTTGTATTTTTTGGAACGGTAAACAGTGTTTTTAGAAGCAAACTAACCTGCCGCACATGACGAAGTCATTATACTAATAACAAAAAGGCGAGAACTCTTTTTGCAGCGGAGGCTTATCACTGAGAAATTGGTCAAGGTTAAAACATACAGTACGCGCATTGCGGAGGTTTAATGAAACACGATATTACCGTGTTTTTTATCGTGGAATTCCGTAAATTATCGAGTGAATATCGAGTGACATGATACGACTGACAGAGCAGCCCGGAGTCGAACAATCGCCGCCCGAGCTGTCTTCGTCAGCTAGTTTCAAAATGGCGTACAACCAGTGCAAGTGGGAAAAGACGACAATAAAATCAGAAATATGTTATTTATTATTGTCGGACTTATTACATCACTCCTGTCTAACAAATCACAAAGCTGTGGTGTTACGGTGGCGGCATAGTATTTCACCGTAACACCACAGCCACTCTAACCATTCATAATAAATCTAACTATCACTCCCTACACATTTCCCCTCGTCTACTTTCCCAAACGTCAACAACACATCTCATACATCCATTTCGCTGATTAACCCTTGTACCATGTCTACTGGATCCATTTGGTTTGGTGTCCAGCAGTAACATCACTTATACAGCAAAGCCTCGTAGGGTGCACAGCACACACGGTTACTATTTTTTTTTTTTATCAAAATGAGAAACATGATTATTACCCGCAATAGGTAGCCTAATTGGATATTTTCGGATAGACTGTGGTTTGAGAGAGGGTGAAATGGGGTTTAACGTCCACTCGAAACAAACTAGGTCATTTCGGGACTAACATATGGTTTAATTTTATTTCAATAATTCGCTTGCGCGTAGGGGTCTTTAGCAGTAGGGGGAAACCGGAGGACCCGACGAAAACCCACGAGGTTGGACAGGCGACCCTACTCCTTGTCACGTACAACCGGTGATTCATAACCACGCCAGTTAACACAATGACAGGCCTTTATGATGTAGCGCGCACGTGCTAACCATTCAGCCATTCATCCCCATCCCCTTTTGTAGTAAATAAAAATCCAGTATATACTTACAAGTGTTCCTAATGCCGCATTTATTATAGAACTGTGGATTTGGTGCAGTAAACCGGGAGGAGGTCCCAAAGGTACCTATTGGAGGATATTAGACATTGAGAATAATAAAATACATAAGGCACTAAATAGTTCATCAAATATTTAGGTAGACCAAAATTACAAATGTGTCTGTTTTCTACCACTCGGTTACTAGAGATGTTTTGGCTCATTTTAAAATAACAATACATGTTTTGGGGTGTGATTGACACAATAGTTTTGGTATTTACAGAATAACATGATGATGTTTATTTATATGGCGGAAGGGGTATGTTGTTTTTACCTGTTCCTACTGTTATTTTACATGAACACCATCGTATGTACGGACGACTCTAGTCTATTTGTCCACATGATTAGACAAACTTAACTTGTCAGCCTTGGACAATTGATCGCGCGCTAATACCAAACCACGACGTTCTCCTCGGCTCTCTATAGTCTAACCTTAAAGGTGCTCTTAGAGGAATGAATGTCAACGGTATACAAAAACGTTTCAATAAGCTCAGTGACACTGTTTAATCGCAAACCAATTAAATGTGGCTTTTAATTAAATCGTTATAATTTACACTTGGTACTTAGTGATTCGAGTGGAAAATTACTAGTAAAGTTTTTATAGGGTTGTTTCTACTTCTTTAATGTCAAAGAACAGTTCATTTTTTTATTAAAAGTATCCTCTTTCTTATTAAAAAGGAAATATTTGATTTAATTGACGTTAACTGAATCACCGTGTCAATATAAAGGACTTTGTAATGGTTGAATAGCTGTTAAAAAATTAATGCATCACTACGCCCTAATGTATTCCGGTTCAGTAAAATTGAAATCTATAGCAAAAAATTATATTTGTTTATTTTAGAATGTAAGAAGGGGTCGGGTGATAAATAAAATCTCCAACTCGTTTTTTACATTATCAAAAAAATTCGTAGGATATTCAATATATATCACCTCTCTCCTTTAAAGGGACAATTCCGAATTAAACAGGGGCTCAAAAATAAAAGTATGAGAAAGTATGAAAATAAAACGCCAAAATATGGGGGAATAGTGTATTTACCTTGTCTCAAAATTTCAACTCAAAATATTGAGTCGTTTGGACGTGGACGCCAAAACTGCTTATCCGGACACGTAACCCTTTAAGATTTCGGGTCAATTGTTTCGTTGGGTGACCTTATAACCGATTATGGTTACTTGAGTGGGTTATGCAGTGAATAACTCATGTGCCGTACTTGATAAAGAAAGGCGAATTTCAACTACACATTATTTTTATAGAAAAATGTTTGGTTTAATCCAGATACCACAAAATACACCTTGGGGCACCGGTCTCAAATTCCAGATGAAGACTTACGGATTTAAATCGTTTGAAAACGTATCATAAATACTGAAATAGTTGCTCGGCCCTTGACTCGAATATTTTAAGGGATTTTAACACAAAATTAAGCAGTTTTAATGTTTTATTTCCAAAACAAATATCGGGATTAGCCCTGTAATATACACAGATTGACAGACGGGGAAAGAGTAAAAAATATACCTTTACCTGTAACAAATCCATCAATACTTCCATACCATTTTCACCAACAATAATTTTACAGTTGCCAGCAGCTTCATCTAAACATGTAAACAAAATAGTGTTATTGCTTATTGCCATTTTATTGAAAATCTGTGTATTTTTGCAATTGATCGCGAGGTTTCAATTGTTTTGATATTCCGAAATAAATCCAACATCTGAGTTGATATTGAAGTCTTGGATAATAAAGGACATACTAAATTTTAATAACGATAACATCGACACTAAAAGAGCATATTGTTCAACAAAGTCGAATTATTTTATATACTTATATTTCGTTTTATGCCACGCGATAATCAAAGTTTTCGTGGTTATCAAGGAACCACATTATTTAACCTACATTAGTACAAATACAATTTGTTACTTATGCGAATTCTTCGAATCAATAGGTATCAGGATATAATCCCTAAAAGTACAGGACATCCGTTATACCTTACTTAAAGGTCCAAATAACACTCTTGTTGTAACTAAATAACATGTCCCAATCATTATTCTGGTCAACAAATTGTAAAAGTTTTACAATATTCCAAATAATTGATGATACAAATTTCATCTTAACACAACGAATTTTAAAAATTGGACAAATTCAACTAATTGGTTTGAAAAGATTTACGTAAACCTTTTCAAATGTAACTTAGATTTTAAAATATTTTTGAACGCTCTGGACAAGTAAAATAGGATGTAATGGATAATTTACACAACAGGTGGGACGGACACTTAAAGCCCCAATACCACTCTTGTTGTAACTGAATAATACGTCCAATCTTTATTCTGGTCAACAATTTGTACTATTTTACAATATTTCAATTAAAAAATGATACAAATTTCATCTTAACACACCTAATTTTAAAAATTGGAAAAATTCAACTACATGCCGTAACATGGTTTGAAAAGCCTTACGTAAGCACTTTCAAATGCAACTTGGATTTAAACATATTTTCGAACCCTCTGGACAAGTAAGATAGGTTGTAATGGATAATTTACACAACAGGTAGGACGGACACTTAAAGCCCCAATACCACTCTTGTTGTAACTGAATAATATGTTCCAATCTTTATTCTGGTCAACAATTTGTACTATTTTACAATATTTCAATTAAAAAATGATACAAATTTCATCTTAACACACCTAATTTTAAAAATTGGAAAAATTCAACTACATGCCGTAACATGGTTTGAAAAGCCTTACGTAAGCACTTTCAAATACAACTTGGATTTAAACATATTTTCGAACCCTCTGGACAAGTAAGATAGGTTGTAATGGATAATTTACACAACAGGTAGGACACTTAAACATCTTGTAGTTAGAATAAAGCTAAAAAAAATTCTGGACGTGTCAAGCCAACAAGAGTGTTATTGTTTCTTTAAACATCTAGTCGTAAGAATAAGGCTATTTTTCTTTTATGGACCTGTCAAGCCAGCAAGAGTGGTATTGTCCAGATGTTCTACCTGTTTGTCAACTATAGCCTCGAAACCAAATTACAGGGGAAAGAAATGATTAAATGAATTGGTGCAACGTTAGAGAGTGGGATTTGTAACCTAACGGTTGTAGGTTCGAAACCTAAATTGTGCGTCGAGTTCTTGTGTCCTTGATTAAGACCATTCATCCCTGTATTCCAGTCTACCCAGCTGTAAATTGGTACCGGCAGGATGGTGTATGTATTACAGAAAATCTGTTGCGCTCCTTGGGCAGCATATTGTTTGGGTTATTTCAAAGATTTAAAGAGTTCAGGGGAAAAGGGAGGTAATCAGGCTTTACCTGTATCCTAGAGACTAGGGGTCTGTTGCTCAAAACTAGAAATGGGGTTTGACGTCCACTCGACACAAACTAGGTCATTTTTGGACTTACGTTTGGTTTTCAATTTTTATGTCAATAATTCGCTTGTGCGTAGGGGTCTTTAGCAGTGGAAGGAAACCAGAGTGCCCGGACGAAACCGACGAGGTTGAGAAGGCGCTCCTATCTCCATGTCACATACGCTCACACTAGGGTCGAAACCACAGCCGCAAGCCAGAGGTGTCCGGCCAGCTAGAGGTCGAAGCGCGGCACTCTAGACCACTAGACCATCCCGACCCCCCTTGTTGACATAGCGCTTTATAAATACTCACATTATTATTAATAATAACAAAGAAATTTAAGATACCTGTTACATTCCAAAATATTCTGGTAAGACATTTCAGTTCTTCGTTGAATATTCTACGGGTTATTTTTTGTTTAATGTGATGCATCAATGTTCTGACATATCCACAATTCTTTTCATAAAACGGCATTTCATCGTTTAACAACTAAAAAAGCAGAAATCGTCGAAATCTTTAAATTTTATACCAGTTTCTGTATTCTGCGTTCAACATAATTTGGGAGGATAACTGTTCTGTTGGTGGTCAAGTTTTGACCAGGACTTTTTCAATGATTACTTTATTTATCAAAGTGTAAAAATAGAAATTGTTGGCTAGTTCAACAGTTTGCATAATGAGTGGCACATAACCCAAATAGAAGCCATGAGTAATATTAATGTTATTTGAGTGCAGTATGGTGTTTTTTAATAATGTCGCTGGGCCCAATATGTGATAGGAAGAATTCGCTTAGAAGGGAACAGTGCTTCCAACATTTCACACACAAAAGTAAAATATGCATAATGATTTAAGGCATCACACGCCGAGGGGTGATTTAATCTGTGAATGTCCCATCATAGTTCTGGAAGGCATAGTGCCAGCAAAACCAGTGGTCAGGGGTCTATCGTGATAAGTCACATAATATGAGGCAAGAAATGGGGACGAGAACCCTTTACATTCGCTACACCTCAGTGCAATGGTGGATTGATATGATACGCCTATTAACTTGGCGGTTGAAAGAGGCCGGTTGGGAATCATATTATGTTTATTATGTTGCATGTCACAACAAGGAGTACAATCTGGTCCCGTCTCTAATTCATGTTACTGTAAACAGTACATAAATAACCAAAAAACATATTGCTCAGATTCCAACCTTGACTCCATGATAGAGATGTAACCATGCAAACAAAAGTTATGTTTCACAGTAACGTGATGATGTTATAATGCTGCAATTAATATGAAGTATCTGGCAATAATGAATTATACATACCACTTGTTTTAACAGTCTCACAAACACTAGATTATAATACCTGTTATCAAACTAGAAAATAAATAAATTATTACTGATCTATTGCATGGACCCATTATCCTATTTGAAACGACGCCACGCAAATCATCCTTGTAACACCGATCATTGCACAAAGGTCGTGCAGTGTTTACATAGAAATGGACTTTCTGCCCCCCCCCTTATATCCCTACCAACAACAGTGTTGACCATAGTCGAAAACTCAAAGTTAATCAATAATGTGTATCTGATTCACAAGCTTTAAAAGTCAAAGCATTAACGACCATATTATATCTTTAACTAACTATTTGGTTCACATTTTCTACAGTCAAATCAAATGACATGTTTTTGGTAGACCAAATAGGGTAACGTTCTCCGGTCTTTAGAGAATGGGGATGTTTATTTCATATTTAGGAAGTGGGAAGGAAATCAACGCCCCGGTCAGTTTATGACGTACAAAAATTAGGGGGTTTTAAGAGAGGGTTTTGAGCAAAATTCACCATAGTTTTATTGAGAACATCGACGCCTTGGAAGCAGTTTAATAATAAAGTTGTAGAAACGAAATACCTTGTAGTTATTTTTTTACGATCACGGTCGTAAGAAGATAATTCTGAATCATCCGTATAAACAAAAAACGGGGGGGGGGGGGGGGGGGGGGGGGGAGTAGAAGGATAAAGTTGTTGGGTTTTTTTCTAATAATCGGCCGTGCATCGGCTTTAATGGACAGCCCGGTTCTGTTTCAAAATGTGGTTGTGGATCCCCCTGAGTTTCGGTTCTAGCCTTAAGGTACCCATTACAAAACAAGCCTCTTACCGAGATTGCCTTGATTTTATCTGTATGAACGTTTTGTGTTGCGAAGTTAGTAAAATATATTTCGAGTTGGTTTGGGAATTATAATTTATAATAGATAATAGACAGCCAGTGATTTCGTATCTTAAGATGATAGACTACTTGACTACTCGACCCCCTAATCACCCCCCCCCCCTATATACAAGCACGGGTACAATTAAATTTGTTTGCGTGTTAAATTATAATAATATAAACCATACAAACCATTCCATCTACGATGGCCTTTGTCAGTATTTGTAAAACACATTCTACGGTATCTCGTCGACAAGTCGGATGAACACGTAAACAATTATCATCCTCTAGTAACTTATATATACAAGCAATGGCTGTAATTCCCAAAGCATATACCTTCCCATGCTGTGGATAAACCATCTCCCTTTGTATTGACTTGATGATAACCTATTAAAGAGAATCAAAAAGGTGATAAATATCATGGACAACCTCGTACGTAACTAACGTGACGAAAATTAAATGGTATCTGGCCTTTTTTCGCACGTACACAGTGAATGGCCATTTTGCGCAGTAATCCCAGCCAGAATTTGGCTATTTTTTAAAAATTGCGTTAAAGTTATATATTTTTATTTAGAACTGAAACAAATAACTATAAGTCAATCCCCACGCTAAAAACATTAGCAGAATTCATTTTGTATATGTGAAATACATGTAGACCCGACCGAAGCACAAAATAGTGCCAATAGTGCGGCCCCCGCGTGTGTCAAATATCCGTTTAATGCAATCTCGAGTTGTACACGTCCGTTTTATTGCACAGACAACCCTGATACGACGAAGGTTTTCTGTTTCTCGAAGTCATTTTACGTTCGTTTGTTTGTTTACAAGCTGACTTATGTGCGTTGACCTCGCGACCTGTGACGTTTAGATGTGGATATCATGGCTATTCACTGTGTTAGAGTCACTTCTCTGCAGGTAGGGTGAGTCTGTCGTTTAGATTTGACAAACTTAGGAAAGAGAAACAGAAATGGGGTTTAACGTCCACTCGACACAAACTAGGTCATTTCGGGACTAACATCTGTTTTTTTAATTTTATTTCAATAATTCGCTTGCGCGTAGGGGTCTTTAGCAGTGGGAGGACCTGGAGAAAACCCACGAGGCTGGTCAGGCGACCCTACTCCTTGTCACTTACGACCGGCTTTGTGATACAGCGCGCACACGCTAACCATTTAGCCATCCAATCTCCCCAAGAAAACTTAGGACTTTAAGCAAATTTGACAACGATCTAGGATATTTAAGGAAATCTCTAGGGTGAATCCTCTTCTGACCCGATTGAGAAAAAATGGACACCTGTCACACTAAGGAGTAATACAGGCAGTGACGTCGACGGGATTTCGGTACTAAAGGTGCATAACTGTAAAAATATTAATACGATTTTGCCGAAAAGAAATAGGGATCATATTCGTGTCTGAAAGTTTTTTTTTTTTTAAAAAAGACAAAACCTCTAGCCTCTAGACTCTAGGGAGTGTAGGCGCACTGATTGACCGCCGGGCCACCGAGTGGAAGGGGTTATTACAATATGCTTTAACACGTTGGCGTATAAAATAGATACATTAGTTAAGAGCTACATCTAAAGCAGGTGTTTCTTTGGGCCTGACATGTTTTCTAAAGTATTAATTAGACATTAATTAACTGATCAACTCTGGATGGCATTAGATTTATCCGATATTGAACAAATCAAAAGTTTCATGGCGGTTTCCAGGCGGTTCGGGACTTAGCTTCAATCAACCAGGACCGTGGTTGAAATTATTGCACACGCCTAACAAACCTTCAAAGGCCAATATCTTCGCATGCAATAGAGTAATTTGAATAAAATTTTCAAATTATTCATTTTACATCATCTATTTTCGAACTATTATAGCAAGAATGGCTAGTTCTTATCTATATCTTAACTAATGTATCTTTAATTGAGGTAAAAAATAATAGCTGGATGAGCTTGTAGCATTATGCAACTTTACAGCCAACTATCCTATCCAACACCTTTAAACATAATAAAAGGCGTTAAGACATATGACTGGGCGTCTCATGAGATACTGATGTCCATATATACTGTTCCTAACCTCACAAGTTATTGAATCCCAGTTTCTGGAAGAAGGTTTCAGTCGCTACAAACAGTCGGATTTTTGTGCCTGTAAACCCTTGCAACCCGATTTTCTATGCACTAATTTATCTATGATAAAAACAACAGTCAACAAAAGTTATTTACCCTTACAACTTCTTCAATATCGTCCCAACCAGAGCCATACTGGGTATGCATACATATTGCATTCATGGCTGACACCAGATACCCATATCGATTTCTGTACCTCTTCAGCATGTTTATAATTTGTTTACCATTGCCAAGTGCTGCAACCTAAAATATATTTCAAAAAGCATCCAAAGCAATTGATGCATACATATTGCATTCATGGCTGACACCAGATACCCATATCGATTTCTGTACCTCTTCAGCATGTTTATAATTTGTTTACCATTGCCAAGTGCTGCAACCTAAAATATATTTCAAAAAGCATCCAAAGCAATTGATGTAGTTCTAAAAAATACCAGCTGTTGCCAGGCAAGATACGCTCAAATTTTGCAAGAGATGAATAGAGAACAAATTAAATCAAAGTAGATTTTTCGTACAACCAGGGTCCATAATCCAGATAGTTATGGTGCGCAAATATGAGAATGAACTGGCGTCTTTTGGACATAAACCTATATTTTAAATTTCATCAAAATCGGATAAAAATTGTGATCTCTAGGGTCTAGAGGGTCCACATCCTTCGTATTACATATATTTTTTACGAAATCCCAACACAACATTCATTGTTGTGTAACGGTATTACATATTTAAACGTCAAATTGTGACTTCTAGCAGGTCCACAAGCTAAAACATGTGATTTATCTAACGATCAGGGGCTATAATCCAGGCAGTTACGTCCGGACATGCGCGATTATAAATAAAACATTAAAGATTCGTCAAAATCGGATATAAATTGTGGCCTCTAGAGTGTCCACAACCTTGATTTTGTCCGGCAGTTTTGTTCCGAACTGCTAACATTCCGTGTTTCTCGGCTAACATTGGGATCCAACACGAGACCTCCCCGTTAACGAGTCGACGTCTTTCACCAGCTATGTTCAATAATTAGACCAGGCTCTCAACGCAAACCGTACCCAAGGCATTTTCGGATTGGAAATTGGACACGAAAAAGAGAATTATGTTAATGGTGCTATGCTTACCGCCAGAACTGGATATGAATCTTGTAGAGCGTTCAAAAAATCGTAGCTGTATTTAGTGTCACTTCCCACTAAACCCAGGAATTCTAAGTAACTGTGATTTTCTAAATAGAGTCTACAAAATGAGTATATACATACATAAATATCCATAGTAGAATGTAATTCATTATCTCATGGCATGTAAATTTAAACATCCTTCGTCGTTGTATAATTTTCATGGGCATAAACTTGGTTTCAAAACACAAATATAATAGATGTGGGATTTCGAGTCATTGGTTAATTGAATCGAATAGTAAATACTTCCTTAACCTTTGTTATTGTAGTGAACATAGTGACATCGAGTGATTATAACTATGTTCTTTTAGCACAAGAGACAGTGAAAAAAAAACAACTAACTAGATAGCGGCATTAGTTTAGTTTTGATCAATATTTAGCATTGTCAGGTTTTTGACAGCGTTGGGGTTAAGGTATGGGTGGGTAGATGGAAGTATCACCGGTATTCAAATTCAGTCAGAAGTCGGTCGTGATCATAAATACCTTGTTATTCTATTTTTTATTTATATTTATGCGAAAGCCGTATAAAGAAGAGGGGTTGGATGGCCGAATGGTTAGCACGTGTGCGGTGTATCATGAAGCCTGTCATGGCATGGTTTCAAATCCCCGGTTGTACGTGACAAGGACTAGGGTCCTCTGTCATCGTTGGTTTTCTCCGGATCCACCGGCTACCCCCCCCCACTGCTAAAGACCCCTATGCGCAAGCGAATTATTGAAATAAAAAACAAAACATAATATTATTATGTTAGTCCCGAAATGACCTAGTTTGCGTCGATTGGACGTAAAACCCCCATTTTTCTCCCTCCATCTCTCTCTCTCTCTTTCTCTCTGTATAAAGAAAATACTTTGACCATTACCTGATAACATCTTCTGAAACACAACTGTTTGATATATCTAATGAAGTCAAAAATGGGTGGGCATCTGTCGTGGTCAGTATCTTGACTATGGTCAGATGCATCGGTTCAGTGAACAGTAAAGACGATACGTCCAGATACACAAGCTGTGTTAATTCTAATAAAACAGAACCCGTTTTTTCAGGGTCATTAATCTCAACACCAAACATTGCTAGTACCTTTATTTTTTCTTTGTAATTTCGTAATGGTGATATATCAGTAACTTTGGTCATAGAAATATCAATATTTTCCAAAAGATTTAATTCTCGAGCAATCATCGCTAATCCCTCATTGTTGAACTCTGTATCACTAACATTTAAAGACCGAAGGGTTCGGAGTTTTGATAATAGATCTAAGTCTTTGTTTGGTGTAAATGACATACCTGCTACATTTAGTGTCCGCAAATGTCTTAATGTCCATTCTCCAAGGCACTCTACCAATTCGTTTATATTTATTGTAGACTGGTGTACGATTTCAATGTCCAATATTTTATGTTTCTTCAGAATACCTAGTGCATCCGGCTTTAAACCAGTGGCATTTCTGATTACTAGTCTTCGTAATGTTGTGTTTTGTGGCTGAAATATCTTAATGGTACTATTATTCAATTTTCGTATATCATTTAGTCTTTCTAGTAATTGTTCGGAAATATTGTGTGGAAGGTGGACATCTGAGTCGCTGAAGGTGTATTGGATGTTCTTTTTTAAACTAGGTCCAATTTCATTACGAAATGTATCCCCAGTTGCGGAATTAGGGTCAGTGTCGTTTATCATTTGATTTGGTTGACGTTCTTTTTTTAGTTCTATGTTGTCTAGTCTGTTGGCTAAATCCCTGTCGATGGGTTCCCCTGTGTCATCATTACCTCGTTCCCCAGCATTTGGTGACTGCGCACGGCACACGTACTGTATATTATCACAGATGAAACGAATACAAGATGAACGGAGGGTGGATGGTTGGTCACACATGTTGGAATATCAGTATTGATATCTTATCGGAATCATCAAAACATACACCTGACAAAACCAAGCTCTTGACCCAAACTATAATACTATATTACACAAAGTTATGTAATAGTTAAAAGAGACTACGATACCTCGTTCAAAGCAACAGGTCCCTTTTCACCTTAATTATAATCACAACAAGTCAACAAGGAAGAGGTATATCGGTAAAGCCCAATAATTACATTCCATGAATAACACGGTTTACATGGCTACGGTTAGTTCTTTTTTTTATTGAATCGATGTTCTGCGAGATAATCGATATGCTAACGTTATTGTTTACCTTTGTTTTGTGTTGTATGTCAACCAGTTTGTGTCGTACTTACATAGGAACGTTACTAATACTACGAACGACTTGGGTGACCTAGACTTCTTAATCATAGTCATATAAATAGACCCTATGTATTTCTATGCCGATAGCGATTCTGACGTCAATATTTACTATATATAGCCACCACACTTATAAATTTATAATTACATTCACAACCCTTTGCTTATCGTGTTTGGGCATGTTCAGTATATTGATTAAAATAAATAGTTATATTCTCGAGCTTATAGTATAGTGGGTAATTTGGCGTATCAATTTTTTTTTTTTTAGGTCTACAGTGGGTCTCTGGAGTTGTGAATTGGTGGAAAATTAGAAAGAAATATGTGCATCAGATTTAGAAATATCTAACCTTAGTTCGAAAATGTTTTGTTTATTTTTCATAAAAAAATGTTGCGCTCTATGAAGTAGCATATGTTGGGGCCCTTTCTAAGAGTTCAGGGGTAAAAGGGGGTAATCAGGCTTTACCTGTATCCTACCGGGATAATAATTGTGTAGCGCTTTGAGCATAAACTTGGTTTATGGATATAGCGCATTATAAATATACTCATTATTATTTACGATACTGATATTGTGGATCTGAAAGCAAGTCATAGCTTATACAAATTCATCTTCATGTAAGTTATGCATTTCAATAGCATGGATAGAATGTACAGATTTCAAAGGTATATCTTACTTTTTTAAATATATAAATAAATAAATAGATAAATAAATAAATTATATTTATTGACATTAAACTTTCAAAGATTATTTGGAAAACGTAGAAAGTTGATGAAAATAGACCTACAAGGTAATGTTCAACTCCCAGCGGCAATAATTTGGCATTTGCCCACTTACTATGTAACGGAGAAAGCACGAGTCTAGGGTTATGCCAGGGAAGGAAAGATCCGTAGAAGGACAGGCGTCAGAAAACCATAGGCCGAGGTTTTCTGTCCTATGTCTTTCTGGCCAAGCATAACGGAATATGAGTGTTTTTTCAGACTTATAAACTGTTTGCATATTATTTAGGACATAGAAAAACTAATTAATAATCATGCTCTTCCAAGTAAGATCAGGGTGGGTTACCCTATCGGCCGTCCAGAAAGCAGCTACGACCCTAGAAAATAAATCGACCCAAAATAGATTTGACAACCTTTTAAAGATTAACTGGGCTGCCACATGTATGGTGGCTGATTGGTACCATGTTGTGGTGTCTTCGATATGTCGCCCTTCATAAGACGACAACACGACATCTCGACAGTTTAACCCGACATCACAAAATTACAAATGTCGTAATATCGCGTAAAAATGTCGTGATGTCGGGTTAAAATTGATGTCGGGTTGTCGGCCATGCTCCTCTCTCAGTATATAGTATGATTATGTACACTGATCCTAGTGTTGGCCAAGAAAGCTCCACGGGATTTTGCAGCTAGGTTTCTCCCTGTCGGTTGTGCAGGACCAAATACCTGGAAAAGGACAGTGTCTAGATGTGTAGATAGGACAAAAACACAGGCTCCGGTGTACACATTGGTAAGCAAATAAAATAACACTTGACAGATTGAATTCGGTAAAAAAAAATATAATGCTGTCCATAGAATATTTCCGTCATAGCACTGCATAGCGTATACCTATCTTAAACAATCCAATTTGCGCAAAAATGTGCCATCGCGGGTCGTAGTGATCGAACGTCTCAGGCTCAGGCATGGGGGACTGGCCATTCACTCGCATGCGGTCAAGCGACTTTCGCTTCCATTTACAAAAAGACTTACCTCATTACACGAAGGCCGCTTTTTATATTTGTACAGAGGTTGTATGAAATATTCACAAACATTCCCCAAAACAAGTTGACTTTCGCATTTCGTAATTAGTAGGGCTGCAACGATACGCCAGGTCACGATACGATGCGCATCATGATTCATTGCCTACGATACGATTTGTATCGCGATATAGAAAATAAATATAAACAATGCTGTTAAATTTTGACAGTCTTTCTCTGTGAAAATTCAAAGGTCTGCTTGTATGATTTACTTTATATAAATGTGGTGTTTTCTAGCTAGGTCAACTGACCGGATTTTTTTGCTGTCATTCTTAACAGAAAATCCTAAAAATTCCATACTTTTTATGTGACTTATGCTAAGGGGAATTTCGATCTAATTTATCTCAATATTGCTTTTGTCGATCGTGCGACTTCAATTTGGTGTATTCATTACAAGTCTAAAACTAAACAATAAAAATGCAGCCATTTTTGCTGCGACGAAAGAGATCTCTGTAGGCGAGTTTAGATGAGATATGAAGTTGTCATGGTATTTTCACCAAGAAGATGACACAATTATCATTCATGGAAACAAGATTTATCCTTTATAAGGTCCGTGATTTACCGAATAAATTCATCTGTGCAGCCATGTTGCTGCAGCGAGAGGCGATCGGTCATATTACTTGATATTGATATAAGCGACCCAGTTATTCAGCCAACGAGAACCGAAGAATTCCGAATGTATGGGCTGCTTATATCAACAAGTCATAAATGACGACACATGATCGAGATTCAATTCAATAATTTCATTGTTTTTTGATGGCTCTCTGATTCAAAAGGACAGTGAATATGAACACGCCTGACATGACATTTAGATGCGCGAGCGCGCACCTAAAAAAAGCAAGTCCGGTCAGAATATCAGTCTATTTTTGTAAAATTATTGTTTGGATAACGAATCGCGATGCGACCATTGTTTATATCGTGCATCGTAGATTTTTTAAACATCGCGGTTCATCGATTCATCGATGAATCGTTGCAGCCCTAGTAATTAGTAAGGCGGCTAAGGAGTGATTTTCACCAATCTGATTAATACCCCAGATCCTATTTCGTTTTCGTTTTTTTATGGTTCAAAATTTCGGTTTTGCTGTCACTACAATAGTATCTGAAAAGGTTGTTTTATAACCCGCGTTCTCGGTATTTCGATAAAAACATTAACGCTAATTGGTTGATCGAATGTCTGACTCCATATGTTCAAAAGCGGCTCGTATGATCCCTAGCGCGACTTTCCACTACAACCGGTCAGATCTTTATGTGGTAGAGGCCATCGAAAGTATTAAAACGAAACGAATTATAGATTTATATTTTAATCTGATGGGATTTCCACTAGCATCGTTCATTTTTTGTGTAAAGCATGAAACTTTGCACAGTGGTACTATGATATATAATAATCATCAAAATATGGACCCCAAACAAATTTACGCTTCCTGGTCATCAAAATAACCTGTATTTGTTTACTGCAGTTTAGAAAGCAAATCAAGTGTTTTAAATATTAAGGAACTGTGGTCAAACGGAGGCAGCCCACATTTAATTTTCACATTCTCAGTATCCACAAATTGCTGTTCAATACTCTCTCTGTTTTTTGCCTATTTATATGACCATTTTTATTGATTTTTCGGCCTAGAATGGACGAAGGGGGGGGGATCTGTCAGGTTTTGATTCATGATTTTGAGGCGGAAGGATAATTGAGTTATCAGGTTGGCTACGGTGATATGTACGGCAACTAGTTACATGTTTTGGGTATGCTTCTTCAAGTTTGTGTATCTCAAAATTTGGGTGGTCAACTTCATTTAAATTTTAGTGCAAAGACATAGTCATTTGATCCTCTGCCATAATTAACATTGAAGTCAATGGGGCAAATAATAGTGGTTTGCCTCCATTGAAAATAAATCGGGTTATCTCCCTTTAGCCGTATTGATCCGTTAGCATTCGGCAAACCTCGACAGATTCCGGTGCCCTACATCTAGACTCGGCTGTATGATGAAGTCCGCCATTTTGGAACTATTTTAAAGGACCCGGATAAACATGTTTGCCCCCAGGGCGACCTTCGGTTGCAGTGATTTTCGTACTATAGTCGAACCATCTGCATCCGAATGGCATTTAGTTTAACCAGTGGTCGTGACCAGACGTACCATGCGATAGAGCACGGTCGGGATAGTTCAAAGATGGCTGACAAAACTGACACTTGAGAAGATTTTCTTAAAAATATAATAAAATTTCCGATTGCCGCTGCGTTATTTACAGCTTGGTCGGTATTACAGGGTCCATTTTAACACCAGAAATTTAGTGAATGGGCATTGGAGTATAGATGTTAAGTTTGATTTTTTGTTCGTCTTTTTTTTGATGAATTTGACAGATTAGGAATATTAGCATCTTCTTATTCGAATATATATAGCCATAGGCCCACGACAAAAAAACTGTACGCGTAAAATGATCTTGGTTAGGCGACATAAATCAAACGAAAATTATTCTGATATTGACTAATCCTATTTGTAACCCTTTTTAATCTTGCTTTCACATCGCAGGGTGAAAAATTAACCAGTTTTTAAAATTCATGAGTAAACATAGCAGGCGAAACAACTGACATTGTCGCCACCATATTGAATAGTTAAAGGCTAGGGCCATTTGCGTTCGGTTGCTGGTTCAGACTATAGTCGCGACCATAGTCTGCATCCGAAGGTCGCCCAGGAGATGGGTGCCAGTCAAGTCGTCCACAAGCGAAGTCGTCCACAACCGTTGGTGGAGTCGTCCACAAGGTATTGGTGATGTCGTCAACAACTATTAGTGATGTCGTCCACAACTAAATTTGTTTATGAATTTGTTAATGAATTTGTTATTTATGGAATAAAACGATTTACTTTGTTGTTTATTTGCCGGGAGAAAGGGTGACCACGCAGAAAAAACTATACTAATCAAAAATACATCGTGTGGACGACTCCAAAAAACGTATTATTACAATATCCAGAATTTGTTTACTTTGTTGTTTATTTACCGAGAGAAAGGGTGACCACGCAGAAAAACTATACTATTTACAAATACATTATGTGTCCAGAAATTATACTAAGTCGTGTGCACGACTCCACCAACGGGTGTGGACAGCTTAACCAGATTTTGGGACTTTTTTGTAAAAGCGGAACGTTTTCCTGTTAGAGTAAATCGGTAGTCGACAAGCCGCATCGCAAATGTATGGTCGTAGGTACATATCAATGACTATCATACATCCGAGTCTAGATGTAGGTTACGACGGAGAGTACCGGAATCTGTCGAGGTTTGCCGAATGGATCCGTTAGTTCACTAGAATATGGATACAGCCCACCAAATTATCCTGAGAAAGTTATTTCTAGTCTTTCTCTTCCTTTGCGATCGCGATTTTTGTTAATTTTTTGGTGTAGGATCGAAGACAAGTGTCTGACAATCATTTTCTGCAAGGTTTTGGTGAATATTCGGGAGCTAAGTGGTTGGTTAGATTGAAATGTAAGGCGGCAAACGGCATTTTTATTGATCTTTACTTCCAGTTTGTGAATATCAAGGTTTCCGTGGCGAACCCCATATGTGCTTTTGGGCAAGATGTTGCCACATGTTGCCCCATCTATGGTAGTAAGCGTTCTTATACCCAAAGAAAAATTGGTAAAACTTTAGAACCGCTTTAAGAGACGAGATTGAACATTGAAGTCAATGGAGAAATTATTTGTAATCAGATAGCCAGTCAGATCTAAGCATGGCCATCCGGGGTTTCTCTTCCTCGCCCATTATCGCTGATTAAAAAAAGTCGAGATGATTAAAACAATAGTTGGCCTGTACATGAGATGGGACTGTGTAGTGTCGTCTTGAAGAGCGTGTGTCACAACCATTAGAAAACCATTAGGTGAAAAATTGCCACCTGTCATTTTAAAGCACAAGAAACATCTCAAATACCTCACAATTTTTACATGTTCCTTGTCCACTTACATTAAAGGGGCAATTGGCCAAGCTATTTAGTTCTAAAAATATTTGGCATCGGTGTACAAATGTATGAACTGAACTATGTTGAATAGTAAGCGTAGAAGGACCGCACCACACACAAAACAAAACATACAGGGTAAACCCGAGTACAAGACAGAATACGTAGGAACTGTAAGACACAAATAACAAGTATATAGGTTATATGTTGAAAATATGGAAATGGTTTCAGTGAGAGAAGAGGGTTAGAAGTGGAGTTTCACGTTCACAAATAAAAATATTGAGTTCGTTTCGGGACTATAATGGCATATTTTTTATTCCAATGATTTGCTTCCTTTAAAGTGCCTTTAAATCACTCGTCACCTCCAACCTACAGATAGTGTTGAATACCATATAGTCAAAAGTACTCTTCTCGAAAACATAATAACCACTAACATCGATACCAAGAGAGTATCTCATACTTTAAGTCTGCTAAATAGTTATAACTATCGGCATGACACTTTTTAGCGCCATGTTATATTTGTGTAAAACTGATTAATTTGTTTTAATGGTCTTTTGTCACGTTGCCTGTTAATATACTGTTCTACCCAGCAAATACATGTTTTAATGTCCGCTTTAAATTATGTTCATACTGCAAACTAATCAACAGTCGCTGAGTAGGGTGACATCGGGGCTAGGTAATTAGCTATCAATTATGACAGGCTTTTTTTCTTCTGCAAATTAAATTCTAAAACATTTTTTTTTAATAATTAAGAAAAAGAAAGAAGGCGTTGGCTGTACGTCTTGACAACCAATATTTCCTATTTAGTGTAAATGGGTACATAAATAAAATAAATCCAAGTACGAACAATCCAAACCATTAGACAAAATTCAAAGTCATGAAAAAACGGTATAGGCAAAAGAGTGAAATAAGGCAAAATAGTGTAATCAGACTATGGACCGTTCACCATGTACAAAATACACGACAAACAGTGGTAACAGGTGTTCGGAAGAGTAAGCATACCCCGCCTGGTGCAACACCCGCCATAGCTGCATCCCGTTTGTATTTACACATATACTACTATGTATGTATTTGCAAATAAACTATTTACTATTTAAAAACTATTAGACGAAATCACGGTAACGTAGCGTGATTAGACAATGGACTATCAATGACAGCTTACACCGGTAGTATCCCCCCCCCCCCCAAAAAAAAAAAACAGGTATAGGCAAAGTAGTGTAATCAGCATATGGACTGTTCATGGTACGTGAAAGCACAAAATGAGTAAAATGAACAAATTCTGCCCGGGCAAATTTGTGTGTAACTTTATATGAAAGTTCAAACTGTTGAAATACCTTAATATTTTCGGATGGTCACGTGGTTTAATCCCGATTTCCATGCCACATAGTTTTCAGATTCAACAGAAAAGTCCGCCAGTGGAAGTTATCTCATCTAAATCTAATTTCGATTTCCATATCAGGATCTAATACTGTAGCTATACCTTTAATATACACCAAGAGAACCAACATCTTGCAAGTATTCAACTATTTTTCACTTTGTTTGTTTTTTTTTAAAAACAAAAACAAACGGTTAATCTGTTTCAATCCCAATAGATGCCAAGTGTCTTTTATTATTGTTTTTGTATTAAAAATTCCCTAAATCTCCGTAGAGTTGAAATGGCTTAACATATTCATACATATATATGACACTGCAGTCACGATATTTAAGTATTTTTGTTGTTTATATATTATAAAGGCATGGGATATAAATATTAATTTGTTCTTGTTTTTACATACAGAACTACACATTAAAATTGAATTAAAATCCGATTAGTCATTGTTTTTGTTTCTTATAAATTAATGAGATTATAGGGGCGGATCCAGGATTTTGTTCAGGCCCCTGTAAAGCAAATTTGACAGTTAACAATGCATGATGCCGTCATCGTCTCTAAACTACGTAGGCATACATACACATTGAGCTATTTAAAGATAGTTTAACGTTATGTTTATAATGAATTAATATGGTCACATTATGATTCAATTTCATTGATGCAAAGCAATAATGGTGATATCAACATGTCTATATCACGCTGTGGATGTCAATCACATCAGTCCATTTGATGATAATGGTCAAGCACATGACCGTTACACTTTTCTTATATAAAGTATTGTTTTACAATTTTTATATGTAGCTGAGCAGGGTTAGGTTTCTGATGCTACGTATACACGGGGGGATTGGATGGCTGAACGGTTAGCACGTGCGCGCTGTATCATAAAGCCTGTCATTGAGTCAACTAGCGTGGTTTCGAATCCCCGGTTGTGACAATGAGAAGGGTTTTCTGCGGTTGCTCCGGTGTCCTCCCTACGCGCAAGCGAATTATTAACAAATACAATTAAAACCATATGTTAGTCCCGAAATGACCTAGTTTGTGTCTAGTAGACGTTAAACCCCATCTCTCACTATCTCTCTTTCGCTTTGTGCACACCACAAATGTGACAACAACTGTCCTGTACCTCTAAATACATACCGTAGGTTAGTACCTAAATGACATAGTTTGTGCTTGGTAGAGTCTCATCTTCAGTGCAACAACACTGTGCATATAATAACGAGTTGCATTCATTTGGCGCCAGTTGCATCCAGGTGCCAGTTGCATCCAGGTGCCAGTTGTTCTCTGTGAGGTCGACATTAAGCCCCACTTTAGATTTGTGTCTTCAATTAGTCGATGTCAATACAGACTATGCTTTTGTGATAGCCAATAACAATGGTGGAAAGCAAGAGGGGAGAGGGGGGGGGGTAAATAACTTCTACGGTGATTAAATCCCACATTTCCACTCAGTCATAGACTTGCGTGTTGTAGAGTCTGAGTGATTTCTTACCAAGACCACCCTGCTGTAAACCTACTATAAATAATAACACTTGAACCACACGAGAAGAACTTTTTAGGATCCACAAAGTTTTAGGGTATATTTTCAACACGGCGAGAATATTCATTCATCTTGATACTCTCATTCCGTTCGTTTGACACATCCCTCGCTGTTCGGAACGATATCTTGTCAGATCTATTTATCTGGACGACCAGTTTCTAAAACACTGCCAGGCTGCAATTGCGGCAGTATATTTCTTAAAATTTCGTTTCACACTTTCCTCTCTGGTTAGATAAACGAGTGATTTGGCGACAGGCGTCATCTGGTAAGCTCTATTTATCTCGACGATCAGTGATGAAATACTTCCAGACTGCATTTCCGGCAGTATATTTTTTTCAAATTTTCGGGGGCTTTGTTGAGGTTCACAAGTCTGTTCTTTCCACCCTTCCTCTCTTGGGACCAGGCCCGAGGCTAGTGGGGGGGGGCTGGGGGGCTTGACTCGTCCGCGTCGAAAAAAAATCGCTGGTTAGCTATCTCACATTTTCGCCGGGAGAAAGTTTTAGTACGACATATCCTCTCAAATTCGGCCGAGAGATTGTTAATTTCGGCTGGAAACTCTTAACTGTCCGACAGATTCGCTACCTGCATGTCATAGAGGCCTAAATTCACTCTCTCAGCTTCTAATTTTCGTGCTCTCTTCTCCTCCTGCTTACAGCAGTCGGCGATGACCTTTGTTCATTGATTTTTTGTCGTCGGAAATTTATCTTCCTCGCCCCCCTATGTCGGCTAAATTTGGTTTCTGGCTTCGGGCCTTTTTTCAAAAATAGGACTCGCTATTTTTGCACTCATGAAGGGACTTCGTTTGTCTGATAGTGACGATATCCGGTCAGCTCTATATTTATCTATATAATTGGTGCCTGACTCAATACTGTCAGACACCATCCATAAAGACTCCCTGCTTTGGCGCTCGTGACCGGACTTTGTCGAGGTTCGCAAATCCGTTTGTTTTTGACACCCTATCTCAATGATCAGTGCCTGAAATACCATCAGGCTGCATTTCCGGCAGTCTGTTTTTCAAAAAACTTTCCGGGGAGCCCCCCATTCCAGTTTAAACTCGCGTCTTTGTCACCTTAACCTTGGACTCTGCCCCAGATTTGTCCCTCCAAACACTGGAGGCTGGCGCCGCCACTGTCAGCGCCTACACCTCATCGCAATTGTTAGCTACGGAAATGTAATCAATCGATGATATTCTAGAATACATAATTCTTCGTTTTCCATAATATATATTTATATACATGTGGTGAATATAGTTCATCATTATTTCCCTTTTTATAATCAAATTTATTTCACACGCTTGTTGGCAAAATGTTCCTAAATTATCACATATGCCAAAACTAATTTTACAAGTGTTTATTTCTCGATGTCGATTTTACAATCTACTCGCGATCTTGAAGAAATCAGTACAAATTGGAGTCCCTGCAGACCGAACTGACATGCAAGGCGGGCAAATGTATGAGTAATGCGGTGAAAGTACACCCTGTAGATTTCCTAACTAAATTCTGCCGACCTCCGCATCACGCTGGTGGTATGGACGTCTTGACGAGTATCTGTCTCTTGTCAAAGCCGGCCACTTATCATTTCGTTGTACCCACATCAGCTTAATAAATAATCACCCATTGCATGCAAAACACCTATTAACGCTTGCGAGGCTTATTAAATACGTTAGCCGCTTGGATTTTAACATTGGCAGTAAACTGTATGCATATTATTAGAGCCGTTATTCCGCCTTTTACAGACATTCTCTCCGTCTGCTACCGTAATATATCAACTAAACTACCAACTTAATCTCTTTATTATACTGGTATTTCACACCGTAATATATCAAATAAAAAAACGCCTTAAGTCCTTAAAAAGACAATGTGGCTCAGTTATAAAAATTAACATGTGAAGAATGCAATACTGAAGTTTAAACGTTGCATTTATGACTCTTGGCAGGCGAAATGAAATGGAGTTTAACGTCCAAGCTTTCTGTTATAACCGCGAGCAAATGAAGACGCCCTCTTGGGAGGTATATGTCGGCAGTGTATCATGCGATGGTATTTTTGATTGTGTACATGGATACTATTATATACACAAGTTTTCTACATAATGTGTTAATTCGTTGCGTTTTGACGAGGTCGGTTGGGGTAATGAGGGTTGTGTGGTTAAGACACTGGACAGACATCCGCTGTGCTCCGAGAAGCAATGTTCGGTTCCGATTTGTCAGGGGTGGCGGCTGTGGGAATGACGGTTGTGTGATTCACCCGAGGAGTGTTTACGTGGAAACGCGACTTTCCTAGCATAATTACCCATCAAAAAGCACATGTTGCCATAAAAATAAACAAGATACCATATTATAATGAACGGAGCGCTGTATGGATGCTACGTTAAACCTCGTCCATTCGGGTTGTTGTATCTTTTGGGTGCACGTAATTTATTAAGGGCGTGTAGATAAGAAAGTGGGGTATTTGTACGACATGCACAAACGTTCAAGATTTTCTATAATATAGAAACCTGTCCTGGAACCGTAATATATACCCCCCCCTTCCCCACGCCTGGCACCGAACTAACTATAGTTCTATATCCGTGACATCCTGGGGAACACCGAGGCTTAGTGGGTTGGCTCGCTAGTCTCGAGGTCGGGTGTTCGATCCCTGCATTGGTCGAAAAATTTCATCCATTTTTTCCGGCGTGGTTTCCACCTGTCAGTGATTGCAGGACGGAGGACCTGACAAGGACAGCTATCTAGTCGTTCGGATAGGACGAAAAACCGAGGTCTCGTGTACACATTGGCGTGCACGTAAAAGATCCCTTGGCAGTTGGAATACGATATAAGAGTAGACCATAGTGCCGCTGTCCGGGCAAATTTCCCTTATAACACACTGTATGTCGTATGCCTGTCTTCATTAGCCCAGTTTAGGCGCAGAACAATAGGACTAACCCATTTTACTTCATTTCCCTGACATTTTAAAAATAATAGGTAATGCACGTGCACGATCGTGTTAGTGTTATGTTATTTACGGTAAAATCACAGATCGAAGCAACGAATGAGTAATGACCTTGGCGCTGTATTAAAAGAAAATGGACATGTCTGTTTAATAGCAGAATATGACAGGTATATATTTTATGTCAAGTATATAATAATATTGAGGGATCTGGTGAAATGCGTTATTAATATTCTACAATCAATAACAAGACATCGCCCCATGTCATTATACAAAGAAATCGCATAATCATTACACTAAGACTTCTCATCACTTGGTAAATGGCTACTGATGTAAGTTTCAACCCAAAACAAAACAAAAATATAGTTAGCTATTTGAAGTATAATATTTACCACTTTTTGTAATGTCTTTGCACAGAACACCGCACAATACTAGATCTTATGTATCTGAGACATATCTTTCACTAGGGTTAGGGTTCGGGTTAGCTTTATATATTACATGTTAAACGTAAAAATTGAAACTCTAACAACGGTGGATTGTAGCTAAAGCTATTCTGAAGGGTTAGGGTTAGTTATTGTGGGTAAAAACACGGAAAGATATTAGAAATATTTCTCGGATAACCAAGATCTAGTATCGTGCCAGAATACCTTTAGATGAAACACAACTCCACGTAGAATGGCCAGTTATCATTTTACAAAAGACAACGCGTTGAAGTAGCCTAGAGCTAAACAGAAAGTCGGGTTTCAAAATGTTATCTGTTCTTTCAGAACCCGTATCGTCTGACGTGTAGTTTTTTTTGTTTAAGCATAAACCTTTAAAACACCTTAGGACTACCATTAAGAATAATGCATGGCCTTTTGTCCTGCTAATCATTTACAACAGTAACCTGCAAACAAATAATGTATACTCTTAAAGCTTGTCTTTTACCACCGTATTGACGCTGCTTCCCGGACCCGCGTCGGCTAAGTGGGTAAGGCACTACCCTCCCCCCACCTGGGGGTCCCGGGTTCTATCCCGGTGTCTCCTTGTCAGTGGCACAGGATGGGGGAAATGGCGGAACAGTCTCAAATTGTTCGGATGGGACGAGTAATTGATCCTCAGCTAAATGTCGACCACACCACACCATAATGTATGCCTATCTGTTTCACGGTGGTAAAGCCCTCTTAAACTATGTAGAAGATGACTTACCTTTAAGTTCACGCGCTTTATAGGTCTACGTGGGACGCCACATCACACGGCCGAATTGGTGTCTTTTACTCATGTTACACCTCCGCGTACTATTTAATGTTCTCATTTACACTAAATAGGAAATAACACAAATTAATTTTGAGCGCTAATTTCTTTCAGTGATAAGAGGGTCCGAGCGAATATTTACAGGTATTGCTGATCGGCTTTGGTGTATGTCCGTCTTCACAGCTCGGTTCTTTCAGAAACGTAGTACGTTAAACCCCCATTTCATTTATTCATCCATTCATTGATGGTCTTGTTTCCAACGGAAGAAAAACTACTAAAGAGTTTGTTGTAAGACACTGAACAATGCATGAGATGGAATTAATTATCAGGTCGTGCCCTACTTCTAAAATGCATTAAAGGGTGATTTTCGTAGATTTCTAATGTTATTCATGACATGAAAGTAGAGCTTAATTATCATGCGTGTCTTTTACTAATCAGTTCAGCTGTGAATGGAATTGCGTCGTGGTTAAAAATGGGAAACCGTCCGGTTTTTGCTGGAACGTGACATTTTATCGGAAGACAAAAATTCCATTGCCATTTTGCCGTCTGCCATTCATTTTCTAACACCGTGTGACAATTGTTACTATGACTACGATGTTAGTGGTAGGAATGGAAATACTACGGACAATTGTTGTAGAATGGCTCCCTGTGGGATCACCGACATTTTGTCGTCTTGGTGTCGACAAATCGCCCATGGTACTGTGGGCTGTCAAATTGATTCATATTCTCTAGAGGTAGTGGAAGTAATTAGTAGACGACGTTCTATCTCATTGTTTATGTTTCAAGTCCATCAACTTTCATATTTAATCAAAGCTTTACAACGTTACCTGTTGCTCTTCTATTTCTTCAGATTCCTAACTTATTCCGATTATTCGGGTTTGCCTCAATCTGATTAAAACACAGATCCCATTTCGTTTCGTTTTTTATAGTTCGAAATTTCGTTTTACTTGTATGAAAACGAAATAAAATATAGATCAGTATTTTAAGTAGATTGGGTTTGCCTTTGCTAGGTATTCGGTCGATAAAAAAATACGAAACTCCAAACCAGTTTCCTTGGTATGCTACTTTAAATAGGTGGGATTTGTTCAGTGGGTGATACGTATATTATGCAAGAGCTAAATCTGCCTATCGCAGGTCTTTCTTTAGGAATGACATTTTATATAAACTATTAGTTAGCCATCTCATATGTCTGATTTAAACTGGATTTGGATCATATCTGCTGCTGCTAAACACTCATTGGTGATTGAATCAAAAAATGGTGATCGAGACTATGTTTTTTTATTGTACGGACTTTAGTAAATGCTTTTAATTCAAAAGCTAACATTTCTAGATTTCGACTGAAGTATTTCGAGTGAACATATTCTATTTACGTTATATATTTTTAAAAAATAATTATAGCGAGAACAGTCAACTGTTTATATAACCTCCCATACTGCCTCTAAGTATGTTTATTGTTGAAAAATACAATACAATGAATCAATGAAATGCGCAAAGGTGTTAATAATACAAATAGTATAAAACAAAAAAGTATTCGCAATTCTAAGGAAGAATATCTTTAAGGATAGACTGTCTCCTAATAAAGGAGGGGATCACGGTGGCTAAGTGGATAAGGCGCTGGTTCGCTAGTCTGGAGGTCGGGTGTTCGATCCCTGCATTGGCCGCATTCATCTCGATTTTCCGACGTGATTTCCCCTTGTCAGTGATGCAGAAGGAGGGTCTGACAAGGACCCTTGCCTAGTCGTTCAGATGGTACGAAAAACCGAGGTCCCGTGTACACATTGGAGTGCACGTAAAAAAGATCCCTTGGCAGTTGGAATTCGATATAAGAGTAGGCCGTAGCGCCGCTGCCCGGGCAAAATTTCCCTCATAGCACACTGTATGGCGTATGCCCGTCTTCAATTAGCGCTGGTTAAGTGCATAACAGTAGGACGTTAAACCCCATTTCATTCATTCCTAATAAAGGATAATTGTATATAGTTTGCTAATAAGTTTAAAATAATTGACAATGTGGAAGACATAATATCCATAAATGTCATAGGTAATTTCTATAAACTGCTCTCTTGATAGAATATGGTTTAGCATCCTACATGTCTGCAACAACCGAGATAATGAGCACAGACATTCACCATGCAGTGTGTTATGAGGACATTAGACCCGGGTAGTGACGTTGCCGCCTTTTCTTTGCCGAATTCCAAATATCAAGACTTCTTGTATGTGTTTGCAAACGTGTACACGGGACCTTATCCGAACAACTATGTATGCTCTATATTGCCAGACCCTCGGGCATAAAAATCTTACAAAGGGGAACCACGCTTGAAAATTTCGAGGAACTTTCTCGGTTAAGACCGGAGTCGAACCCTGAAATTCCTGGTTAGTGAACAATACGGTATAAAGGATGTTCATTTTCAACGTTAATTAAATTGCATAGATTACAAATGCTATCACTTCTGGTAAATGAATTGTATTTTCCCATTTTACATTGCAAATTATGTGATGTACATGTGGTTATGGATACACAATCTTTAAGGTAGGAATTAGAATGTCGAACAATTAGGTTCGTGTTCTCGACCAGAGGTAATTGTAGACAGACAGATGAAGTTTCGTATGAGCGCAATGTTGAATTGCCACTAATAGACAAAGAGGAGATACTATGAAACTATGAATCCTGATTCGGAAGCCCCATAACAAGACTCGATTCTTTTGTCGCATGACAAGGCCCAGTTTCGAATCCCCGCTTGTACGTGCCAAGGACCAATACGAGCAAGCGAATTATTCAAATAAAATTGAACCGTATTCTGGTCACAAAAGGACCCAGTCTCTCTCTCTCTCTCTCTCTCTCTCTCTCTCTCTCTCTCTCTCTGGCAGATTTATCTCCCAAGGATTTTGGTTCTTGTAGACCTTGGCATATATCGGACCGTCACTTCATGGATTATGGCCCCTAATTGTACGAAATACCACGTTTTTAGTTTGTGGACATTCTACTATACTAGCTAAGAAGGTCTAAGTTTTATCCGATTTTGATGAAACTTGAAATATATTTTGAAAGCCCACATATCTTGGTTCTTTTCGATAATGGCGCATATCGAAATGTAACTCATGGTCGGATTATGACCCTTATTGTCTGTAATATCGCGCTTGTAATCAATTTTAAAAACCGTTAACAAATGGACGCTACGCCTTAACGTGAAAATCCGGCCCTTTTTACAAAAATAGGGTAAAAGTGTGTAGACCAAATCCAAGGTTGTGCGCCCTATACAAGTCACAATATCTGTCCGATTTTATGGTCTCCGCCCATTACGATATTCGTAAGGTCCGGGATAATGGCGCGTCATTGTACAAAAAAAACCGACGCATTTTTTAGCTCGTTCTCTGTCAGCTCTTGCAAAATATGGGCGTATCTTGCAGGGCAACCGCTTGTTATTGACATATTTTTATACATACAAAATTAAATAATACTTAACAGGCTTCGAATCTTGATTTCTGTGTAGACGTTATGAAATGATGTTTAGCACCATTGTCTGGACTGAAGAAATAAAATCAACATGGTAATACGTATACGCCGTTAACATATAATTACATAATTTCTGTTGTGTATTTGTTATTATAAACATAATTTTACTCTTTGTTCTTTAATTATATTAGATCAACAAAGAAGAAAGAGACATAATTAGATGTGGCTATTTAAAGGAACTAAGTCTCTAACGCAATATCATCCAAAGTCTTCGACATTGAAAACACAAATTATTTGTCAATTTAAATCAACATTGATGTTGTGAAATTACCGACAAAAGGTGGGCTTCTGATATCCAATATTTAAAAAAAGACAACATTTTACCATTAGTACACGAATAGTGTACCATAATGCGTTTCAGCGGCATTTGTAACAAGGGGCTCGAAAAACAAGGTAATGCCATGTTCAACGGTGACCTCATATTTTTATCTGGAGAGCATGCGCAACATATACTATCGGTAAGCACTGGAATAACCAGACATTGGAGATTGAAATTCGATTGGGATTTCTGGCATAATTCGCCTAAGATAACTGATTTGAAATTATAGTAAAAATGATTGAATGTAAATCAGTTTATACAAATTCATATTACATTATTATATCATATGCGTTGCGACCCATTTGTGTCAATTTCTGGGCCCCAAATATTATAGATTTAGCTTTTTAAAAGTAACTATACGTGATTTGTATTTTTCGAAAAATATCACGCTAATTGATCTCCTCCATCGCCCATCAAATAGAACAGAATTTAACAGTTATTTCTATTGGAGATTCAACTTTTACAGTGTGGTGTACACGGGATTCCTATAGCGCTCAAATCATGTTCAGGGACACCTCAGGATTACTACAATAATGAAGTTGTGTTTGTTAAGAAATTAGAGCGAATCAGTTTAGGATCTGTATAAGTAGTACGAAAATGAAGAATCCGGAGCGAACAGGATTGGGCGTGATGCGGATCCGAATAGATCATTATTCATAACAAGGTTTTATAATCTACAGCGCCCTGATTAGACCATTCAGCAGTTAAAAATATTGTTGGACATTAGTGTAAGTGGAGATCACGCAATTTAACCAATCACTCATAGATTTGATTGTTTGGTATTCTAGGTTAAGTGTGGGTTAAGGAGTAGGTATTTCACACATTTAGATAATTGGTACTAAAGTATCATGGACTATGTACAAGCACTATGATAGAAACACTACAGGAAATGACGGCACAGACATCAATAGTTAGGACTGCAAAGGAGCAGTTAAAAATAGTTAGGGGGTGGGCTGTCATGGTTCGGCGATAATGAAAAAAATGTTTATCGTGATAATAATTTATCAAATATCACCATCAACATTATTATCGTGATAATTTATATGTGTGTCTTTTGAATAGAAACGTTGCTTGGTGCCAACAGTTTTGTTGCTAACGTGGGCGATGGAGATTTTGCTTAATAATGCTATTTTTACGGATGAATTTAACCCTATAAAAAGAATGTCGTACATTAGCCGAAGTAAAGTATAAATGATGATGATACATAAACATAACTGGAAGGATTCGAAAATATTCTTTTTGATATTTATAAGACAGTGACAGTTGCGACTGGTGTAAATACCGTATTTTACGGGATATAAGTCGATGAGGGGTATGAGTCGAATCCTCATATTTTACTGTTTTTTCGACCTCCGTCCATACACAAGTCGTAACAGTGTTGTGTTAGACAAATGTTTTTCCATTCATTTCGGGCAGTTATTTTTACTTTTAACTTTCATCGAGTTACCGTAGTGTTACCCTCTTAGTCTAATACTGCGGCGATGTACGTAAACAAAATAAATTTAATGTAACTTAATTAGCTACTAAATGTAGGACTAACTTGAGTATTATTTTGTTTTGTTCTTGATTCATTCAAACCTTTATATTATTCCAATATCTCCGATAAATACAAGACAATACACGGTTTCTATTCGCACGTGACTGGCCATCACACAATGTTACTAATAATAGAATAATATACAATAGAAGGCATCTATTGATTTAACAATTAAAAAAAATAATTACAGGCTTCAAAAGTAGAATTTTTATGATTGGTCAATTTAGTTGCAAACAAAAGTATAAATCTTGCGATAAATACGAGAGAGAGAGAAAACTGGGGTTTAACGTGCACTCAACACAACTAGGTCATTTTGGGACTAACATCATTTTTAATTTTATTTCAATTGAGCGTAGGGGTCTTTAGTGGGAGGAAACCGGAGTGCCATGAGGAAACCCACGAGGTTGAGAAGGCGTCCCTATCATCATGCCACATACGCTCACACCAGGGCTCGAAACCACAGCCGGCCAGACGAGAGATAGATTTATGTTTCTTGACGGCAGAAAGATTCTATCTTAATGACACTTTCTAGGCTTTATTGAATGTTGTTTATTTTTTTTATTTTTAAATTAAACAAACTATATATATTTAGAAATTCCGACAAGTATTTGTATTGGAATAGGAAAAGTCGGAACAATGTGCGTTTGACTTTAGCGTGAGAGTGATATTAATTTGATGTCACTCAACATCGTACTTCGTAGGGTGACAGTTACAGAGAAAACAAAAATTGTCAACAAAAATTGTCTATCTCATTTTTTTTACCTTCATCAAAAAATAAGTCGATGTAGACTATAAATTGAAGGTCCGACTTCGGCCGCGGAAAAAAAGTATCGACTGAACCCCGAGAAATACGTAACTGTCCAACCTCGACCTTGCCAAACAACGGTTCCTCGATTACGAGTCCTCGCATCAATCATGACCCCTCGCATTGCAATTTCGAATTCGTATGATGTAGCATATTATCATCAATATTGGGACATGATTATTATCATATCGTGATAATTTTGGTTATCACGATATACCGATTTTTGATATTTTTAAGGAAGTCCGATATGGTAAAATCGTCGATGATTTTTATCACGATATACCGAAAACCGCCTAATCCTATATTATCTGTTGTCCCATTTCTACTCGAACCAATAACAAAATATACATATTGTTCTATGGAGTAACAGGTGTAAGGTGGAGAGGCGTGCTACCTTAAATATTCTGCGGAAATATACTTTAGAATAAAATATACTGGGTAAAATTTATTAGATATAGTTTAATGGGGTTTCTTTTATTATTGCGTATAACGTGATGTAGTAAAATAGGTCAAATTTATTACTAATGGAGAGGAGGTGAAATAAAAGTGCCATTGCTTCTGGCACTGAGAAGCCTTTGGTACGCCGCTGATACGGTTATAGTCAATCATTTTATAATCTTATGAAGACATATCTGATTAGGAAGGGAAAATGTTCTAGACCGATATAGTACAAATACTACTAAGTGTTAATACATTTGCCTTTGTGTAAATCATGTGTGGTGCAGCCCCCCTGCACTTACTATTATAGTAATGCTTACTTTTCTCCTGTTAACGACTTGTGAGATAGCCTTTTTCTAAATAGTAAAGGATCACTAGGTATATTAACTTAAATTGGGGAAACCACCTATTTGAAAACTTGAAATATGTCAGAACCCAATAAATTCCTTTAACCAGTCGTAGACAAAAATCAGAACCGTCAATCTTCTTTAATATTTTTTTCAGATGAGTGGAACATACTTGGCTCATTGTGTCGCAAAAAATATTGTGAGCCGAAGAAATACTATACCAATCTTAATCCATATCAAAAGGTTTTAAAAAAAATTGTGTGACTCTTCTACAAATGTATCTGTGTACGATAGTCATTTACTGTATACCAGAACACTATAGAACAGAAGCATCTCACCTTCGACTGTCTTCTAATATCTTAAAAATTAAAACATGGCGTTGGGCAAGGATAAAACCTTGAGAAGATTTGTGTATTTGTTGTTCCAGAGGAGGATATTATTTGTATATGTCCCAAAACACGTCATATCCGTTATCAGTACCCACACATTCTCTAATGGTGCTTAGTTTTTTTGATAATGTTGATGCAATATCCCCTGTGCCATATTTCCAATTTTGTTGCCACGAATTTTTATAATTCCTTCATAATTTCTGACTTGTTATCTTGCAATTAGGTTTTTTTTTGTATCTGTCATGCTTGCTACTTATTGTATAATACAATAGTTGAATATCATCTTATTTTTTTGTAAAATCCCTCGTTTTTACTCGAATTGCACTAAAATATTCCTGGATGATATAATATATGATATTGGACTAACTAAACTACTACTACTTCTAAAAAAGACATACTACATTTATACATTAAATAGCTGTTTAAAAAATGTAAAGTTTGATTAGTTTCTGAAATCCCACTTTTGTTCATGTTTTTTTTTCGGATTGCTCTTCAAAATACCCAACAATTAAATATTATCTAGTGCTGTTGTGTGAAACTTATGATTTGTTTTTTTTTCTAAAAGCAGTGTATTTTCATAAAAAAAATCACATATAGATATCCAAAGACAAAACAATTACTCTCGAAGAAATTGGATATCCGTAAATACGATTGTCTCTGGCTAATTCAACTAAATTTTGCGTATTCTGTTTTCCTCGTTGTTTCAAATACGTTGTAATTTTTTCCTATTTTTCCTGACATTTTTTTTCTGGAAATCGCACACCAGTCCATTATCACATGACGCTTTTATGTTTCATGTCTACTATTACTGCTGTACGCGTTGTTTTACATCACATTGACAACTTGAGTAGATAGTTTCAATATTTAATGAGGGAATCTTTTTTTTTCTTTTTACACAGTACAATAATCCTTTGCGTTTACATTCCAGTCAGACAAGAATACAGCATTCGCTATTGTACAGTGTTTTGGTTTTAAATATAAAACTAGTTGTTCTTTTGTCCCATCATAGAAATCAGCAAATGGGTGAGGAATATGTATTCCTTTAGTAGGCGCAATATTAGTTTTTTTTAAAGTAACAAACACGTATCCAATGGCTTATTGTAAAAATAAAAAACAATACGATTCTATGTTTTAAATATGTTCAACAACCCCCGCCCCCACCAATATGTATTCCTTCAGTAGCCACAATAATAGTTTTGTAGTAACACGTATTCAAATTCAATGACAAAAGATGAAAAGAAAAAAACAAATATGATTCTATGTCTTAAATACGTTCCATGCCCCACACCATCCCCCAATACCCCGGAATAGGCATTTTTTACAATGTGGGGTCAATTATGAATAACCCATTATCGTTGAAGCTATTGGCGGCCATAGTTTTACTTTCAATTGAGCAATGTGCTCCTTTGATACAGTGAACGTCATTTCGGACCTATTAACCTATGTTGTCCTAATTTTTCTATACTTTCACAACACCAAAAGTCATACTTTCCAGCAACTCTTCGGGATAGGCAATTATTAGGATATCCAATTCAACGATCAACCAACGACCTTTATTAAGTAAGACTCAAGATTGACATTAGAAAGGTAATAGACAGAAAACTGTGCTACGCTGACCCTAAATGCTCTTGTGGTAAATTTATAGAAAATACAGAACTTTAATTCATGCACTGGCAGTTGTATATAGTTTAAACAATATTTTATTTAATAAACGGAATTGGATTGAACAATAGACATTGGCCTGTATAAGTTGTATATGCTGGCTGATCGCTATAATTCACTATTTAACACCCCCCCCCCCCACACACACACACACACACAAAAAGAAGCGGCTCGTTGCGCCCCCTTAATCTTGGACTCCCCCAACAACCAGCGGTAGGCGCCGCTACTGTCTACTCTTACATGGGATTCCAAATTAATGCCAATAAGACTAAACACTGTCCCTTGTCAGAACCTCTGTTAGTCCCGAAATGACCTAGATTGTGTCGAGTGGTCGTTAAACAACATCTCTCTCTCTCTCTCTCTCCCAGGTTAATCGACGAGGCACCCAAATAAAACAAAAGAAAGAAAAAGAAATGATTCGTTGATTAAACCAAATGGTAAGGCCTACACGTAGCAGCCTACTTGGAGCATTAAATTATACGGGTTCTCTTTAGAACGAAGATTTCATTGATTAATTAATCAAAGTTATCTTATTGATTAGAAACAATTTGTATGGATATCAGGAAAATAACCACCGCGTATTACATCATAGATAACTTACCCCTGTGTCAAAACGCGGTTCATAACTCAATTACGTAAATTCTGGCAAGCCTCCGGGCGTTATGGGGTAGTATATGACAGCGACAATTTTGATTTTAATTTGAGTTTACTTTTCAATTTGATTTAACTTTTGTTTGTATTTTTATTTTACCATTATTTTCAGATTAATTTTCATTTTCATTATATTATATTTTTATTATTACCTTTTTCACTATTTTTTAATTTATTTTTTTATTGTGGGGAGCGGGGTGTACATGTAAATAATTGAATGACCGCAATAGGCCACCATAGCTGTATGATGTAATCCGTATATAACTATTTAAATAATAGTTTATCATATTATCGTATTATTAATATAAATTTCTTATTATGGAGTAATACAAAATTTGTCAGATCAAAATGGTACCTACATAATGTTTATAAAAGATCACACATTTATAAAACTGTCTGACAGGTTTAAATAACATCTAAATATGTAAACGTTTACAGACTAGTTCGGTGTATAACACTATCTTCTCACAATATTTAATTCCATATTCCCACATTAATTGGTCGGATCGCAAATGATTTTATACATAACACAGTTCAATCATAATCCCTTAAATTATGAGTTACGAATCAAATTGAACATCATGTATGTACGTGATGTTGTTGATTCGTATTCTCACATTTTATTCAAAGGTACTTCAATATGATTTATAGCATGTTTATTCATATTTTATGTATTTACGTGGATATGAATGAATAAAATAACCAAGTACGAACAATCCAAACCATAAGATAGAATTCGAAGTCCTCAAAACGTTATATACTACAAAGTGTATTCAAGCAAAATAGTGTAATCAGCAAATGGACTGCTCCTCGTGTACAAAAATACACGACAAGCAGTGGTAACAGGTGTCCGGAAGAGTAAGCTTACCCTGCCTGGCGCCACACCCGCCATAGCTGCATCTAAACTATTAGACGAAATCTCGGTAAAATGGCGTGATTGGCCAATGGACTATCAATGACAACCTTCACCGGCAGTAGTCTAATTTACAACCGGTATAGGCAAAATAGTGTAATCAGGTAAAATAGTGTAATCAGCTAATGGACTGTTCACCGTGTACAAATATACACGACAAACAATGGTAACAGGTGTCCGGAATGATTGAAATGGGGTTTTAACGTCCTACGCTTCTACATCTTACTTGGGCTAATTTAGACGGGCATACGCCATGTAGTGTGCTATGAGGGAAATTTTTGCCCGGGCAGCAACTGAATTCCAACTGCCAAGGGATCTTTTACGTGCATGTCAATGTGCATGTCGATGTGTACACGGGACCTCGGTTTTTTGTGACATCTGAACGACTAGGCAGCTATCCTCAATCTGCATCACTAACAAGGGGAAACCACGCCAGAAAATCGAGATGAACTTTCTCGGCCAATGCAGGGATCGAACACCCGACCTCCAGAAATGTCGCGGGACCCAGAAATTGACACAAATGGCTCGCAACGCATATAATACTGTAATATGAATGTATATTAACATTTATATATTCAATTGTTTCCGGTTATTCCAGTCTACATAGATAGCATTTATTGCACAAACTCTCCAGATAAGAATGACGTCACCATTTGATATGAAGTCTTGAAGAATACATCTAGCCTCTTTTGTCGAATCCCTTGTTACAAATCGGACTTAAACGCACTGTGGTAGACGATTCGTGTATCAATGGTAAATGTTTATTTCGTCTTAAATATTGGATATCAGAAGCCCATCTTTCCCGGTGAGATTACAACATCAATGTTGATTTAAATTGACAAATAATTCGTGTGTTCAATATCGAAGAGTGTTATTGATATTGAGTTAGAGACTTGGCTACTTTAAATAATACTGCATAACTGATTCGCTATTGTGTTTGAAAGTGTAATGTGTATAAACTCGTGTCTGATTCTCTTGATATGTGTCAATAAAATATATTTAAACTAACTACACTAACCAAGTTGTGATAACCAAGTCTAAATTGGTGTGTTGACGGTTAAGTCTAAAAAGTAAGGACAACTGCACATTTGATCAATCTCATCAACAATCACGTGCCCTAGCACTGTTAACATCCCGCGACCTTGACGAAATTTGTAGTTAGCTCTAAATTTGAGACTTTACCGTGTTTGACGCTGGAGAAAAAGAAAGTCCACCGGGAGATCATTTAGATGTATTGGCGGCCATTATAGGCGCCATCGTGAAAATGTCTGATCGGCGATGATATGTCGAGTAAACCACTCATCCTGCTTTTTTTATTTGGCTAAGTTCCATGCCTAATTTCTGTTTCATTCATATTTATTAAGCGGTGGGTTGGTGGGCTGAATGGTTATCGCGTTTACGTTGTATCATAAGGTCTGCCATTGAGTCAACTGGCATGGTTTCGATTTCCCGATTGTACATCACAGGGGTGCCTGGCCAAAGCTCGCATGTTTATCCGGGTCCTCCGGATTCTCCCTCCTGGTATTTTTTTTAAAACAATGTTACAATTTCCTAAAATGATTATATTATCTGTGAGATTTGACCAGTGAGGAGATAAGTATTGATTACAGACTTACTGGTAAAAATGCTCACAAGAAGATATATCGTGACACGTGTAGTATTCTAAAACAATATATGTAAAAGGTCTTAAGTCGGATATGATCCTGGACAAGCCACGACACTCGTGGTTCAGAAAGCTTTACTAGCAGACATTTAGATTTACATATTTGTCACAATACTGTCTATATGTATGTCGAAAATACATTACAATTTTCTTTTGTTCTCTTGGCACTTTATATTCAACGTTAGCAAAGTTAATGGACTCACGTGACTTGATAATGATTGGCGGGGAAATCCCCTGATGGCGGATTAACATCCGCTAATGGGTGATTATGGGTACAGCTGCATAAGCTTCTAGGTGACATTTTAATGGTGTTTCTACTGTTGGGGAATCGACAAATAATCTGTCAGGATGCTTTCGTTTAAAACACAATAGTTTTAGACCAATGTAGCTAGACCGTACCTGTTATTGGACAATGACGATAATTCATAACATTTATAAGGATCATATTCTAACTGTGAAATAATTTGTCCCTGTCTTTCCTGGAAGACCGCCAGATGCTATAATGTGTCGTAAAGTAAGAAAATAATTCATCTGGATTCAAAATAATAAATGAAGATTTATTACATTATTCATGCGTATAAAGCAATCTATAGTGGTGTATATGATATGTTATGTTTATTTTACGCTCCCAAATCCATTCGGATAATCCAAATAGTGTAGGTTAATATGACGATGAATCTGCTGATAAACCTCATGCAGTGTATTGTTTAAAGGGTCAATCCCGATAATGTTTTTGAAAATAAAATTTTGTGTTAAAATCCATTAAGCTCCCCTACCTTAGGGACGAGCAACTAACTCAATATATGTGATACGCTTTCAAACAACTTAAACCCACGGTCTTAATCTTAAAATGGAGTCCGGTGTCCCAAACTGTATTATGCGGTGATTTGATTAAACCAGAGTTTTATTTTATAAAAACAACGTGTCGGTGAAATTTACCTTTTGTTATTAAGTACAACACATGGACTGTTCACCGTGTATACCTCTAAAGGAACGGGAATCGATTATCGGGTTACCAAACGAAAGAATTGACACGAAATCTTAAAAGGGTTACGTGTCCGGATAATCTGTTTTAACGCTCACGTCCAAACGACTCAATATTTTGAGCTGAAATTTTGAGTCAAGAGTATATACACCAGTCTTCTATATTTTGGCGTTTAAATTTCATACGTATTCGGACCTTTATTTTTGTGCTCTGTTCTATTCGGGTAGTCCCTTTAATGGTCGAGAGAGACATTAAGTAATATATTGTAACCGTGAGGTCCGAGTGTTTTTACAATATATTAGTCTAATATTTCACAAGGTACGATCGGCAATTTGCCCATACGATTATTTGAAGTAATGGTACGCCAACATCAAAGGGTGACGTCACATCTGTATTTTAAAATAAAATACTAATCTATAAATAAATATGGGTATTATTATACGAACGAGAAAAGATGAGGTTCAAATAACTGAATCAATAGTGTGTATATATAATTGAATAATATTAAATCTCTTGATATTGTTACATGTGTGATAGTTATCATATTTTAACTCAATTATATCATCACTTGACTGTCACCCGTATGCCTCCATTAATATGGTCCATGATATGAGATCTACAAGTCGGGTTGAGACTTGCAAGCAACGGTGGTCCGCCAAGTCGTTCGGTGACTTGTTTGGTTGCTGTTTCCTTGTCAAGCACTGTAGCCATATACCAAGGTATTATATATATATATGACCCTATGGCAGTAACTTGTATTATATTAATATATATCCAAAGAAGTTCTCGTTTTAGGACAATAACCTTGGATCCAACCCACTACGCTTCTCCCAATGTATTTCCATTTTTCCCTATGCCGCCACTAGGGCGACCTGTGTATCTAACATATATGGTGGTATAGACTTGATCAGCCACCACAGACCTGAAAATATGTGTAATCTTTCGAGATACCAAATCCATGGACTATTACACTGATCTGTCAATTTGTATTTATGGATATTGTAATTAGTTACTCTTTGGTAACTATAGTAGTTTCCATATTATTGTGATGTGTTGTTGGTTGTACTCGAAATAGTTAGTGTTAGCACGTGAGCGCTTTATCATACGGTCTGTCATTGAGTCAACTGGCGTGGTTATACGTGACAAGAAGTAGGGTCGCCTGTCCAACCTCGTGAGGTGTGTGTGAAATAGCTTTATTTAACGTCCGCTTCCACCGAGGTGATATCGCAGACAAGATGGTTGATGTGTATATGGTACAGTTTTATATCAAATAAATCGCTTGAACGTAAACACCTTTAAAAGTTTGGAAAATCGGTGGACTCGGAGACACCCAATTGATTAGGCAAGCCCCCCCCCCCACACTCCCTGTTACGTACAAGCTAAGGTTCGCAACTACGCCATTTGACTCAATGACTATCCGATCACTCCTCCCTTTGCTATTAGGACATAGTAAAGATCAACCAGAAATTACTACTATTATAAGCAACGTGGCCTTTATGACAACCACCTATAATATTTTACTCCATCCAGCATGTTTTTCAGCTCTTTTAATTGCTTGGTTCACCTATTTCACTGAACACAGCTTTTGTCGTCTTTATAAATGTTGTCACCAATTCCTTTTCATTAGCACTTTAAAAAGTGTTGTTCAGTGTATTAATGTCCTTATAAATTACACATGTTTCACATTGTATTTTCTTAAACAAAAACTTGGAAGACACAAGAAGCAACAATCTTCTTACAGAGTTAACTCTGGACCTTGTCTGCCATTCATCATTAGTCACGACATCTACGGGATAAAGAGACATTCTATCCATTTATTGAATTAAATGAATGACATGTGTGCTGTATTGGAATCTTAACACTGCTTGCTCAAAGATTCATGTTGCAAGATAGTGTGCCTTCTAACTCATGGTTTCGCCAATTCGCGGGGGATTGGGATGGCCTAGTGGTCTAGATTGCCGCGCTTCTACCTCTAACTGGCCTGCTACCTTTGGCTTGCGGCTGTGGTTTCGAGCCCTGGTGTGAGCGTATGTGGTATGTAGATAGGGGCGCCTTCTCAACCTCGTGGGTTTCCTCCGGGCACTCCGGTTTCCTTCAACTGCTAAAGACCCCTACGCGCAACCGACTTATTGAAATAACCTAGTTGTGTTGGTGGACGTTAAACCCCATTTCTCTCTCTCTTGCCAAATTCGCAACTATAAATATGAGATAGTAAAAATTAATTGAGAATAATTTTCGAAATTAATGTTTCCTTTCCGCTGCCGACGCTCGTCATAAAATATAAACTGACACCCGCTAGAAAACATTGCTTGTCAGACGATGAAATATACACCCACCAACATTGTGTCCGTCAGGTATATACTCACGTTGAAAACCACAATGCCAAAATACATCAAAAACTTCGAAGTTTCCAAGTTAAAGAGAAACACTATCGGTTTTACACAGGGTCAACCCTTAACTATCGCTCTATAAATTCACTTATTTTTTTTGTAAATAAACCAAATTTCTTTGTGTCCATGGGCTTCCGCACTATATTTGATGGACTGTCCGGGTTTTCTTGCCATGACCCGACAGCTTTTAAAACCCTACGATATTCTGCGAATTCTCTCTCTCTCTCTCTCTCTCTCTCTCGTTTTTAGATATGTCACCGTCAGTTAATAGGCCCCTACCGGTCAATATCACACCCCTTGAAGTTGTGTTGTTGTATTTACTTATTAAAAACATCAGCCCAATGCGATATTAACAGAAGGGTCATAGCAACCATTGCGATAATAGCAGCTATGCCACAAATTTTACACCTATTCTATTAAAATTGATTATTTCAACGATTAATTAGCAAAACAAAATTAAATTATGAACAATTGATAATTCATGGTCCGGATTCAGTCGGGTTCAAAAAAGTCCCATCAACAAAAAAGTTCAGCGAAAACTAAATGACATTCAGGTGTGTATTTTAATATTCCAAGAATTGGATTTTATGACGATATTTTGGATAATATAATTTGAGGTCTAGAATTTCTAGTCACAGTGAAGACCTTATAGGGTCAAGGAAATATTCATTCGAGGCGACTCTCTCCATAAAATTTAGATGATGGTTCAACACCGCTTTTCGACCGATCAGAATCCACGAAATTTCGAGGTCGGGTAACACTAACTTGTAATCGTTCTCTGAAATCGTTGGGACTGGTTGGTCAGTTATTTGATAAACTCTACTGAGAAAATTAGAAAAAATGAACTTTTTTTTTTAAATTGCTGTAACCATTCGTTTACTCGCTGGTTTACTCAATGTTTTAATGGAAGACTTCGATGTGAGTAAATATTGTCGTTGTTTTACCCGGGTATTTAATTTTAAAACATGTTCAGCTTATCCAACCGGTCACGTGTCTTAATCATAGAAACAGCTTCTCCTTACATGGCAACACCAACAAAAAAATCTCTAAAACATTTTGCTTTCGGGCACCATTATTTGGCGTGTGGATGTGAGAAGGTATTTCCATAGAATGTGTAAGTGAATGAGTAAGAAGTGTAAAATGATGTATTGTATATTATCACGCCATTTATCTTCATACAAATGTTAATAAAATACTCAAGAGATATTTATGTAAATCATTAATATTCATGGATCAGACCAGCAATAAACTTTGATTTAAGTAAAGAGGGCGTTTTCCAACCGCGATGGCTTCTGTCTCGATAAATCGTAGTACCAGGACACAGGAAAAGTCATAGATTTATTATATCGAAAATATGTGTTTATTGGTTTAAAAATGGTTACGGTTACAAACCCCTGGAGCCATTAAACTGGCACGCTCCCCCTCCCACTACCCACTCCCCCAGTATGCCGATCTATACGCTTCGTTGACATTCACCCCACCCCTTCCCGATTATTTCGATCTATATAGCTAGCTAAAAGTAGTCATTACTGCTGGAGTGCACACTGCTCAATTTGGTATTGGCGATACAAATGTGTAATTATTAGAAAACCTATCTGTTCTGTTTATACGTGGTTAAAACAATGCAATTCAACTAGTTCTGACCTACCCCAGTGATTCAATAGCTCTTATAATATTACTAATACTTTCAGACACTAATTATTTACTTTGCACTTCACTCACTTTTTGCCATGAAATTTTGAACGTTTCGCCCTATCTGGAAAATCCAATATAAACATCTTTTCTGATATAACGATGTTGACTTTAAGATCGAGATAAGATATATACTTATGTCGATAAACGACTTCGAATAGATTCTCACAATCGGATGAGAATATTATAAATTGTAAATAGGGTACAAATTATTAGTATTCATAAAATAATATTTCTTTTTACACATGTGCAATGTTTAAGATCAAAAAAAATATTCATAGAATGCTTCTATCGTGTAGTTAATAATAGAACAACTTTTGTTTATTATCATTTTTTTTTTCACCAAGGAATTGTGTGAATTAAAACTCTTGTGGTAATGAGAATAATCTAAAACATTTACTGAGGAGGTCGAAACTATTGTCTCTCCTTGGTTATTAATAATCTACAAATGCGATTTAAGCGCGAATAAAAATCTGGCCTGAGGCGTCAAACAGCTTCCATTGTCTTGTCGCTGGCAAAGAAGAGATGTTTTCAGACAACCAGCAAACAGTGAAACTCGTTTATTAATTTATTCTGTCACGCGTATTAGTAGCAGATTCCAGGGAATAGCTGGCTTTTAACAATGATGCTTCCAGTCATTACCGATTTACTCACTAAAACCAACTCATACAAGAATACATTTGGCGTGCCCGGAAAGATAGGCTTAAATAGTAAGACCCAACTCGTTTTGGTACGAATTTATAATGTATACAGTATATGGCTAGACTCGGCTACAGTGTGCCTATGACTCTTCTAGAAGCCTAAATATGAATTAGACTTTGCATATGTATTTAAGTAATTGATGATGTTTTATTATTATGATAAATAAATAAAATTGGCAGTACTACCAAAACGGGTACCATGGCAGTGCATAAACACCGGGATATGGAGACTGGCGGTAACTGGCTTATTTTACAGCAAGAATATTCAAGTGTGGGTCGTTTACAAGGGCAGAATAAACACCTGTTCAAAATGAAGAACTAAATTTTAATACAGAGTATCAAGAAAAATCGCTGCCCCTCCACACCACCCACTACTAAGCATTTCAAACGTAACCATTAAATCGCAAATGTTTTTAAAAATATATTACAGAATAAACCGGAAAGATTTATAAAATTGTGTGGTTTAATCAGATTGGTTTTATCTTGTCTACTGTATGTAATTAAAGGTCTTTAACATTGTTTTCAATGTGAAGTTCGAGTTTCTACCTTCAGGCTATAATCTTTGAAAATTAAAGAGAACATGAGAGAACGAGCCTGGAAGAAAGAAACATGTCTTAAAGAAATTATCGATCCATTCTTGTTAGAATTTCTTTTGATTTATTATATTAAAAGGGTGGTAATTTATTAACCAAGGATCCGCTTTCAAAAAATGAAGAGAAAAAATTGTGAGAGAGCGGTCCACCGTGTACTTTTGTGATTCTAACGAGTTCAATTAACAGTTATTTCTTTTAGTTCGGCGCATAAACCGACATTTTTTCAAGTTTTGTTATAGCCTTACACCTAATAATAACAGATACCAAGTCTTTAGTATAATAAAGAAATTCGATTCGATTTATTTTTCGCTTTCTCGATTCCATTTAATAGCAGCTTTTAAGTATTTCTATATATCGCCATTATATATTGATACGATATACTGTGAATAATAAACGTAAAATAGCATTTCTATATTGGCAAATTCAAGTCATAAATATGTTTATATAGGAATAATATTACTTGTATTTTCCTTGATTAATTTCAATATGGATATAGATAATTATTTTAATAATAAGAAAATAGCGGTTAGATTAATGAAATCACAAGGTTTTGCAACAGTAAAAATACAGTCTAATAACATTTTATGAAATTAGATCACGCGGTTTTTGTGAAGAAACCTTTTTCTGTGTTCAATGGCGGATATGTGTCAGCCACGGTGCCGCAGGTAATTTTATTCCTGGAGAATACCAGGTGGCAGAACTGACTAGAAGAATTGTAATTTCTGTCAAATATCATATTACCTGTCATTATCTATTAAAGGTTATTCGTTGTCATGGTAACTTTAATAACTTTTGAAGACCTGAAATTACACATGTCACCTGAATCAAATGACTTGTACGTGTATTAAGACGCCCCGTTTTTTTCTTAGCTATTGACCATGTTGGTTCTTACAAATATAATTACCACGATGTTTAAAGCGTGCTGTCAACACAAATCTGGAGATACCAAGAGGTGACTTACGCATTTACTTAAATTGCATAGGTTGCCATTTGCGTATGTTTCATTTATTATACTATTAAACTGATCTCAAAAATGTACAATCCGAATCAATTATTTCTGACTTAATTAGGAAATTAGGAAGACTCTTACTGTTTGTCGTCATCATGGTAACTGTCAATCACTACTAATTAACATAATATCACTACTAGTTAACATAATATCACTACTAATAAACATAATATTTACTCTGCGTCCTACACCAACACGTGGCGATGTGAATACACCATAAGAAGGTAGTTGACCCGGGAACCGTTGACCCGCATAGTAATCTTTGGGGCTCTGGATAGGCCAATCTAGTTCATTGGAATTTGCAGGAATGATGAAACAAACCGAGAACCCACTACTAAAGGCTATCCTTATTTGATTTTCCATCAGTATGAATAGTGTTAGAAATATGAACATAGGTATATTAGCGGAATAAAGAAACATTTCCGTTGTTTATTATTGTTGGCTAAAAGCTGAAAACACGTTCGCCCCATTAACCTCGGATATAACAAAGGTTCATTATCAAAATCACAATAAGAGAAAATGGAGGCCTATTATCGATATAGGTGCATCTGAGTTGCAAAGCGGGAGACACCAGTGAATTTGTTTAAATTCTCAATTTTCAATTATCCCCCATACCTTTTATTGTTGGAAATTAACGGGGTATTGCGATACACTCTGCTTCTGTTCATTTCGATTATGTTGGTGATGTTGCGAAGAAGGATTATGTATATATGGTGTGTCTGGGGAAATGTGTCTTGGTCGATATAATCTAAACGTGAGTTGGTCAGGTATGTTTTAACGAATAAAATCAATCAATTCTATGTGAAAGACTCTAACCCGCTTGTGGTAAACACTTTCTTACATCGGCTTACATTTCGAAGGGGGTACCCCCCCCCCAACCTTCCCTTCGCCCCAACCCTTTTACGCTACAGGTATTTTTATAGCGAGGTAGATTGTACTAGCTCCCTAACACCCCCAATCTGATTAAAACACAGATCCAATTTCGTTTCGTTTTTTATAGTTCATAATTTTGTTTTGTTGTGTAGGCCATCAAAAGTAAAAAAAACGAAACGAAATATAGATCTGTATTTTAATAAGATTGTAATACCCCAAGACATTGAAGACACACATATTTATAGTGTTGCTAATAAGAAATACAATTATCAAAATTAACAAATATGCTGGAGTTTTGTTCAGTTATAATCCATTTTAGGCTAATTTGTTTAAGAAAGTAGAGCACATAATGCTAGTCTTCGTTCGGAACACTCAGAGGAATCATTATTTTTTTGTAAGCGCGGATATTAACCGTGAAATCAGATCTGTGTATCACCGATCGGAAATGACATTGTGCAGATTAATTGAGGTTGAACGATCCTAATGCTTTCTAAATTGCACTGCAGACAAATAGAAATAGAACGTCAAAATGGTTGGTTGGTGCATGCCTGTCTGTCTCCGTAGTACCTAAGGGTAGTGGTTGGTATGTTCAAATAAACCTCTGCCATGTACTGTCGTTATGATCGTACTAAAGCTAGAATCAATCAAGAAACAAAAATCTGTGCTTGGAATAAATTGATTGTCGTAGTGATTAATATGAAAGTGTTTTGAAGGTGAATGCACACGCAACCAAAAATGTCGAAAATTTTAATACTATTCTATTACGACCAGGAAAATACTTTTTATTGCGTCTCATACTAAGTTTTAAACATCATACTTTTCTGGTCTAATGAAGGTGGGAAACTTTACTCAGACAGCGGTGCTACGGTATATTCTTATTTCCAATCCCAACTGTTAAGGGTTATTTTACGTGTACGTCAATGTGTAAAGTAAACAGCGCCGCGGTTTTTCGTCGCACCCGGGCGACTAGATATTGTCCCCCTGTCAGGCCGTCCGTCCAACACCACTGACAACGGGGGAGCAAGCCTGAAAATTGTGTTGAACTTTCTCGGCTAAAACTGCGATCGAACCCTGTAACTTCTGATTACCGAGCCAACCTCTTGCCAATACTAAATAAAACCGAGTCTTTACTGTATATAGGTTACATTGAAAACGAAGGCCTTTCGGATATAATGTCAAATTTATATCAGATAAAATATAAGACTGGAGTTTCCGATGACTCTCGCGGGATTGAAGCGACGGCTCTCCGAAGACTAATAGATAAATTCAACCCGGGACATTGCAATGCTTGGTTAGCCGTGACAACCGGCTTGCTAATATTAATTAAACTTAAATTTCAGGTTATGAATGACGGAAACTAATCTAATTTAATTGCGTAGACCTTGCTTGTCCCCAAGTCCCTATTTAGAAAGTATTTGAGTAAAAACAGAAAGATTGAAGTCCATACATTTCGAATTTTTAAGACTAATAATTCAACAGACTTTTAGAAACGAGGCCAATCTATTCAAGCATAATCTTTTTGGGAAAGGGAAAACATGTATTTTTGAAAAAAAGATATAGAAAATGGAATTATGATATCCGACCCAAAAATGCTTCAGATGAATCCCACAAGTCGGTTCTATGATGGGGACAACTCTTTTGTTAAAAATAAATAACACGATGAGCTTTCAAACTGGCTTATTATTAATAAATACATTGAATACCAACATCTAATCCCTCATTCGCACAATCTGTGCCAAGGGCCAAATTTGAAAAAGGCCTCGGGCCTAATTTGCTACCCTTGTAAAATGACGTGATTATTATTATTATTATTATTATTTATTATTATTATTATTATTATTATTATTATTATTATTATTATTATTATTATTATTATTATTATTATTATTATTATTATTATTATTATTAAAGTTAAAAACGTTAAGTCAACGTTCTACTTCTAGGCCAATCTTTTTCGATTCATCGCTATGAATTAACAATTTACATAAATATCCTTTAAGTATTTTATTAGCATTTGTATAAAGATAAATGGCGTGTTATTATACATTACATTATTTGATACGCATAACTCATTACAATTACCCACACCTTCCATACGGTATCATTGAGTGTGTTTCCTTACAATTGTTTTTATGGTAAACAGACAAGGGTGCCTTTAAATGTAATTCCATTCTAACCATATTAAGACCAGTAATAACTAAGCGAAGTGTCCCTTTAATCTAGAATGTCGTGACTGATAATGAATGGCGGATTAGTTCCACAAAATAGTTTTTGTACGAAGAAAACCGTAGAATTTTGTTTCTTTTCCCCTTCTTTAAAAAATTGATACAATGCTAAAAATGAAACATGTAATTGTAAGGATATTATCATATTTGAAAACAGTTTATTAAATGCTAATAAAAAGGAATATGGGCCAAAATAACTAAATTTTGATAGGTGATAAAACAATAGAAGGAATAGAAAAGTTGATAAAATTAAACGGTATAACGTCGATCATTTAGAACAGAATTATCCTTCTTTGAAATTCTTCTGATAAAATTAATGCTCCCTCTCCTGAAATTTCAGCGACCTGTTCTGTTTCTGGTGTTGCGAATAAAATGATCTACTGCCTCAATTCGCAAGACATAGAAATCGGCACGATTTGAATTAAAGACACCAATTATCAGAATACGGTCAGAAATATAATGACTTTACACGGCATGCTGGTTTACCTCGAATAGCAGTTGGATTGGATGCAGCCATTTCCAAAAATAACGAACGACAATCATATTTACCTTAACACTGTCTGGTATATCAAGTCATTTACATATAGAGTTACGTCTGATCTGCAAATTATCATGGCGACTACGAAAGACATAATTTTAACACATGGAAAGGAATTAATGCGTGTTTTCAATGTGTCGTTTTTACTTACAAATGCCATAGTCATTAGTTATTTCAGACGACATTTATCCCCATGTATCATGTGGTCATCTTAATTGAAACGGGATCATCGTCCTATTTCATGCCAAAAATAGGTCTTGTCTACACAAAACATCTGGAAAATTCAAACTGGCACATTGTTGAGAGGGTGTTTTCGAGTGGAATTGGAAAATAATTTAACATGCGCTGTGGCATGAATTTTTTACACGGCCTTAAAGGTACTAACATAATACTTTTGAAATGAAACAACAACAAAGATATCTTGAATATTACTAAAGCCATAAAGCATGTAAAGCGCGTAAATAATGTAGAGAGCTAAGATAAAAGAAGAGAATTTATCGGATGTGATCGCTTATAAATGTTTGTTAATGGTGTCAACGATAAAACTCGTAATTACCATTAGAGGTTTTACAGTGTCACTCTCTACTTTTACTTCACACATTATTTTCCTGTAGAATGTGAGACTTTAGAACATTTAGTGAGGAGTATTGGGTGGAAATAATCTTATTAGAGCAACAGTCAGCTGGGTCATTTCAGTATTACTACTATTTTGTCCTGTGAACATTTGGGCACGTCAAGCGATAAAATAAAAGTTAATTGGTGTCTATGGTTATAATTATTTACGTGTCATTTTTTTAAGGACCCGCTCCAAGCTTTCGCAGGTAGTCGTTAAAGATGCAAAGAATAACACGCTGACTAGGTCTATGGTCAGTTCTAGATGTTTCATTGATGTTAATTTAAAAACAAAATGTCACAAAGTTATCTTAAATAATTTCTTCAGAGATGTTAAAATATATGTGTATCTACAATTCCTGAAGCAATGGCCCGAGAAATCCCTCTCCGTCTATTGCTGGAATTCACACGCTCAATGAAATCTATCCCAAGTACAGCAATATGAAATCCCTTTGTTTAATTTGGGGTCTTCCCTAAAACTTTGGACATTGATTTAAGGTATTAAAAGGGATGAAAGAATAGTTCGTCTGTAAATACTAGTAGTAGTGTTTACACTGTATCCGTTTTGATAGCCACGTTTGTCACGCAAACTTTTTTTCTGCAATATTCTGCTATGCACTGAGCAATAAAATCTTTAATTATGACGTAACGTTATGTTATTTTTTAGTCCAATTTTGAGCTGTTTCAAGCGTAACGATATTGTTACTGTTACGCAGTTAGCTATTGGTTGTAAATCGGACTATTGACCAGTCATAATTTAGAAACGGAAATTTGCTTCCATTACACCATGAGAAATTGGTTAGTTGAATAACTTTGTGTTTGCCAATTTTTTTAGCACATGTTTATTATTTTGGGGCATATCTTAGAAACTTTTCAAGATATTATCAGAACTTTCTCCGTTGAATAACGTTTGGAAACGAAACAAATTTGGAAGACCAAAGTCGTGTCCTTTACCGTTTATGAAACAAATTATTCTGCAGAGACAAATTAGCTCTGGCACAACACACAGTAACCCAACCCAATAAATCATAGTTAATCTTTTAACTAAATTATTATATCTGACGCTTAAATTAAAGTAAACCTCAAGATTCCGGCACGTCCCTACACCTAGCCTCGGCTGTATGACAGTAAGTGGTATGTGCCCAAGCCTACACAATTGCGATGTAGCACCGGTTTACTTATAAGGGGAAACTTGCCGCTTTTAGAAAGAAGAGTGTGTAGAATTTCCAGTGCAAACTTGTCCTTGTCTAAAGAAAATCGGATAAACTTGGAAAAAAAACAGCTTCAAACTTTTGAAAATGTTGTAAGATTAAACATTCGTCAAATGTTTTGTCATGGGCAGCGACGGATTAATCAAGGTGGGGCTCCTGATCACCGACCGCGAGCGTCGATGGCCCGAAGCTCCGCAACGGTCCCCCCCCCCCTTGGAAATTTTCAGACATTGGAGGCTGGAAACGTGATTTCCTTGCATTTCAGGCACTTATGTGGAGATATTTAGAAGTACCCCCTCCCCCCCGAAAAAATTAAAATTCTGCCACAAAATTAGCGCATTCTGGTGTTGTTTCAGTGAACCAATCCATGCGAGTGCTATAAAATGATGGCATTTCTGGAAGAGGGGGTTGGCACAACTGAGATTTTTATGGGGGGGGGGGGGGCTCTCTATTGTGGGGGGCCCTGGGGCCTGTGCCCCATGGTTAATCCGGCCCTGGTCATGGGCAACGCCGTTGGTAGTCCGGGAACTTGAAAATAGTTCTAATGGCTGACTTTGTCACACATCCGAGGCTAGGTGTGGGGTACTGGAATCTGCTGAGGTTTGCCGGATGTCAGTCTGTGTGTTTCTTCGCCATTTCTAGAGTTACTTTTGGCGGATTATAAGGTGTGGTGGCTTGGTTTATTTAATGTTTTGAAGGTCTTAATCTGTTGGTACAAAGATAATTGTCGATATGGCTTGATTTGACTACATAATTAAACTGTATTTTCAAATTAAACGGATAACTCATGGGTCGTACATTTATATCTTTAGTGGTTTTAGCTATGCTCATGCACAATATCGTAGGTTAGTGCTTAGCTTTTCGGTGATCAGAAGAAAAAAGGGTTATTTTTTAATGTGATCTTAATCAAAAGTAATTAAATTTATTGTCGCTGTAAGAGTGACTATGCCGCTTTAACATAAAATAGTCGGTGCAGCCCGGTCAGCAAAAATACAATAAAACACAGACAATTCCAGTAATTTTACATTGTTGTAATGTATAAATGTTTATTTGACAAGTAAAAATCAGTATTAAAGAGGTGCATTAGAAGGAGGTTATTTACATGTCATAAATATAATAAAATAGATAACAAAATTATCCAGGAAAAAAATAAACGCTTAAAATATCCATATCAACCTATTGATTTTATGAATTCTGTAATATTATTTAGTACATGGCATTACTTTTTGAAATTTTATGTCTGCTGTGACAAAGTGCTTAATTTTCTATTTTATCAAATACAAATTCTGTGAACTTGTTGACCCCAGCTGGTTTTGATAATAGTTGATAATTAAGCACTTTGTCACAATGTTTCCGTGTGACTGTTGCATAATGTCTAATCAACACAATTATTATTATCAACCATATTCGACCACAGTATATACAGCGAAATTGACGGCATGGTATGCCTAGTGCACAATACCCTACTTGGAGCGATAGTTTGGATTTGGAGTGCAGAAGCCGAAGCTGTAGTCACGTTATGAATGAGCAAATAAAATGAAGTCTACCCCCTAATAAGGTTGTCTATTAATATAGTTTACCTGCATGCGTGTATTTCATGCTCCCAATTAAACTTGTATGCTACCCCATGGTTTCTATCTAGTTTAGTTATGGGCAGCTCATTTCGGTCACAAACCAGCTGTTCAAAAGAAGAGAAAAGACAATAGGAGTAGAAAATGCACCGCCGTATTTACAGGAATTTCAGATTAGGTTCTGAGACTCATAAGTTGGCTAACTAAAAACAAAACTTTACTCGCCGAAAATCAATTCAGGAAAAACATCTATATTTTTTAGAAGCCATGTCATTTTTTTTATAATAGGTTTAAATGGTTATATTATTTCTATAATAAGTCTTAGCCTTACACACTAAATGTACAAGTGGTTGCCATGCAAGAAACGCCCATTCTTTGCAATATATGGACGGAGAACAGGGAACATCAATCGGACCCATCCTCTTATTTATAGTTCCTATGCTTCATATCGAATTATACATACGTATGTTAAAAATGTAGTCTGTGTCGCCTTCTGAGAGTTTGGCAAAGGGGTAATAACTCCCTAACGGAAGGGTGCGAATTGCTGAATATTGATAGGTTTAGTATTCCCTTGAACCCAATGCTTCCGATAAATCTGAAAAAGATCTATTTAAAATTGTGGCTTCATCGTATTCAAAAGGTTTTCGGCTAAGAATGTATAACTCTGGAATGAAAGGTGTACATATAGTTCACATTTTGCGTAATAATGTAGCGTCATCGGTCCAAAATTCATATTGGGTTTTTCTATGTACTAAAAATAGCATTGTATGCTACATTGTAAACACACTGAAAATTCCATCCAATCTGATTAAAACACAAATCTTATTTCGTTCTTTTTTTATAGTTCAAAATTTCGTTTTACTTGTCTTCACAACAGGCGTTATACATTCGTTCTAATTGGTGTGGGGAATTAGCCAATTAAACGGTCTGTTACGGCGAGTTATCGGCATACTCTGCACGGAACTATGGGTAAACCAGTAGAAACGTCAGAGCTGGTTGATTAATGTCCGGCGTCACAGGGTTCAAAACCTCTGCACGGAACTATGGGTAAACCAGTAGAAACGTCAGAGCTGGTTGATTAATGTCCGGCGTCACAGGGTTCAAAACCGCTCTAACGACCCCTGACCCCTAAAAGATTAGGGCATGGGTAACATGTATACACAAGAAAAGGGCATGGTACCATTTGTATATTCTGGTACCAAGGTCCCGGCGCCCATGAAGGTCACCCCTTGTCTTACTGTAGAAGGAAGATGTAATTGATATGGCTCACTCTAGGGCTACAATATAACTGGGTAACAATTCAGCACATTAAGCCGTGATGGGACCCAGCCAGTAGACAGTGATGCTTATGACTCGGACTTCATTCCATCGGACCATGCGCTCAATGAAAGTCTCTCGAGCATACATGGTAATTGCTTTGCATCAAATCCATACTTCTTGCTTCTAGATGTACGATTGCCGACGGTAAGCTAAGCGATTCATATGGATTCCGTATCTTCCAATAGTGAAAAAATAAGACCGAAAAGGAGGCCATAAAACTTGAAACACAACCAACGACAGAAACAGATGAACAGTGGTCAGAAGTATGGGGAATATTTGTCAACTTCAAGGAAATCAATCCCTGGAAAAAAGTTTGATACGAAGGCTTCTAAATGCAAGAGAAAGTGTTTAGTTGAGATTGGAGAAGCTAAGGTAGAATTCATATTTACGGTCTTTTGGAGCCTCACACCTTAGTCCGGGTTATAATTGAGGAAGGTGCCACCCAGAGAGGTATAAATTCTCACGTGGTTATTCTAGACCACTTTTTAAAATTCTGATCAAGAATATACGAGGTAAACAGACCATACCGGACTATCTAAAACAGTCCAGGATGCTTACATACTAGGTTGTATAAGAACATGCTCACCAACACGAAGACGCCCAAAGGATGGTCTCTGAGAAGGAGACAGATAAGCATCCAATAACTGTTTCATAAAATTATATATTGAAATACGGCAATCTGCATTAACATGTATTCTTTGTATTAAGAAAAAGCAAACCTTAATCTGTTCAAAAAAGTACTGTACCACCAGTAGACCAACGGGGTAATGATGGTAATCACATCACAACATATAATACACTACGGACCCTAAGACAACATATCAAGAGTTTTCCAAATGGATCGTGACATTATTCAAGAGAATGTAGCTCTAAGAAAGTTTACCTTCGCGATAATTTAAACATAAACAGAAAATGGCTCCTGTATGTAGCTAAACATGAACCGACAGAAAGTGTAAAATATAGTAATGGCCAGAAAAGAAAAGTGATCCTTTAGTTCCTTACTCTTTTTACAGTGACATATTCGTATGCGAATTTAATATTTGATTTGGTCAACCCAAGCTTAACATCGCAACTGGTAATTGTCTACCGCTGGCGTCACATTGTCCCGAAATTTACAGCATATGTGACCCATCAAACCAAACCGGGTAGTAAGTCGCATGACGTCGTTCGGGCTAGCGTCAATTTTATAACACTTGAATGCTTTTTTGGTGATTTTTTCCCCCTAAAATAAGCTTCATAAATATCTTATTGATGCCTTCCATTGTCATTTTTGAAGAAAATATACCTCTAAATATGTTTTTAATGAACTTTTATGAGCCATGTCAAAAGCAGAAGTGTTTTTTTTTTACCCAAAACTTACAAGTTTTCTGCGATTTCTACCGCGCTCTTTCACAACAGATGGGAGGGAAATCCCGGTATCTATGATGATAAAACACGATATCAGCTTGTAGTCGACGATGCCACCCCTCGACGTTGATATTTGTTCTTGACAGGTTTTGAAGTGTGCGTTCATGCATGTTCCACATTTTAATTACAAACAGTGTATTCCTTAGACCGTTGCCATTGTTCCTTTCTTCTCCAATGTACGCGGCTTCAAAGTATTGGAGAATGGATGCAGCATTGGCAAGCAGGTAAACTTGCAGCTCCTCGAAAGATTGGATAACATCATCAGGAGGCACAAATGCTAAGGCACAAATCATTGAAGAGCGAATTCAGCGTCTGTCTGGTAGGCATTTACTAGCCCATGAGCCTGAATCTGAAATGAAAGGTTAACATGAGAGGCGCCCCTTTTGTCATGGGGTGGGGGACATATGGGACCGCATTTTAAAGGCCTACAACCCCCATATTGTATAAACTCTGTAAAGCAAACCAACAGGTTGAAAAACTACAGTAGGCCCTATGAGATTAATTTTGCGAGAAAAAAAATTTCATTTATAAAATACGCGTTTTTTTACCTTTTCGAACTTCGCGCCATGCACATAAAACCGTGACGTAGCTAGATGTTCCGCATCTTGAATATTATTTTCTGTTTAAGATCAATTACAATAAATGTGCACATACTTTCTCTAACTCTCTCTCTCCCGCCCTCTCTTTCCCCCTCTCTCTCTCTTTATAATTATAATTGTGTGAAATGGTTTCGGGAAAATTAACTATCCCAAATATTGAATTGAAGCTACCAATAAATGTAAGAATATATATGTTACTCGGTGAAATATTTTATTCGCTTATTTATATAAGAATTACAATTATAAATGGGTTGAGAGAAGAAAGCGTCTGGTCTATGTTTCCAAGAATCTGAGCATCATTTCTGGGAATTATGTGAATGGCGGGTGACTGCTGTTTCATTGAACACAGATTTTTCGAATCACTGATATGGAAATGTGTCAGAGAACCAGAGCATCATTTCTTGGAATCAGCGCAAAAGAAAAGGCGTGATGCGGGGGGGGGGGGGGTTCAACTTCCAACAAAACAACACATGTTTTGGTGGATGTTTTTGGTAGGATACCCAAAGGAGATGTTTGTTGCTTTATTGGTGGTACTCTGTTTCCCGATATTCTGAGGTTGGCTTTTTAAAATTGTATATGATACCGAATCCAAACTTTGAAACTTTCGGAGATACATTCCATGCATCTGAATATCTCTCTATCTTTATCTCTCCTTCCTTCTAGACCCTTTCCCCTCCCCTTTCTCCCTGGCATGTACACACACTAGTGCATGCACATACATTCGTGTACAGACAATTTCGGTTTTGTAGAGAAGAATGAAAAAAAATGAAGAGAAATAAAATCAGAGAAATAAAAAAAGGAAGAAAGACGAAAAAAGAAAGAAAGAAAGAAAGACAGAAAGACAGAAAGACAGAGAAAGAAAGAAAAAAGACAGAGAAATATGTGTGGGGGGGATTCAGCTTCAAACAAAACATCACTCACTGTCAAGAAAATGTTTGCAAGAATTCATTTCAAATTTTCATGGGAAATGTTCATAGATTTGCCAAAATCTACATGGCAAAAATCTGGGGGGTAAAAATACAGAAGGCAACTGTCCGGGTGGCAAACATCCAGGTGGCAAATGACCTCGGGGGGCACATGTCCTATGTTGGCAAATGTCCTATGTTGGCAAAAGTCCGGGTGACAAATGTCCTGGGTAGTATAAGTCCGGTTGGCAAATGTCCAGGTTGCAAATGTCCTAGAGTCATTTTTCTAATGCTTTAAAAAACATGTTTTAGAAATTAATTTGCCGAGTGATAAAAGTTAATATTGAGGGCTTATTAAGCCGCATCGATATCATCCTCATCAATGATTATAGCGGGCTAACGAATGGAAATTCAGTGTAGGACAGTCCTAGAAATTTATGTTGTATTAATATCTGTTAATTGCAGACATTGGACCCACCATATCTCGAAATTGCACCTTCAAATGCCTGATCACCACACAGATTCGGAATCTACGCAAAACACTGGTCTACAAAAACTTGGTATCATACATGCACTGGTTAAAGTTAATAGGTTGATGCTTTGGGACACGATAGCTTTGGTTCTAATAAACCGAGAGTACACTGGATGTATAATTTTATTATATCAATACCTTGACTAATTTCGATAACAAGTATTTTCTGCAGAGCGATAAAAAGTTTGATTGGTCAAGACTTTGGAGCTCGATAATTTTGATTATAATTCAGTGAAAGTGGTGAAACTTGGTGTATAGTTTTATTACATCAATACCTTGACTAAATTCGACGATGACCATTTCTGCGTGGGTTAAGTAGAGACTTCAATTTTGGAACATAATAATTTTCCTACTAATTTGATTGGTCACTACTTTGTAACATAATACTTCTCTTAATTTGATTGGTCACTACTTTGGAATATTACAATGCTGTTTTTAATTGATTTTTCTAGGTAAAATATTTAAACTCGCCGTGAGTGTCTTGGTTAACATTTTCCGCCAAGGCTAAGCAAATTCATTGGTAGATGCTTTGGGACAAGATAACTTTGATTCTAACTGATGGGGAGTGATGAAAATTGATGTTATTAATATTTATTTTGGGATTGAGGTGGCGAACATCAGCCATACTGTTGACTTGTTTACTTTCTAAACCATTTTAAAGCATATGCCGTGGCCCAGATCTGCTACAAATTGACTGTAGCGCGCCCCACGTAGCCTCCATCCCACTCCCCACAAACTATATAAATATGTGATTTTGAACCTTAGTGGTCACCTCGCCCATGTTATCAAAGAATGCTTCTCTGATTCTAATTTAATCGCAGGAATGACCACATCTTAATATGGACTATAATAACGTCGCCTGTCCGCCCGGGCGTCATTTCATATTGAAGGAGTTACATGTATATGAAAAGAGGGTCTAACTCTAAATGTTATTTATTAAATTGTGAGTAAATGACAAATTAAACAATTTTCGAAATCATAAGCCGAGAGTCTCAAACTTTAAACATAGCTTCGATCAGTATCATATTCAGAACAAAATACAATATTGTGGTATATATGCTCAAAGTCCTTTACGACATCCCGTTTACTTGTCCATTGTTTGAGTAGACGGGCACATGTATGAACAAAAATCACAAAGTGTGTTTGGTACTAAAAGAGGATGGATCTGCTTCGGTATTTTATTACTGGTACACAATTCAATAAATGTTATACCATTAGTATATGACATTATGACCCCGGTCAGCAAGCCACATGACTTTAATAATAACCCTTGTTTAAGACGTTCATATTATTGATCATATTAGTTGCGATAGTGTGTATAACAAACCATTAGTAAATAACTACAGGATCGACACATTACATCTAATGTAATCTATTTTGTTAACCGAACATAAGAAGCCAAAGGTCATATTTTTGCCGGAAACGGGGATCATATAAGCCTTGTGATCACGCGATGAGAACAAACAACATCAAACATAAAGAACGCAACTTCGGCTTCCAACATGCACGCGATCTGAACGCGCAAATTAGACTAAAGAAGTCGTACAATGTGAAACTCGGAAAATAATCATGAGCTGCATATAAACGGGAATATCCGTCACGAAACACGCCGCTTTTATTGTCATGGTAATTATATTTTTTCGCGGACCAATCACGGGGGTTAAATATCATGCTGAGAAACTGGAGACGGGAAGACTAAATCAAGGAAATGCTTTACAGGCAGGTCTGGGTTAAGATGAGTCTTTATATTATATCCAAAGACAAACATCAAATAAATTATCCACCCTGCGGTGAGCATGATAGCAAAAAAGACTATATTATATAAGCCACCACGTTTATCTTAAAGATCTATATATTAGTAATTTCATCGTGAAATTAAATGTCTTTAGTGTAATATTCAAAAACATGGTACTTTCAAGTAATGGCTAGGCGTCTAGCAATGGCTTTCATCTGTTTTGTTCGGAGACGAAAAATACAATTTGACTGTTTACGCGGTAAAGATAAAGGTACTTCGAGAAAAATTGGTCCCTGGTGGGGTTTTTCACCTTGTGACTAAGAAATACTAGCAAGTTTCTTGAATCTCAAAGCTTCCATGTAAATGCAGATAACTTGGTTCTTGGTGACGCGGGTAATAACTCGACACAAATTGATGATTCCACTGTATATAACTAGCCTGGCTTTAGTAACAATAGCTATAATTCTCATTAAATCGACGCGTCGCTTTCACTAGTAGAACAGAACAATTCCTGCAAGTTTATGGGGAAATTTCAAAACCTCAAGACGTCTAGAACGTTTCGCTGACGGGCAAGTCCTTCCGTGTAAAATTGACACGCAACCCTGAATCTCTAGGCGTCCTCCTTATGACTAGTTGAACAATCCCAGTCAGTTTTATCGAAAGCCCAAGCTTTTATGTAATAAACGTGTGCGTATAATGTAATAACTCGAACACATGTCAGAGCAAGGTTTTGATTCTAAGGGAATAATGATAATGACTCAAACGTATATTTTCAACACACATATGTAAGTTTACTAAATCGTGATGTTAGTTCAATCCTCTGCTGTATGTCGATTTTATAATAGACGGGTGGACCTCGAAATATTCATACATAACTATATATAAAAAGGGGATGGGTGGGGGAACCCCCTTATAATCGAAGCAGTGGTCAGACACGCTGTTGCGACAGTCTGGTAGCCTGAAATGCTATGTTCAATAAACCACACATGGTTTCTACGTAAAGTCTGTTTTGTGATGCTGCTCAGTGGGGATTTTTTAATAACCGTAATAATTAGATACAAAATCTAGTATATTATATAAGATTTAGATAATGAGCTAATCGTTCTTAATATACTAGTTCAAAATTAATATATTCAAATGAAATGGGGTTTATCGCCCTACTGTTTTGCTCATCAACTGGGCTAATGAAGACGGCATACGCCATACAGTGGGCAATGGGGGACATTTTGCCCGGCCAGCGGCGCTATGGCCTACTTTTATATCGAATTCCAACTGCCAAGGATCTTTTACGTGCACGCCTATGTAAACACAGAACCTCGGGGTTTTTTTAACCATCCGAACGACTAGACAGCTGTTCTTGTCAGGCCATCGATCCTGCATCACTGACAAGGGGGAACCTCGCCGGAAGATCTGTATGAACTGTTCAATAAAGTTGCTTTATTCAGAATAAATTTGTGTTACGTTGAAAGGTTAAAGGTGCGGATGGGTTATTCATTCAATACCTTAGCCACACGATGATCTAGAGAGTTGATTATTGGTCTGACATGTCAATATGTGAAATGTTAAAATAATAAGCCAGCAATAGGCAGATTTAGCTCTTATACATATTGCATCTTCAAAAAATGAGAAATGCGTTTGGCAAACCGGATTAGACCGTGTTTTTATCTGCATAAAATCGCCCATCTGCAATCATTATTGCAAAAAGAATGCAGAGATGTTTTGTACATCTATAGGGAGTAACCATTTTCAGAGCAAATTCTCAGAAAAAACAATATTGTCTTGTATAATTTTTTGGACCCCAATTATGATTTCTTTGCGTGTTTGTATCAAGAATTAATAATTAGAATTTCGATTTGTGAAATGAAATAAGTTAGTCGGATCAAATATCAAATGTAGACTCGAGCTTCTTTGATAAGATGAAGAAAACTATAAAGGGCGTGTTGTTATTTGAGACAAGATATAAGTATAAAGTATGGAAGCGTAAAGAGGTCAGCAGCGTGATAGATGCCTCCATATTGATGAGGGACTAACTATTATGTCAACATATTGTGATCGTTGGGATTATTTTACCCCTGAAAAGACAATTTGACAAGTTAATTGAAACAATGCGATATATCGTCATTTCGTCTTAAATTGCTATTCTGAAAGTTTGTCAAACTATTCCACATCGCCGTAGTAAAAGTCAACGTCGAAATGGAATGTGTTGAAAAACCTTGATTTAATTAACTCGGCACAAACTGAAATGTTGTTTAATGGCACGTCAGCTCCAACCGGACCATATTGCGCCAAACTTTTCAGGAGTAATTTCATCACAACGATCACATTTAAGCGGCATTATGGGAGATTCGATGAAGAGCTGACAATTCTCGCTATAATAGTTTGAAAAATAGATAATGCAAAAGGAATTTTTTGAAAATTATAAGTTAGCAACAATTGTTATTAATACCGTTGTTACGATAATAAACAGTCTCGATTATCCGTTTTGGACGGTAACTACATCCAGCCCAAAACGTATTTGAATGCACTAAATTATGGTTTTGGTAAATTAATTAATGTCTAGTTAATAATTTAGAAAACCTTTAAGGCCTAAAGAAATATTTAACTTTTGCATAATCCATGTATAAGTTGAAATTTTTACCTTATATACGTTTTTGTTAATACATGTATATAGGACACAGCTCACCAATTATCCCTACATCGTTCCCCAATGGGCCAAAGCTATTTTTAGATTTTCCCTCTTACCCCTTTTACCCCTTTGCATGGCGATTTTTGTTGACTTTACATTTGAGAATCGACGAATAGGGTTTAAATATACATGTTCTGCCAGGTTTTGGTGAATATTCATGATTTTGAGGCGGAAGGGTGTGAGAGTTCAGAGATTAATTAGGTTGAAATGTAAGGCGGAAAATTGAATATTTATTAGTCTTTACTTCCATTTTGTGAATCTCAAGTTTTACATGATGAACCCCTTCCTTGCTTTGAGCAAGATTATGCCACATTTTGCTTGCTACGTCTGTGATAGAAAATTTGCGAAAGGGTTAGTGTCGGTCTAAGAGAGGAGACATATAATTAAAGTAGCTAAATCACTATCATTGACAATAGAAATTGACAAAAGTGGGTCACATTCAATGGTTTCCGTTTTTACTTATATTTCAATTATTTTCGGCGAAAAACGCCAACAGTCGCAATCGAGTGCAAATTTCGAAGGTCTGGTTATTCTAATTATTTTCGGCGAAATACGCCAACAGTCTAAATCTAGTGCAAATTTCGAGCGTCTGGTTATTCCAATCTTCATACGCCGTTTAATTTAGTGCAATGTGTCTAGCCTCGTGTCACGAGTCTCTTGTTGCAACTGGGGCTGAAGCGCATTCGTGTAGCAATGGTAAAATGGTTTTTTTTGTCTTGAATATTGGATATCAAAGCCCACCTTTTCCCGGTAAGATCACAACATTAATGTTGATTTAATTTGACAAATAAAACGTGTTTTCAATGTTGAAGATTTTGGAAGATATTGAGTTTGACTTTAAAGTCAGTGGGGAAATCATTGGTCATCTATACCCCTATAGGACTGTCAACATACTAGTATTCCTTTTCGCCGTAGTATATGACAACATACACTACGATGATCTGAAATATGTTGACTAAGCTCCAGAATAGGAATGCAGTATGCGAAATAGTCATAGGAACACGCATGCCTAGTTTCATCTCGCTCGTACTTGAATTGGTGGGACCATATATTTTATTTTTCGAGGGGCATCGCGCCCAAAGAAAAACAACACTGAAGATAGTAGTTTGGTCCCAAATCGCAGGATGTTAATAATATGATTTAGATATGGAAGGGTAGAGGTAGCTGCTCATTTTGACTGTCAAATAATCAATTTAAGCATATTGAAGTGAAATTTACCTATAGTCTACAAGTAATCATATCGATGAAATGTATTAAAGTGAGAAACATTTTTAGTATTTAATAGGATCGAGGTTTATTGACTGTAGATAGAGCATATGTTTCAACCACAAAAGCGGGGTAAAAAGACAAATAATACTGAATACAAAGAAGCAAATGAAAAAAACGTAAACTGTCTCGAAAGACGTCGGTTGACTGAATGACGTGACGTAAAAGACGGTATGTTGCCAATAACGTCAAAAGTTGAAATGTAATAAAAGCCACAATTCAAAAGGGCGATAAGCCGGATAAAATAACATCAAAAGGTTAATAAACTATCGATTTGGGAACTAATCTGAATTATTCAGCTATGTAATTGCACAAAATAAGTAACACTAATACATGAATGCAAAACGAGTAAGTCAAGTCAACAAGTAATAAGTATATTATATTACCTGATATGTAATTAAAGTTGAGGTTAATATTATATATTTATTGAGATGTATAATATATTTATTTTAAATTTGATATAAAAAGATTATTGAAGTGGATTATTTCGAAACTAAATGGTTGAATTTCGTTTTAAAGTTGGGTTCCCAGATAAGTATTTATCGGGTGGCTATTGCCTATAAAAGTATGACAATTTTGGTATATATGGAAAGTAGAGATATCCAGTCTTACTAGAAAAATACTGGATTCTCTGAAAAACACTCATGGACCCAATACAGGACAAAAATGTAAGTGGTTCCCTACATAGTCAGCCCGACTAATAAGGATACCTGTACGCGTGACGTCGAAGGCTGCACGCGAACTTGAGCGCTTTGTGTACATGTTGATAAACCGTATGAAGAGTTAGACGTACAACACTTTCTGGAATAAAAATCACGTAAAAGGACGCGGGCGGTGGATAATCCGAGAATTTAATTAGTATTCGATATTTGTAGTGAATAGTCAGCGCTTACAGACAACATCGTCTTGTGTATGCAATGCATTCTCCCCTGTCCTTCGCCGCCGTTTCCATTGGTTACGGAGAGGGGTAAATCCACTAACGCAAACATGGCCTCTTTGACAGATTTTTATAGCAGGGTATACATGGCCATTACAATGTTTTGAGAACGATTTGAGGCAAAATTATGATAAATTAATTAGTTTGAATATGTTTTTGGTCCATATATATCATCAAATCACCCAGTTTGTACACGGGAATGTAACTTCAAATATATATTTGATATGGCTAAATGGTATAATATAGTTCATAATCAAAACACCCTGGTTACATACGATACTTCTATAGGCATGTGTTTACATTTGTAAGTAACCATGAATTTAAATATCTATTTTTTGTTTACGCCCCTTTTTTTAAGGAGACAAGTCTCCTACCCAATGTCATTTTAAATCAATATTGATGTTATTTTAACCTCATAAGATGTGTTTCCGATATCCAATTTTAAAATTGGCACACGAATCGCGTGCCAGATTGCTTTCGGGGTCCATTTGTTACGAAGCGACGCGATGGACGAGGCTAAGAATATCTTAGAATACTACCGGTGTAGACCGTAATAACCAGACGCCAAATACCGCCATTCAATTTGGACTCTTCGCATTTGTCGCCGAATATAACTGATTAGAAATTAGAGATTATATGCGTTGCGGTCCATTTGTGTCAATTTCTAAGTGCATCAGGCTAGAGATTTAGCTCCTTTAAGTTATCATACTGTGCCTTATAATTATAAGTTATTCACAAGAACACAATTGTTCAGGTTTAAAACCGGGCGATCGTTAAGCTATAGTTTAACGTTGTCGTCTGAGTGCTGTAATACAAAAAATACAGAGATTTATATGAATGTATTCCATTATCATCGGTTTCCATCAATTCTTTGATGTTAGTACACAACAATTATACCCTTTTTATACGTCTACAATTATGTAGGTTTGTCACACCTGTCCGACCGTCTGTTTTTACACGCCAGATAGCGATGCGTTTTCTAACTTGCATTAAATATGTGTCCTGTATTAAATTTCCACAGAGTTGGAGTCCCTGTTTCCGAAACTTTATAAAACTTTTTAGGTCAAATCTATACCTGTCGGGAATTTTTTATTACTCCTTTTTTTGCAATGTCTATTTTCTGTCTTGTCTGATCTGCAGGTTTATCTGGTAGGGTTGGGGTTTTTTTTGTAGTGCGGTCCTCCTGCACTTACTATTAGGAGAGCTCCTATCGGTTTGCAGAGTCACCCATCCTCTATATCTTATTGTTTAATATGCCCAAACCCAAAGGAATAGCCTTATTCCGAACGGTAATACTGAGCACATGATGCGAAATTCTATTTCATCTTTTCCATACAATAAAATGAATAAAATGCAAAGGCCTGTTTCCCAATCCCGATTGAGCAAACACATATTAAGAAAACCAAAACATATTATGAAAACCGTAATCGTGCATCATTACAAATACGTGCTGATTTGTTTCTTAGGCTGCTTATGGTTGAACTGATATTAAAACTAAATGACGAATCAAACCAAAAATAGTCGGAGTTGTCCTTTAACAAACTGAAGCATTAGAAAATTATGGAATCGGATTATATCCCCCCCCCCCCACACACACACACACTTGTGCCCTAATGGACTATTATAGTGTTCATTCCTTAAAGCTTATCAAAACACTAATTGTTGGCTTATTTTCTCAATTGATCATATTAAAGATCGGCTACGTTTTTGTTGTACAAGAAGTAAGACTTGGTTTAACCGTTAGATATACGCTAGATTTCTCGTCCTATTTCGAATAATGCCCTAACTATGCAAATTTTCCCCAATCTTGTCAGCCGCGTGCCATAAAACTTAATTCAGGGGGGTCTGGAAAAAGCAGCAACGTATTCCCATTGGGGGAAGGGGTAGAGGGTATATGGCCCGGGTTAATTCGGGTAAAGCTATTAAAACATGCATTATGTAAGTGCTAAATCTGCCTTTTGTAGGGGGGGGCTTTAAATTTAAACACTGTGCCACATCTTGTCAAAACTTAAAACAGTGATAACTTAGCTCAGAATATATTTATAATACATCTCTCTCTCTCTCTCTCCCTCTCTCTCTCTGGCTCTCTCTCGTAAGACAAACAGGAAATGTTGAAGACATTCACTTAAAACAAAGACGTCATTTGCGCAGTGTAATGAAATATATCCGTCTTCGTCCGAGTGTAAGATCTCTAAATCGATAATGTATTTTCAAAATGTTCGAGGCTGTTCCTTTAATATAACTTTTAAAGTCTTCGCCATTGTCTTGGATTCTATCCCACGATTACACACGGCAACACACATGTTTTCCCTTTTCCTCCGCTGCTGACCTATAACTACTTACACTCTTTGAAGACCAAGGATGGACTACATAATTGATTCTCCCGAATGAATTGAATCGTCTAATCATCCGGGTCGTTTGTAACGAATTAACCGTGAAAGGTCATATAGAGTGATACATTCTGCATCGGAAATAAGATATAATACAATTTTGTGCCGTGTGACATACTGATATTGGTCGATTGTCGTCGTACCCCCAGAGACTGAAAGACACTGATTGTTTTACACGATTAGACCATTTCTTGAACTATGATAACGTTAATATACCCCATCTAAAATAAACGCCCCCCCCCCCCAAATTTCCACTCGGTACGGGTTCTTAATGTCTGGGCGGGTTGGGTAGCCGAATAGTCTAACGCGTGCGATTTTGGTCATAAGGTCTACCATTGAGTCAAATGACGTGGTTTCGATTCCTGGGTTCTAACCGCGTGGGTTTTCTCTTACCACTGCACTGCTAAAGACCCCAATGCGCAACCGATTTATTGACATAAAATTCCACAATATATTATTAGTCCCGAAACTGACCTAGCTTTTGTCAAGTGGACGTTAAACCCCATTTATATCTCTCTCCCTTATACTGTTTGCACCATTTCATTTGTATATCAATGTCACCGTTTGGTTATTATACAAATACCGTACGCCAGTTGTAATGGAGTTATTATGTGAGAGTTGGTTTATTTCAAGACAATATTTCGTCTACCGGAGGCTCAGTGCAGGGGGGGGGGGGCGCATCAAATGGACACAAACGAGACCCAACTAGTTTCATTATGTCTAGCAATCGATCAACCTCAGCATGTTTTCATGATACAAGAATAGCAATCTAATTAAAATACTGTTCTATATTATTTCGATGGCCTACACTACACGGAGGAGTAAAGACACGTCAAACGAAATTTTGAACCATAAAAACGAAACGAAATAGGATATGTGTCTTAATCAGATTGCAGAAATAGCTGCGTATTCACTTTCAGTATAAATGACCTCATTGACCTTTGATGACCAATATCTCATAAACACCCAAACGGCGGACTGATTACCGCTCGACATCACATTATGTTTGATGGGCACTGCCCCGCACTGAGCTTCCAAACCATAAGGGGGTGCTGACTGGGCTACAGCCAGTGTACTAAATATTAAAAGACGGGGAGGCAAATTAGTTATAAAAGTGTTTATATAAAGCAGATGGCTAAGTGGTAAGACGCTGGCCCGCTAGCCTGGAGGTCGGGTGTTGGATCCCTGCATTGACCGAGAAAGTACATCCAGATTTTCAGGTGTGGTCCCCCTTGTCTGTAATGGAGGACAAGGACAGCTATCTAGTCGTTCGAATTGGACGTAATAGATAATTCGGGCAAAATGTCCCTCATAGCACACTGTATGGTGTAATTTTTGTTTTTTATTAGTCCGGTTCGGAGGAGAACAGTAGGACGGTAAACCCCATTTCATTTCAGTTCGTTTATGTAAAACGTATAATTTTACAATTTATATGATTTTATTTATTTATGTTGTATATTTTTGAGCCAAATAAATCTATCTATGTTGCCGATTGAAATACCCAATGTATGTGTGTGGGTGTTACAGACAATGGCCAGAGTGTGTCACTTCTTTTCACTGTTGATGAGCCAGTTGTCCCATGCAAGCTTAACTCGACAATGTCTATGGAACTGAGTACGGAATTCGTCTTTCATCGCAGGCGTCTTGAAGGCCACATCCTGTGTTTTACAATAGATGTTTTAACTCATGAAAAACATCAAAGCCTCCTTATATAATTGAATTGTTAAATTGAAACCGAAAGTAGAATCTTTGAACTGAATCCCTAGCAGCATGTTTGTTTGTAATTTATTTCAAATTGATATGAATATTAATTATCCATTAAAATGACACAGTTTTAAAGACCTGTAATAATAGGTTCTAAAGATCTGGATGTAGCTACGACTTCCAAACAACCAACTCCTAATTCTAACGATTGGATTGCAGTTCTCTTGTCGCAGAAACTAGTTGTTTATCGATTTGGGTTGCTCGCCCAAACTTGTCCTCATTATATTAGTGTGGATTTCTATTGGAATCATATGGTAATTAAAGAACAGTCATTACACGGGTGGAATAATTGGTAAGCGGGAGCAGAGAGCAAGACCCAAAACTAATTTCAACCGTGTGAAATATAATTATAGACCGACTAGTCTTCAGTCACAAATACACGACGGACATTCATTTGTTTCCCCAATTTGAAAGGCAGTACGAAATATCGATATAGTACACCAGTCGGAGGTACTCCGTGCCAGGAAAAGAAATGCCTGATTTTTAATCTCTGTGACATATTATTATGATCTGATGCCTTTAGCGTATAAATAGATCGGTATACGCGTTTTGTGGATATCAATGATATCAATGAAGGCATGCCTTGCGCATGCTGTTTTTTAAGCCTTGTGCTATATATTTTTTTGTATTCAAATATTTTGTGAAAACACTAACAGTTAATATTATCGAAAGGAAAGGAATAAGTTTTATTTATGACGTCAAACCCATTTATCACCGTGGACCATTGACGGGAAATGACGTCAGTGATGAACGTATAATGAAAGTTAAGCGGTCCACCTATAATTTGAATTAATAAATTAATAATTAAAAAAATTACAGATCATGAAAGGAATTATTCCACCTGTAGCGACGTTTTTGACTGAAAGATATTTTTAACATTTCTTTTTGGGCTAATTATTGTAACATTAGCCCAGGTTAGGTGCATAATAGTAGGACGTTAAATCCCTTTTCATTTCATTCAAGTTCTACATTTTCAAATTGAATTGTATTGCAATATTTGCTTAAACGGTTTGTATAGGAATATTACGTTCACTCCAACGTAACCTTAGATTTCCATCCCATCCGCACGACTAGACACAGTCCTTACCAAGCGGAAAACACACTGGAAAATCATTTGCCATTCCTGGATCTGATGTCAAGGATCAAGTCAAATCGACAGGACTGACGCTACTGAAGCAATTTGATTTTGCGATATTTTTTGTGACCACGTTTTTGGTGTACTTGCCATCCTGTTTGAGTATGGCGGAAAAAAACTTAAAATACTAATCGTATTTAACCCAGATTGACCATTACGTTGAGTGGCAAACCCTGTCTCGCTATCACAATCTGGTATGCATTTCAAGGGAGGTCAAAATGCTTCTACACAGTCTCCAGAACCTTATACGGAGACTCTGGGTGGCCTCTGCCCTCTAACGCCGCCTTGGTGAGAATATATAGCTGAATAATTGCAATGATGGCTGCATCATAAGAAGTTCTTGCAAGGCATATTCATATTTCGCTTGTTCTCAGAATGTTTGTCGTGTATTTTGTACACAGTGAACAGTCAATATGCTGATTACACTTTTTTTAGGACTTCGAATTTTGTCTAATGGTTTGGATTGTTCATAATTGGTTTTATTTTATATATATCTACATAAGTGGACACCGCTGCAAATCTACGAGGTTCGTCAGGCGATCCTACAACTTGTGACGTAGGTAGAAGCGTGGAATCGAACAATGCATGGATACAAAGCGTCATGGGTGCAACTAAAATTTTCGATTTCACTGAATAGACGGATTTGTTCCTGGAATGTAAGTGTTAAAATGTAACCAATTTTGCAGTGTTCCACAGTCCCTAAAATGAAAGTAAAATTGGTCAGCAAACCGACATCCGGTTTTCGTAATCTGATTTGCTTTCCCGCTGAATAAAGGAGACAGGTGCGACGATGTCATAAACACAGATTTATAACAAAATTATCATAGGTCCAAGCACTGACCTATTAAGTGTCTGTGTAACTCAATTTGAACGTTAAAACTTGTATGTTGCAGAGATGTCTTAAAATTGTTAATGTATTGTATACCAATCGGCAACGACGCCCAGGGAACGTATTATGATGGTTTTATCTTGGGTCATGGTGTACATAGGCTTTCAACGCCCTGGTGTTTTACAGGTAAGCCTAACGGAGATTGTTACATGAAATTCCTATATCGGCTCGGATTTTATCCTGACTTCTAATTGTGGGTTTTGCATAACATTAGTTCTGTGTACATTTTACATTTGAAGCATTGTTTATTTGGCAGTCTCAGAACCGACATAAAAGGGACAGGTCATGCCTTCGATAGCAGGTCTTTTCTCATCACAAGGGTTCTGTAAATGGTGACTATCTATATCCCATGACTAGGGCATACAACAACTAAATATAACCTTATAAAGTATCCGGGACCTATCTTGCTAGTTCCACACTATAACTGCTGTAAACAGGTCCTAAATATAGAGATATTATGTGATTAATGACTTCAATAACAGACGTTAAAGCCCCAATACCACTCTTGTTGTAACTGAATAATATGTTCCAACCTTTATTCTGGTCAACAATTTGAACTATTTTACAATATTTCAATTAAAAATAGATACAAAATTCATCTTAACACACCTAATTTTAAAAATTGGAAAAATTCAACTACATGTCGTAACATGGTTTGAAAAGCCTTACGTAAGCACTTTCAAATGCAACTTGGATTTAAACACATTTTCGAACCCTCTGGACAAGTAAGATAGGTTGTAATGGATAATTTACACAACAGGTAGGACACTTAAACATCTTGTAGTTAGAATAAGGCTATTTTTTTTCTGGACCTGTCAAGCCAGCAAGGGTGTTATTGTCCCTTTAAATAATCTGGTCTTATATCTGTCTTTAAAGACTTTATTAATAACGCCATGGAAGATACCACCGCAATCAAAAAATTGTTTAATTATTATTAGATTATGAGTATAACAATACCATGAAACTCGGTGAAATTTCATTTTCTGCCCCGATGAATGTGACGTATCCAGATACTCAGATTGCGAATACTTTAGTGTTACATACCCTTCCAAATAGTTTGTTTCCATTTAGAATTAAAAACTACGCAATTGCCTTTCCTTATATTTCAATCTCGCAAGTGCACAGGCTAACGCAGTATCATAAATGCCTGAAGAGCAACTTCGGTTGTGCAAACATGTAGTTTTATTTCGCCAACATCAATTTGACTTATATATTTGGATTTTATGAGAGTATACATGTAGTTGTTACATACAAAAGCACAGAGATATACACCATACTTGTATATCCACTTAGAAAGAAACTCGTGCCTTTAACAAAGAATCTTTGTGTATTAGAAGTTAAAGTGACATTTTAAGGAAATGTGTCAATAAGCACTTTTATCTTTATTGGAGGGGAGAACAAAAACTCTTTACACACATTATGCAAGAGCTAAATCTGCCTATTGCAGGTCTTTCTTTAGGCCTGAAATGGTATATAGACTATTAATTCGACATTTATTAACAAATCAAGACCATAATCAACTCGCGTTTTTAACCAGATTAGAACAGTTAGCCATTTAAAAATTTATTTTCAAAAATAGAACTGCTAGGTTACCACTATGCACGCATCTTGTCAAAACTACATACAATGATAATTTGGCTCAGAATGGAGTAATTTGAATGAAATTTTCAATATTCTATTATTTTATCATATATTTTTAAATTATTATAGCAAGAATGGCCAACTCTTCATTAAACTCTTAACTAATGTATCTTTAAGCATGTGCTTGAAATCAGTATGACGTTGTTACTCTAATTAAAGGGATAATACCACTCTTGCTGGCTTTACAGGTCCAGAATTGTTTTTTAGCCCTATTCTAACTACTAGATGTGTAAGTGTCCTACCTGTTGTGTAAATTATCCATTACATCCTATTTTACTTGTCCAGAGGGTTCGAAAATATGTTTAAAACCAAGTTGCATTTGAAAGTGTTTATGTAAAGCTTTTCAAACCATGTTCTTACCATGTAGTTGAATTTTTCAAATTTTTTAAATTCGGTGTGTTAAGATAAAATTTATATCATCAGTTAATTGGAATATTGTAAAATAGTACAATTTGTTGGCCTGAATAATGATTGGGGCATATTATCCAGTTACAACAAGAGTGGTATTGGGGCTTTAAGTCAAGTTTTGGACTATCGGTTTACAATCTATATGATTTTAAAACACCCGGCGATGGTGATTATTCATTGTCCAATCAGTCGGAGACTTTACTTAGATGACGTATGCATTATTCAGTCTTATTCAAACCTTTATCGCTTAAGATACTGAGAAATCGACGTAATTTCTGACAGGGACATTTAAAAATATAAAAAAAAACGAAAAATCGGCGTTTTTCGAAATTTGGTCAGAGAAATGCCATGCAAATCAATGGTCGCTCCTTGTAAGTTTTCCCACCTCTCTCCCACAATGCACATTGTTTTCCAAATTGGCGATTCATGTATCAAACCTATCCCAAGAACAGCATCATGTCAACCCAGTGAAAGTATTCTTCTTCTCCGTTCAATTGTGTTTACATTGTATTCATGTAATGTTGATAGCCTCGATTATCACTCAATTAGTTTTTCTGCAATATTTTGCTATGCACTGGTTAATTGGGCATAATAAAATCGTGAGTCATGACTAAACGTTATGTAAACGTATTTGGTCCAATTTGGAGCCCTGTCTAAAGCGTAATGATTTTGTTACGCCTTAGTTATTGGTTGTTAATCGGACTATTGACCAGTCATAATTTGCAACAGATATTAGTGGAGTTAGCTCTAGTCAAACGAAACAATGCGAGGAGTATGTGTATTATCTTGACAATGGTACTTGACAATCGAGAATATGAACTGTCAATCGGCCATTGTCGGAGATAATTTATGTCGTTTCTTGTCAAAACTTTCAAACATTTATATCATCGCTAAGAATAAAGTCATTTCGATAAATGTATATGCAATTTTTCGTTAATTTTTGAACTACATTGCAAGAACGCTCAGCTCTTTCTCTAAATCTTACATAATATATTGCGATAGCCTTTATAGAAGAAGTTTTCGATAGAATGGTAGAATTTACAGAAATGATAAATCCATCATTTCTAAATAGAAATGTGATGGATGGATTTAGCCCATGAGTACAGGACAGTCTGAATTATTTGTTGTCTAAAAATGATGATCAAAGTGATTGAGATGGTGTTTTTAATAGTTACACCCGACAGCTTAGATAAACCGTCACATGGTAAAGAAAATGAAAGGTGTATCCACATAAGAGGGTCGTGTTTGGTAGCGAAGGGGAGGGGCAACGTCAAGTTTGACGTGAGATCTTGGGGGGTCACTAGAAACCCTCGGACGTTATTAAAGAAGAGTGGCGCTAAAGCCCAGCTAAAACCGTGGCGTCGCGTCGGGCCTGACTAGAATCGCGTGGCTCCTAATACGAAATTATTTCATATCATTTTGAATTGCATGCATGCGTAACACAAATTAAACGGTCTGTAAATACCAAAATAATTACATAATATCTGATCACATACGCCGCTAGGTCGATTATCGTGAAACTTTCGAATCTGATTTTTTTTTCTCTTATTGCCATGAAACGCTGGGTCCCCTAAACCTAGGCCCCTCAGGCCAATTCCTAAGCATGGTTTTGAGTTGCGCCAATATGTCTGCAATGCTACGCCCGTTTGTTTATTTTGTTTGTTCGACGTTTTTTCGATGACTGTAGGACAATAACCCCCAAACCCACCCCACACACCTCTAAATAAACATGTACTTCAGTATTGAATGTCCAAGATAATGTTTCAATTATTTAAACGGACATGATCTATACAATAATATCAGGCCAATGCTGTATACAGACCCCCCGCAGTCCCACATTAATGAAACACTTAGTAATTTGACAATTATATCTCAGCATATATATATATATATTATCAGCGAAATAAACCGTATCAATGTCCGTATGACTAACACAATCCCTCTTGTGCTTTACATGCAGGCAATATTGAGTTATGAGTGTCATTTTGGTAGTTTTATCTCGTATAATTGGGCTACGGCTATACATTATTAATCAGCATGGATTTCACTAAATGTCAGGTTAAAATGTCCTAATTCACCCTGTATCGATGGGTTATCTTGGAAACGATGGAGTATTATAAACCAAGTAGTCAAATATTTATCAAAAACAAAATACAATTTGTTCAGGGATTATCAGTCGATATTTTTAATCTAGGACCAAATCCATGAATGGATATAGCTAATCTAGCATTCGATTTCTTCTTATTTAAAGTGGAAATATTCCCAGACATGGTTTTCAAAAAGGTATTCTCATCTAGCATTCGATTTCTTGGGTGTTAAAATGGAAGTATCCCAAGACACCGATTTCAAGAGATATTCTAATCTAGTATTCGATTTATTGATGGCTAAGGTCAAAATATACTGATACTGAAATATAGTTTGCAAAATATGTTCTAATCCTCTACAGTAATCGACTTCTTGGTTCTTGAAGTGGAAGTGTCTCCAGACACCGATTACAAGAGATATTCTAACCTAGCATTCAATTTCGTGATGCTTAAAGTCAAAATAAACTCATATATAGTTTTCAAAAGATATTCAATCTAGCATTCGATTTTGATTTTGTTTTACTTCAAGTGGAAATATCCCAAGGTCTAGTTATTAAATTTATTTAGAAGAGAGGAATCCCTAAAACATGTTAATGTTAATAATTATGCATTCTACTGTTTTATCCAGACATATACCCCTGTGCGTATACCGGGGGGATTTCGGGACCACGCGACCATACACTTAAGATTTGTAGGGAACTGGTTCATAATATTGTCTAGCGATAATTTTATACATTTTCGGCTACTTAACATCGAGTATAATCCTGTCAATACTGTGGATGTTGGGCAGTGGCAACAAGATTACCCCTTGTTGCCCACAGCGTTTTTCATGCGACGTGTCCGAACAAGGGTTAGTAAAAAAAAGTTATTCTAAGCGGTAGGGGAGCACTGAGTCTTCTCGAAACGTCGTGCTATAAATATGACAAACCAGTGACGCAATCCATATGAATAACTGTTTATTGTGCTAAATCACTAAATGCAAATCAAGGATTATCGAAGACGAATTTCTAAAAATAAATTCTCGGCAGCTCCTAGTTGTGGAGGTTTAACCCATTCTGAAAGACAAATCTTATACGAACTTAAGTCCCTTAATTTGTAGCCAAAGTTTATTTGCACCATTGCCCCCCCCCTCATTTTGTTGTATAATTACATTCATCAAGCTTATTTGTTTCGCTAAGAAAGGATGTACTAATTTGTTGGTTATACGACAAGCTTTGTTTTAAAGAGGTATTAGAGCTTTCAAAACGAGAATAAACGTAATTATTTTTACACATTATCAAAATAACTTCATTAAGAAAATGGGCTTTCAATGCGTCTGTATCACAACAGTTTCTCTCAGATTTCATAATATACAATATGATTTGATTAACGCGAAGCCACTACCACGACTCTAATGGCTCTTTAAATTGTATCTACTTAATTATAAATATGAATTTTATGAAAATATAAGTCATTTATTTTTCAGTTATCTGTTTATGATATATACACACATATATTGCACCAAGACGTGACAACTTGAACTTATTCTTTTGAGTCGACGAATTCAAAATAATTCATCACTGTTAATTAACAACATTAATCCGACATCATTAAAACAACTTTTTTTTCTTTATAGAGTCATGGCTTCGTTATATTCCTAAATAAACGTTATTTTAATCACAATGTTATTCGCTTGGGATCGTTATCTAGGACATTTTGTCATCAAGGTAATTACGAAGAAACCATTTCGAAACGATTAATTATAAATCCTCGTTGTTCAGGTATCAATTTAATTCATCATTTATGACCAACATGGCTACATCAGGTACTAAACGCAAGAGAATAGATTTATCAGAACTGGATCAGATGACGCCATTCAAGGAGATTACGAACCCATTTAATGTATCATATCCACAGGTATTCCACGCCAAAGATCAAATTCGAATTCAGTTTCAAGTTGAACAAATTGAATATCAAGAGAGCAAAAGACGTAGAATAGCCGGCAGTTGTAAGTTGAAAATTTTAAATAATATTTCCTAAACACTGTGAAAATTTAAATTTGGGAAAAGTTTAATTATCAATAATAAATTCATTGAAGATCATACATAAATTTTGACCACGATTCGAAATGTAACTATGGGGTTATGGTTTACAGATAGCTTCCCGCGCACAAACTCTGTGTGATTTGATGATATATTGGGACTAAAAATATATTCAAACTATTTAAATTATCAACAGTTTGCTTAAAATCCTTCTAAGAAAACGGGTGGAAGGAGGGCCCATTTTCTGAATTTATTTGTCATTACTTAAAGGGACTATCCTGATTTGAACAGAGTGTCAAAAATCAAAGTCCGAGAACGTATGAAATTTAAGCGCCAAAACATAGAGAAATGGTGTACTAACCCTGCTTAAAAATTCCAGCACAAAATATTAAGTCGTTTGGACATGAACGTCAAAGATGCTTATCCGGACACGGCACCCTTTTAAGATTTTGTGTCAATTTTTCGTTGGGTGACCTGATAATTGATTCTCGTTTCACTGGAGGTTTATACAATGAATGAAACATATGATGTACTTGATATTGAAGGGTAAATTGCACCTACACATTGTTTTTATAAAATAAAAGTCTGATTTTATCCAGACACGGCATAATACAGTTTGGGACAGCGGTCTCGATTGACGGGTTTAAGTTGTTTGAAAACTTATTTACAAATATTTAGTTAGTTGCTCGGCACTCAGGTAGAGGATTTTAAGGGATTTTAACACCGAATTCAGCAGTTTTATTCTCCAAAATATTATCGGGATCGGTCCTTACCTTTAATGTTTGTGTTATTTTATGTGTGTTATAACGTATGTTAATTATATAAACTGATTGGTGTCATAATTATCACAGGGACTTTTGTTTTCTTGTTAAAATTTGTATTCATCTTAAAAAAGGGCGTTTACGGATTACTCCGCGGCATCGATAAAATCGATTTAATTGCTTTTGTGCATAATTATCGCAACATTCGAACGAGAATGTAATAATAAATATATGTATATCTAAACGTGATAAAGCCGAATAATTGTATAAAAACGAACAAGTTCAATTGTCAAAATAAAGAACTAACGACGACAAGTAGAAATAATACATTAAATAAACGTTCCTTCCCTTTTACGTATACATACGGGGTAAACATAGTAAAAATATTATTATGTTGTACGTATACTATATAAAGTATATGGGGTGAAATATTATTATGTTGTACGTATCCAAGAAAAACAACACAAAGGTATATAGTAGGTTGGTCCCATAATCGCAGTATGTTATTAAATTAGGATTAAGACGTGGACGGTTAGAGGTAACTTCTCATTTTTTTTGACTGTCAAATAATCTTACAAATAGAAAATTCCTTGATACTTTCGCTATATCCCACCACGTGCAAGACACATGTATCTGCCGACCACGACATTTGGGACTATCATATGGTTCTATTTTTTTTCAACTATTAACTAACAGCGGGAGGAAACCGAAGAACCCAGACAAAACCCACGGGGTTGGACAGGCGATCCAACTCCTTGTCATTTACAACCGCGGAACCGAAACCACGTCAGTTGACTGAATGACAGACCTTATGATGCAAAGCGCAAGCTCCACTCCCCACCCCCGCTTATAATGTATAAAGTATAAATTATTCACTACGTAAAAATATACCACATAGTATACGAATATTACTAAATTACATAATTTGACTGGTATCGAGCCCTAGTGTGAGCGTATGTGACATGGAGATAGGGGCGCCTTCTCAACCTCATGGGTTTCCCCCGGGAACTCAGGTTTTTCCCCACTGCTAAAGGCCCCTACGCACAAGCGAATTATTGAAATAAAAATGGAAAACCATACGTTGGTCCCAAAGTGACCTAGTTTGTGACGAGTGGACGTTAAACCCCATTTCTCTCTCTCTCTCTCTCTCTCTCTCGCATAATTTGACATGTTATGGGACCCATGTATATGGAAGTTCAACCAGTTCTTTATGCAATGTTCTTAATAGTCCTATATTCTGATTTCTTCATTTTGTTGTCGTATTTCGGCATTTGTATACTAAAACAAACATTTGTATACTAAAACAAACATTTGTATACTAAAACAAACATTTGTATACTAAAACAAACATTTGTATACTAAAACAAACATTTGTATACTAAAACAAACATTTGTATCTTTAAACCAATATTTGTGTTACAAACATGACATTTGCGATATCAGATTTTTAAATTGTAGGTTTTTTTTAAAAAAATGTATTTTCATTTTGATATTTTGTTGTTCGGGGTTTATAATATTGCAAATCCTTTTGAAAGTAACACACCCAAAACACAAAATTAAATATTTACTCCACATGCACGGTTGTTAAAATAACCAATGTAAAGTCTATTAAAATAAGGTCGATTCACGTCTTTCTAATAATATGAAACGATTTTAGTATAATTTATTTCTCCTACGAAATCATTCACAAAATTATAAGTACGTTGTGTAGAATTAGAATTATAAATTTTTTAATAATTGTTATATGAATCGTAATATACAAGAAATAGAGAACCGTACATATATTGTGCAGCTACCGCAAGAGTCGTTTGACAGCCCACCAGTAGCGTCCTCTGTCGTCATGTTAGAAAATGTTTTTTGGTAACAGTTTTGCAAGATTGGTTGTTCGAGTTTTATATTTAATTGTATGTTTCTGTAGTAATGTAAAAAAAAAAAATTTTGATTTTCTATTAAAATACAATTCAATTAAACCCAAAAACTAAAATTACAAATGTTTGATTTGTAAAACATTATATTATTGATTTTAAGTAATAACATTAGTTATTATACAAATTTTAATATTAGTTATTATACAGATGTAAATATTTTTATACAAATGTTAATTTTAGTTATTATAAAAATGTTAATTTTAGTTATTATAAAAATGTTAATTTTCGTATACAGATGTTAATTTTAGTATACAAATGTTAATTTCAGTACACAAATGTAAATTTTAGTAGAATTCAAATGTTAATTTTAGTATACAAACGTCGAAATACTACAATAAATAATGAAATAAGAATTAGGGATTGAATAATGAACTATAAATTAGGAACACCGTATAAAGAACTGTTTGGTTTTCCATACATATTTTAGAAGTTTTTTGTACATATATTTTTCAGGCAAAGCACCGGATGTACAGGTGGCTCTTCTAGAATGGTACCATGAGGCACGGCTGAATAATATACCAATCACCGGTCCAATATTAATATATAAAGCAAAACAGTTAGCAACGCGTTTAAATCCGAGTGGCTTCACACCATCATATGGGTGGTTAGATAAATGGGGAATCAGAAATGGTATTTGGTTAAAACGGAAGAAACCCATGAAAGCATCATCTTTAAAGCAGACCCCTAAGGGTGATACCATTATCACAGACAGGTCATCCATACAGGCACCCATAGTCAAAGGCACGTCGTCCATATCGACGACCGTAGAGAGAAATGGTATCAAAGATAAGTCATCCATAGCGAGGCCAACAGAGATTAATGGTATTAAAGACAAGTCACCCATACCCACTGCTACAGAGATTACTGGTATCAAAGATAAGTCATCCATAGCGACGCCAACAGAGATTAATGGTATTAAAGACAAGTCACCCATACCCACTACTACAGAGATTACTGGTATCAAAGACAATGCATCCGTACTGACACCAACCCAAAGTACGTGTAATAATATTAAAGACAAGTCATCCATACCGACGCCCACGCAGATTACTGGTATTAAAGACAAGTTACCCATGCCGACTGCTAGAGAGATTAGTGGAATTAAAGACAAGGTATTCGTACTGACACCAACCCAGAGTACATGTAATGGTATTAAAGACAAGTCATCCATACCGACGTCCACGGAGATTAATGATATCAAAAACAAGTCATCCACACATTCGTCCGCCGAGAGTAATGGTATCAAGGACATGCCATCCACAGAGAGTATTGGTATCGAAGACAGGTCCGCTATACCGACACCATCCAAGGAAAATAGTATTAAAGGCCAGTCCGCTATACAGACACCATCCAAAAGTAATGCTATCGATAACAACTTAGCCATACCGACGCCCAGCACAAGAAATGGTATTAAAGACAAGTCCTCTGCACTGACCCCCTTCACGAGTAACAGCTCGCAAGACATATCATCTATGCTGACACACTCCAAGAGTAATGTTATCGAAGACAGCTTAGCCATGCCGACGCCCAGCAAGAGCAATGGTATTAAAGACAAGTCCTCGGCACCGACACCCTCCAAGAGTAACAGCACCAAAGACAGATCATATAATATTAAAAAAAAGTCCTCTATACTAAAACCCACCCCAAAACATGGTACTAGAGATATTCGCTCATTCCTAACACATACAAAGCCCAGCCGCGCCAATGAAACACACATTGTTGCCCCGGAGTTAAACTTGACATTTGCCAAACCTTGTGTGATAAAAGATAAACAAATTAATTTGTATCCTACAGAAAACAGGGGTACTGACGAAACACGCAGCATTTTAACTCCTAACGGAATAAATTCGTCTACGGCCATTCCTGTTAACTTCAAGGCCTGTAGTATTAAACAAGAACCGGTTGACTCAACTGACTGCAACACTAATATTCCGAAAGAAACTCTACCTATAACAAATTTCATACCCATTAAGCTCGAACCACACAGTATTCTAACACGTAATGAAAGAATCTTGTCTGTGTCGAATTCTGTTAACTTAAATGCATGTAATATTAAACAAGAACCAATTGAATCAACTGTCTGCAACACGGACGTTGTAAATGAAACTCTACCTAATATGAATTTCAGAACTATTAAGTTGGAACCAGCTGAATTAATATTGACAAAACCTCCACAAGTTTTGGCAAATATTACCAAAATTCGGATTAAACAAGAACCGAAGGATAGTAAATTTGCAACCACAGAAGAAACACGACGTCGCTCTACTTCAATGACACAAGTTTCGACTGCAGGCAGTGGTGTTAATTATCCTGAAAAGTTTGTGTCGACTTCAGCCAAGCACTTTTCGACTACAGCTCGACACATCTCGACTCCGATAAAACAGACACATAGTAGTGACAGTACCCTAACACCGTCTAATGAATTTCAGAAGCAAACGGTCACTGATGCTGAAGCAAGGAAAGCTGTTACACTATTACGAAAATATTGTGGACAACGTAACATTAGTGCTATAAGTGATATTGAAAAACGGGGTGATGTAATCTATGATAAAATAAAACGACAGACCAGTATTGTTGATTTCGCCGTGAAACTAGGCATGTGTTAAATGTGGATAATTGTGTCGTCATCAGCCTCGTAATGGAATATCTGATTTACTTAGTCTTAAAAAGAACGATTACTCTGCAGTAGACTTCAGCTTGTTTTATTTTTCTGTTCAAATATTTGAACAATAGATTTTGCTATTGTTTTGTATTTGAAACGTTAAGATGAAACTTATCATGTTCTAATTACCTGTGTGTGTGGCCCTTGTTGAAGGAATCATATATTATGAATAAAGTGCTCTTGCATATCTAATTACCTCATCTAAATAATACATCTATGCTATTTATGTTGACAATTCACATACAGTTATACTTAATGTTTGAATTGGCTTTAATAAAAAAAATTATTTTAATAAAATCAAAGAAAAGAAATATCTTTTCTATACAAAATAACATTTGGTTTTCTCATTTTTTATTATGAAACCATAGCAAAGTATTTTTTAATGAGGCAAGCGTAGACTTGTTCAAAATTGTCATGGGTGACATCGTCCCGCGTAATGGCATCTTCCTGGACAATAAATTGCTAAGCAAACACATGGCGCGTGAATGTGACATCAAAGCATATTATATAATACATCGCGCATTTTATCAATTCACATGGCATGATCATTCTAAATGCTAGTTTCGGTCACCCAGAACCCCCTAGTCTTCAACATACGGAGGGTCTGGGTCCGTTGTCAATTTTTGACGAAAATTACTGGATAATCTACCCCATAAAAAACCCAAACTTCCGGTTACGCATTTGCAATGGAACTTTATGGCTAAAGTCTGGAAATAAATCCCACGATTCACTTGGCACATCTTTTATTAGAAACAAAACTGAAAATAGAGACGAGGAATAAACAAACATGAATCGTGAAGAATAAAGAAGATTGAGAGAAGCCATAGGCCTGATTCTTGACGAGAGAAAATTACCATTTCAATTGAAACATTTACAAACAAAACGTTTTAGAGGGTGTCATTAGTCACAAGCGAGATGTTTTGGCAATTCAGTACATGGTAACATAAAAGACTGGATACTCCAGACAATGACCTACTTTCCGTCAAATTTGGACGACCCAAAGAGACTATCTAAATGGTGACTCCTTAAATACATTTTATAGCGACTATTTAAAGATACATTATTGGAGATTAGATACAGAGCTGACAGTTCTCACTATAATAGTTACAAATTAGATAATGTAAAAGGGATTTGCTGAAAATTTCAGTCAAAAGAGATTTTAGCCATTGAATCTTCGGTATAGTCTTGATCATCATTGGTAAAGTCAGTACGATAATAAAACATTAGCAATTTCGTGATTAAATCATAAATGAAGGTTGACTTTATTTTTTTTAATGCTTACTCTGCATACCGATGATGTGTATAGATATCTGTGTGAATCAATCGAGAGTTCGTTGACTTTGGGAGAAGTTTTAAATTCATTAGAATGTTGTTTTTTTAGGATGTCTCAGATAAATGTCGCATAATTGTCAACAGCTTTTTTTCTTGATGAATGACCTTATGTCAGTCTGAAAACAATGACGGGTGGAGAAATACAAGACCATTATACTAGCACACACGATATGGCTTGTTTCCGCCATATAAATACAATCATGTATTCATTTATGTAGAGTTGACTGGAATTACCATTAATAGTGAAATCGTCTTATACCCTAGTAAACCGGGCTATATACGATTAACACGTGCCAGATAACTCTGCGATATATATTGATAGTCTAACTGCGACACAGATGTCCCGGTATAATTATATTTGTATAATGTGTGGCTAGGGGTCCCCGTGCGACTAGTAATTTCAGTCTGGTTAATCCGTATTGATGCTCACCGAGAAAATTAAGACAAGATCACCAGGTGTTCGTACAGTAATTAGTTGAAGTGCCTTTGATGTCAGAATTCCCGATGACATCCGCACTGCATCTAGAATACTAAAGACTTTTCTCCTTTTATCTTTTTGTTTTGTCTCATTTGGTTAAAAGTAAAAAATAATGATGTTTGGAAAAATGATTATTTGAGTCTGATACTGACTATGATTATAATTATTTTATGTGGTTATATGAGCGGGGCCAACAGTCACGAACGTAGCTGCAACAAACATAAATTTCGTGAATGATATTGTGTAAAACAAATGAAAATATGAGATTTAAAGTCATCACACGGACGAATGGAGTCTTGTATATACGAGAATCTGAAGGAGGGGGGTTATGTGGCTGAGTGGGCAAGACGATGTCTGACTAGCCTGGAGGACGGATGTTCGATCCCTGCATTGACCGAGACAGTTCATCTAGATTGTCCGTCGTGGTTCCCTCTTGTCAGTGATGCAGGACGGAGGGCTTGACAATGGCAGAATGGGACGAGAAACCGAGGTCCCTTGTACACATTGGCGTGCACGTAAAAGATCCCTTGGCAGTTGGAATTCGATATAAGAGTACGCACACTATATGGTGTATGCCCGTCTCCATTAGCTCAGTTTAGGAGCAGAAGAGAAGTACGCTACACCCCATTTCATTTCTGAAGATCTACGATCCTTTTTCGCAAAAGTGTCTGGATAACCATGATAAATGATGTTTGCGATTGCCAGGTCACACAAACAACAACAACGGCATTCCCTGGATGATTTACAATAATTGATTTATGTTTAAATCCCTCAGTGACGTTTCGAATTTAATAGGTCGCCTCGTTAAGGAAACCGAATGGGCTCTGTATTGAAAGTTTTACACAAGGTTATTGGGACTGCTTATAAGTTGTCAATCTGTTTTACAGAGAATTACCTACGAATTATCTCTGTCACAGATGACTGTCTTGAACACGTGCATTGACTTCACGCACCGTCAGTCATTGGCTCAACGGCTCGTGCGTTGTTTACATAACACCTAACTGCTTCGGGCAAAATGATGCCTTTTACTCATTTTAATACCCATTTACACTAAATAGGAAATATTTTTTTTAACTACAGATACTTCGAACGTCTTTATTTAGTTTTCTTATACTTCAAAAAAATGTTTTAGAATTTCGTTTGTCGGAGGAAAAAAGTTAATATTTTGCCGAATTAAGACGCATAGATGTCATCTTTATCAGTGATACTAGTGGCCAAGCGAATATTCACTGCGGGGTCAGTTTGATAAGTTGTATCATAAATCTCAGTTATGTTGCTTGGGAATTTTAAAACACCGAACACATCGATAAATTCCGGAATGAACTATATTTAAAGAGGGAATACGCAATAGCGAAATGTAAAACAAATTTAAACTACTAAAAGAAACGGAACTAAATTATAATTATCATTATGAACATTTTTATAGCGCACAATATTTTTCACTAGGTGCTTAAATGGGCTTTACAAAACATTATAAATTATCAAATATTATTAATTATCACAAAACAGTATCACAGATTGACAATATAATCATAAATTATTAAGTAAAATACACATTATATGCAGATATTATGAATAAAGGTAGAAAATAAATGGGGTCACTGTTTTAATTAGATTTTAATCTCGATTCTTAGATTCCAGATCAGTCGAATTTAAGTCCAGTTAACCAAAGTCAGATACACGACACACAAAGGGGTCAAGGTTAAAACAGAAATGTTATGACTGTGTCCATAATATAAACGAGTCAAAGTTCTGTTCAAATCGTAGCTTTCTATATATTTTCAGAACTGAAAAAAAGATATAGGACAAAATGAACAAAACATGTACAATAGTATTATATAGCCTATAGAACAAGAACCAAGCATGACATCATCACTGTCGTCTCGCAATGTGACATCAAAAATAAAAGCCAATCAATCTATGCGCAATTATCCAAGGAACAGGAATGATTGATTTCTCGAATTGTAGAAGTATTGGACTCTTTTTTCGAAGAGCGCCCCCTCCGCTCCCTCACCATTAAAATGAACACAAGACGAGTGGAACTTGGGGGCGAGTTTCTTGTCCAAACTTCACAGCAAGATTCCCCTTTTTACTTTCTGTAGATCCAAGATGGGGACTTTTCTACAAATGGATATGGGTTTTTTCAACTGAAGCAATTAAAAACACATCTTCGCAAGTTTCACAAAATGTGAAAGTTTAAAATGTGACAGACAGAACACGAACTAAAAAAAAATCCTTTAAAACTTGAGCTAGTTAAAATGAGAATGAATAATTAATTAAACTTCTACTCGAAAAAAGACACAAAACATTAACAGGTAAAATATAAATACTCCATAGTAAAAAAAGGAATAAAAATACGTTCACAGATGAAAGGAATCATATTAATTAAAAGTCAGACTTTATTATCTTCAAAGATGAAGATTTCGAGTTCCAGGTTCTATAACTACGATGTTGATTGGTTGCCGGGGAAACCAAGGCAATTACGTGTATTCTCAAGCAATAACACGCTTATGTAGTATTATTCACCCAAGAATACCCGTAGTCGGCCAGGCTCGTTTCGTTTCGGTTTGTTTGTCGCCAAGTTGAAATTTTACACCACCATCACCTTACCAGCCACAACTAATTAATTGGTTCTTTCGCTTATAGACAAATGGAACGTTGCACGTAGGAACACATAAACGTTATTTTTTTAACAGCTAATACAAACTATGTATTTGTCCACCATTAACATATGCGGTTTATAAGAAGGTATTTCAAAGGACATTGAACCCAGATTTCTAATTGTATATATTAACTTGTGGACATTGTACATACAACAATTAAACTGATTTAATATCTTACGCAAACAATGGGCTTTGTCGGATGCTTTGTTTTTTCTAGCTCAAAATTGCCTGGAGCGCCATTTAAGATTATTTCTTTTTTTTTTTGTTCCAATACAGGAAGACCAATAGACATAGGATAGACTAGCTGTATAAGATTTTCAAATTAGATTGCTATAACCGCATTTACTTGTTTTGAAAGACCGAAGAATTTGAATTCAATTAAAACATGATTGGTTTTATGGCAATGTCCAGTCTTAAAATAGATTTATTAGAAATTATACGGACCACAAAAATAGGAAAAGGTCGTATTCTATTAGAAAATCGTATTAAAGAATTGTTATGTAAATATCGATCAAGTCGCCCTGTACAGTGGTCTCAATACATAAATTAGGAGAAGAGTTTGTGAAACCTAGATGTCGTATACACCATCGAATATACAGTATTTATTACGTCATATTCTGATGGGCATTTAATAGCTAGGACACTGTTATCAACATGTTAAAATATGAACCAATTAAAGTGATATTTATATTCGAATTTAAGACAGCGTAAAGACATAACAAATTCTACGAAATATCACAAGGTTGATTAATATCTGAAATAAGAGATACAGCAATGGGAAACTGTGCAGCGATAACACAGACATACAAAACATAACCATGTACAACTATGAATACTAAATCTAAATAAAAACAGAACAGAATCAAAAACTAATCGTAAAAGATTTGTTTCTAACCTTTACTCTATCGCTGATAGTATTGATATGAATAAGAAGTCTTTAAAATCTCATCTGTTTTGACACCAGATATGTGATGCCCAAATTAAAATTTGTATTTTGTTTTGTATTTTGATTTTGAAACCCTTTAATGAGAATGACTCGAAATTCGTTTCATTAGCAGAAACGGTAAAATGCCCCGACCATTTTTCCAATCAATAAATACTCTTTCCGTTTCGACGAAGCACGATTCTGTAGACAGCTCGGAGACAAGGAATTCGAGGCAAAAGACATGAGATGTTCGGGCTTTATAAAACAGTTATAAATTGTTTTGTTTTCGGGAAAGGTGGTAAAAAATGGGCGCAAAGTGTTTGTTTGTTAACATTTTGAACATTAAAACTAAAAAAAGACCAAATAGCAATTTTCTCACCTGCAACTTTTATAAAACAACAAATTTTAATAAGAATGAGCGAAATTTTAAATAATATTTTACAAATTAACCCCGCAGACTTCTTAATTTGATGTTATTTTGCCACAAGATAACACAGCAAATTTAACTCCATCAATTTAAATAATTAAATATAATCAAGATACATGTATGGTCTAGTTGTCATGTTGACAAAATACGGCGGAATCCGAGAAGACCTGTCCAGACGGAAAGATTGTCTTAGTGGGAATTAACTAACATAGCTGGAAATACATTGGACACAGCTATATGGATAACAATTACTGCTTATTACTGTGCGACGTTTAAAATAAAAGTCTCCAGTCTTTATCAAGAGTATGATCGAATTACAAAAAATGACAACAGCTTACCTAATGACAAATAATCGGAGACATGACGACAGCCTTGTGGTGGCCTAAATAAATTCGGACAATGAAATTCCAGGGACTTGACGGTCACTGGATAGTTAAATGACATGGAAAGCAAATTATTCCAGGCTAGATATTTAAAATTCTATTGAAGATCGAACAGAACAAGACCAATGATTGCCCTTCCAGTCTGATTTTCAATAAAACGTCAACCTCGAGACAGCACCATGGGGGCTTTATTTTACACTGAAATGTTTATGGACAAAGTCACAATGTGAAAATAATATGGAGATATTATTCTGCTCTAATGGCAATGTAGCTTGAGCGACCCGTCTTGCCAATGCGTTATCTAAATCCACTAACATTTTTAATGGGTATACCCTCATAATTAAATTTTACATCTAGTAAATTTCAATGCGAATTCGACGCCGATCAACACAGATTAGAATGCAACAAAAAAGCACAGTATTTGCGACAATTTGTAGCGTTACCGACGACAAAATTTGACGGCTTTCAATATCCTTGAGGGATTGATTCTAATAGAACCCATTTCTTGCTATTACCGTAACCCCAGCACAGACAATACGGATTTTATTCAGAACATGTACAGGTTACTAGTAGTTGTACGACTCCCTCGAGACGTAAAGATATTACAGTGACAACAGTAAACCAGTGATAGACTTGGTAAAAACACCAATCATCATTCCTGAACACATGTTAATGTAATTGGGTGGATATTAGAAGCTTTGTAAATCCATTATTAATATTGTTCTACAATTTCATGCTGTATTTGTGTCCCGATTTCTGTTTGTATGGGTCATAAAACATTAGTCACATATAACTGGGGATGACATTCATTCTGTGAATACAATCACGGCAATGCAATGTTTAAACTTAGAAGTAGTGTATATTATTTCCATGCACAATGGACCGTGTACGTTTATCCAATCCAATTCATATCAACCCCAGCCGCGAACTTGCATTTGAATATGATCTTTCGGTGACAATAGCGCCTTATATATTGCTAACTGACAATGTATCTGAAAACAAACTTTATTTTTCTAAAGAACGAGGGTTTTATTTTGCTTAATCAGTATAATCGCTATATATCTTGATGTCAAGGGCTTAAAAACTCATAATAGTTTTGTAAATAACAATTTCTAGTCGTTGCCTATTTTGTCCAATGTATTCAATATGTAAGACATTTCCACGGTAAACACATCTTTAATGTCATTTTATATATCCTAATTGTATATATTCGCAAAAGAGAGAGATCTTGTCAAAATTATTTAAATTTCTTAACGTGACAAAAGAAGAGATTTAACGAACAATTTATTATGACTTAGCCACGATGGAGCTCATCATTAACCATATTTAAGACCTCAAAATTCTAATAAAGCCGGATAATACCACTCTAACAATAATACGGATAATACTATTACTGCTACTACTACTTTTTCTGATGCCGTTGCTGAGGCTGAAGCTGGCATTTTCTACTAGTAATAGGAGTAGTAGCACTCTTGAAACGTGTCATTGACCAATCCGTTGCAAAAACGTAGGACGTTGAACCCCAGTTCACTTACTATGCTGGAACTCTCTTGAATTAGGACATATTTATTTCTTATATCGCCGGTATTTGCAAGATAGAATATAATATCATGCATCACGATAAACAGTATCGACAAAGAAATTTGACTAGTTCGTTTCGCTATTTGTTGCACTTTTGCATTCATAGCCGTCTTACAGATTCGACACGCCATTTCTGATAACAACCCAGCAATGTCTTAATACAGCTCTATCTGGTCATAAAGATATTCTCTGTTTGGTCTTAATAGAACACGACGGAAATCGCAATGTATCGTGCTAAAAGCCATCATTAATACTTACCATGGGTTTAGATTTTAGATGCATGGAAACCTAGATTAATAATATATGTGTCATTCTGTCTCGTCGTATCTCATTGGTTTATTGCGTTGTTATCTATAGCTTATAAATATTTATGAAGTATGATACTGAAATATTCCCAAGCGATTCACAAATCAAATACGTTGTTGAGATTATTGTAAGTTGGTTCATTGAAAAAAGTAGCAATCCATCGGACCCTGATATTATCTTACATCACTTCTAACATTTCATACCATAACAATCAAACGAATTGTTGACGTCCATCATTATTGACTCTAGGTTGCGTAACCCATGACAGTGGTTCAAACATGATTGCTTTGTATTTGTATTTGAAATCAATAAAAAAAAACAATATCAGATCATATGTGGAGACCTTAATTACAGGAATATTTTAATCTTTTGTTAAAGGTAAATATTCGTAACTAGCCAAAAGGAAAACCTTTTCAGTATCCCATTTTTTAGATAGGAGACGTATACCATTTATTATGGAAAGTTAATTAAGTGATTATACTCTATTTTTTCACGATACTTTGAGCTTACAGCAAGGAAAATAAATGATACCCTTTAAAACCACCCGACGAACACAATTAACTAAATACCAAAGTCAAACCGAATCTAAAGCTCAATACAAAATTGATAGCTATCTGAAACTATAGACCCAGTGACAAGTGGTATCATGTGTTACTGACATAGTTTTCATGCCTCGTGCACGACACCCGTAACAATCGGCCAATGTATAGATATTAACATTATGTGGAACCGATAAACTTAATTTAAACTGTTAATTTTAAGGCTATTAATTAAATTAGGCATCCGGTTTAAAGATAATTATTGTACGATTTGGATACATTTCTCCCTATAATAGTTAAAAAAGATAATGAAATGGAAATATAAAATTACTTCAGTCTTAATGAAGTTATGGTCGTGTGAAGATTAGTGCAGTCTCGATTGCCATTGCTACCGTTGTAACGATAATAAACAAAGTCTCGATTATACATTTTTTAAAATTTATTAGCTGTCGATCGTTGAAAATTACAACCATCAGATGTTCCAGACAGTTGATTATGGGCTTGGCATGGGCATACTTGTCTAATTAATGATTTATATAACATTTGAGACCAACAGAAATATCTGTAATATGCAGATTTAGCCCTTACATAATGCATATTTAATAAGTTACTTGGCCTGTGCATGTCATGTTGAGATCATGAAACACAATGTAATCCACTACATGGTTTGACCATGGGATAAAATAAGATCAACAGAAAATCCATTTAATTTCAACACATTCTATAAACGATCAGAACGAGCTTTTCTAAGGCCGTATGATCAGTATCATGATGAACTGTAAATGATATTAGAGCTTTATGACTTTTATTAATATTGTATGACAAAGTTTTTTATATTAAACATTACATGACAGCAAGTATCAAAACTATTTTATTGATTTTATAAAGGAAATAACTTCCCTTTTTTCTTATGGCTTCTAAATGTATAAATGGACTACAATAATATAAGATGCCCTCTGATGCGGAAAAGAAACACCAAAATTACAAAAATATTAAAAACTCATTCATTCGAGATATTTAGATAGATGTCAGCTCTGTCAATAGTACGCTGGTACTCTTGTTTCTTTTATAGCCAATAAATTAGAAATCAACTAAGTTAGACAGGGGCATTAGATTCTAAATCTTATTTTACAATCTCGTATAAGCTTACTATGAGATTATTTATCTGCGTATCGATAACTAATGCTTTACATTGTTCAGGTGCAAATTTAATCGTTCTTAGAATATTGTTACGGTTTCTTCACATGGGCTACGAATGCCACGAATCTCCCCGAATCTTAACTTTTTCCGATGAATAGATAAATTGTAGACGGTTTTTTGAAATCATAACTTTTCGAAGCTATATCAGCACCGTTATTTGAGAGTGTAGTGTATTCGTAAACAATTCGGCATATTTGAAAATTATTTGTAACTGAATCGATACAATTCGTAGAAGATGCTTTCATTTCGCACCTTTATCGTAATCCTACCTTGTTATTCGGAATGTTTTTCATCCGATTACCTATTCGTTAACTATTTGTAACTGCTTCGTTACTACTCCCGATTCTCCACGATATTTTTAATTTTTTCCGAATTGCGACGAATTTCGATTAATATCGATTCTCCACTATTTGGGGCGATTCTTGGTATTTGGAGCGCACGTGGAAACCGGCATATGAACATCGTATTCGGTTTCGTTTCACGTGTAATACAGATAAGGTCGTAATCCCGTCGTAAGAATACTTTATTAGTTATCCTAGATCGTAACGTAACCCACCTGTTGTTGATTCATATTTCACATCGTCAACTATAACTATATAAATTATATCTTAAATGTAAATTACACCCCAACATGACTAAGATACATAATTTTTGTCTGTGATCTAGTTACAACAAGATTAGCGATAAACGCGACAACCTTAAAACAGAAAACCCATACACTATATTACTGTAACTGTTAGTTTGGAAACTGGTCGACAAGCAAAGTAAACTTTATATTATTTCTACGATAGTTTATAAACAGATGGAATTCAATTGCTATCCAGGCAAACTTGGCATCATATCACACTGTACATGGCATATTCCCTTATCATAAGTATAAGTCCGGTTGGGGCTGAAAATTTGGACGTTAAACCACATGCCATTCATGGGATGCTATTGGATTTCTGAGATCACATTATTAATTACAACCAGGTAAAATATCATCTTTATATATGCCAGGTGTTCACAGGTGACCAATCCTCATTACTTGATACTGATGCATTTATCAGACCAGGGTAGAATTATTATATCAATATTCAGTTCAAGGCGATAATTATTTTTCACGTCGATAAACAACATCGTTGGGGGGGGGGGGGGTAGTAATCAAGAAGCGTATAATTTCTGAGAAAACTAATTAGAGCAAAGCACGGTAAATGCATGCTAATTACTTGGTAAATGATATGTTATTGGTATTATATTAAATATAGCAAAATATTAGTAATCTAAATAACTATTGTTACTGGAACATTGACCAACACAAAGCCGGAATTGAGAATTTCTATATTTGTCAGCAGGGATGCTAATATCACTGTAATAAACATTGTTATTTGATAGCACAGGTAGAAAATCGAACATGGTTGATTCCACAATTACTGTGTACTTCTTAATGAAATAAATGCAGCGCAGTAATCAAGGATTAATCAAGAATAGTGACGCGTGTCATTCTGTAAACAGAAAGTGATCTACTTTGAGAGAGAGAGAGAGAGAGAGAGAGAAATGGGGTTTAACGTCCATTCAACACAACTAGTTCATTTCGGGACTAACATAATATTTCAATAATTCGCTTGCCCTCAGGGGTCTTTAGCAGTGGGGGGAAACCGGAGTGCCCGGAGGAAACCCACGAGGTTGAGGATGTGCCCCTATATCCATGCCACAAACGTTAGCACCAGGGCTCGAAACCACAGCCGCAAGCCTGAGGTGGCCATCCCAACCCCCTATCTACTTTGATAATAGATATCTTAAAGATGCGATATGTAAGAGCTAAATCTGCCTATTGTAGATATTTATTTAGATTTTTATTAACTTGACAAGACCATCATCAACCATCGATGCGATCGGATTGCTCAAGATGTTCAACGCATTAAAACACGAGACTGTTTACTGTCGTAAAAACGGTAGCAATGAAAATCGAGACGCCGCTATTCTCCAAACAATCCTAACGTCGCTCAGAATGAAGTAATTTGACTGATGTTTTCAAGATAATCCTTTGCATTATCTACTTTCTAATTATCACAGCAATAACTCTCTTTATCACAATCTTTAATAATGTTTCTTCAACTATTATGCTATTATGGTTCGAAGCTGTTTGGGGGGGGGGGATTGGATGGCCTAGTGGTCTAGAGTGTCACGCTTCGACCTCTTGCTGGCTTGCGGCTGTGGCTTCGAGCCCTGGTGTGAGATAGGGGCGCCTTCTCAACCTCGTGGGTTTGTCCGGGCACTCCGGTTTCCTCCCACGGCTAAAGACTTCTACGCACGAGCGAATTATTGAAATAAAATTAAAACCATGTGTTAGTTCAGAAATAACCTGGTTGTGTTGAGTGGACGGTAAACCCCATTTCTCTCTCTCTCTCTCTCTCTCTCTCTCTCTCTCTCTCTCCCTCTCTCTAAGCCGTTTACATATTCCATTCAAACAAACTATAAATACACCTTTTCAATTTTATTAAATGGAAGTAGAATTAATACTTCTCAATATTCTCGAAGTATATCTTAGTGTTTTCTACTAAAATCGCCAATTTAGGAAGGAAATGTCTGTCAATCAGTTTCTGCTTAGTTTTCAGTCTGTCAAGAGAAGACTTAACTTTCGTATAGGTACGCGTGTGAGACACCTATAACTCAGTGCATGTACACGTATAGCAGAAAAACCTACGGGATCCCGATTAGATTTGAAGGACGACGAATAATTAGGAACTCCATTTCTTGTTCGTATTGATTTTAATTTGGTTTTTCTAATTAAATAAATTCCTGCGAATAAATCCATAACTGTAATTAAATAAATTCCAAAATAAATTCAACTGATGATATCTAATGAATGTATTATGTACACGTCACGCCTCTTGTTTTTTAGCAGTTCATAAATAATTATAAACTTTTTCTTCATTTTTGCCTAAAATTGCTTTCAAGTAAATACACAGCTTTGGAGATATTCTCAGAAAAGGGGGGATTTTTAATTCGACGCAATTAAACTATACATAACGCGATTAAACTATACAGTCATAGTATAGTCATAGTCATAGTAGTTAAAATTTGAGATCGATCAGACCATAAAATTCCCAGATATAAAAGATGTTTTGAACATTTTTAAATATTGTGCATGATGCGTTACCCAGATTAGGTAAGTGCTGTGATTTCAGATCATTGCATGCAGATAAGTTGTAATTAAATTTGAATAATGTCACCTTCAAAATAACACTAGACTAATTAGATGATTTCCAAGTACTTGGAGTAACAGATTAATGAGTTAAGAGCTATACATCTGATCAAAGAACTTTGCATTTAATTTAATTTAAACATCAAATCACCATGCCTTTTTACGTTGTTTGTAATTATATATATATACTGTTAAATATGACTCGATTACATGGAATTCAACATAATATCAAGTTGTAAACCATATCAAATGATATTTAACATAATATTAATTTATTAAATACAATTAAATAAATCTTATTAAATAAAATTAAACCACAATTTGGAATTCAACATACTATCAAGTTGTAAATCATATTAGATGGTATTAAACATAATATCAATCTTATTAAATAAAATTGAACTATAATATCATTAAAACTCTTAATAAAAAAAACCAAATATTCAAATTCGTACATAATTAAATACAAGTTTGTTACGTGTCTACGAGAAGCACCATCGCCTAATTTCAATATCGTTTGGAATTATTTAATTAGCCAATTACACGATGAGATTACATTTTTATGACCCAATAAATTATGTTCATCAACATGTTAATGGAAGCTTATGTTTTAACATGTGGGTTTGACGATAGAACTCTTAATTTATTGGCATACAAAGATTTTTTTTAATTATTATAATATACACTATTATATGAATATGGCAGATTGCTTGCGAGTTCGATACATGACATCCAACGGTTAAACTTGTATATATTAAAATAATATGTATAATTTAATGGTGATATTTAATTTGTAAATGCCATTTCCTGGGCCACACTTTCCTACTTTGAATTACACACGTACAATTTAATAAAAAAAATGATCATATGTTAGTCTCAAATTCACTGAAGCGTTGTGTTGGCCATATTTGAAACACAATTTCAATCCATTCCATTCCTATGAATGACACGGAATAATGTTGATTCATATATTTTCAATCAGTTTAAAACAAAATAACATTAACTCAATGCCCTCTCTTCTATCCAATAATTGCATACTCGTTGATCTTACAATGGTAACCTTTCTTCTTGATATATGCTACCGTAATATACATTAAACCGGGTTAATATAGAAATAACTCGTATTGCTTTCCATGCTGACAGTGAATATTTTAATGGAATATACTTTTTTTTAGCGATGCCCTGTAGGTTTCGGCTCTAGATCGAATAGCACGATTTTATTAAATGTAAAATACTTGGAATTGACGTGTAAAAGTAGCCTACACAGACAGTTTTAGGTAAGATTTTTGGAACCAAGAAATTGGACCATAAATATTCATGACAGTGGGCGACTCCAAATTAGCATGCAAACAAAGTTATTTTTATAGACTCCCTGTAAAAATGTCTACTCCTAAAGTCGAGGCAGCAAAAATGCTATCAATAGGGGAATGACTACGAAGTGAAAATGGTTTATGGGTTGATATCATGTAAGTTAAATAAACCTCACACGAATATCAGTTCTCCAGATCTAATTCGTTCTTTTATATTATGCATATTGTACACATGCTTTTATTACATTGTCACTTACATGGAACTGAAATATGAATATACCAACCAAATTCGTGGTTCTAAAATGAGTATCTTATTTTACTGTTTTATGTTTTACATGGAATTACATTATCCCAAAATAAAAATCAGAAATGGGCAACTGGGTTGATTGATCACAGGACATATTCAATTTCCATATATAAATAAATAGATTTGAAGATTGCGCGCATGGAAAATGAATTGATTTAACATGAGCGATATACACATCTATAATTTGTATTTTTTAAAATAAACCTTAGATTTCCACTAACCTTTTTATATTAGAGAGTTCAATGATCTGAAGTGTGATTATTGCACCCACCTAGAAGGGTAGAATTATAACGTATAATAATCTCGTAAGTTATCTTTAATATCTTGAAATATCTTTTTAAATCTTTTTGTGGAGCTATCTCGACTGTCCCTGGATTTAAAGCTCCCGTTTGCATGGTGGGCCTATGTTTTTCTATCGTTAGGGTTGAGGTCTTATTAAAGTCGGTTGGCCTTTAAAGCTCCGTGTCGGCCTTTATGTCCCCCCCCCCTCCCCGACGGAGGTCATAATTTTTCCGGGTTGCCGTTTACCTAGTCAGTGGCCGATTTATTTCTTATCATTTTTCCTTTCCGAGTGGAAATTCATACTAATATCCAACACCTATGGTGTTGAAAATGAACAATACGAAACCATACTTAGAAGGTTTTTCTTCTTCTAATTATTAGCATTGTTTATACAGATTGAAAGGTTACATATAGGAGGACTGAGCTCGAATGTTGTAGTTTTCATTATTTTGGTGTTCATACTCATACAGAAGTTTATTTGTGAAAGAAGTCTAAGTGGCTAACACTGTCTGGGCATATAAATCTGCTACAGATCAAACATATATTTTAAAATACGAGATAAAGAAAAACAACTTTAGATAAAATACACCGATTATTTATAGTCTCCAACACGAAGTAAATTTATAACACTCTAGGGAATCATTCCACTATTTATTTTCAGTTTTATGCATCTTAGTACAGCAAAGGATTGTATATGTCCTATCTTTATCAATCTGAAAACAATATGTAATACCTAAATCCAGGATATGAATGGTTTGTTCCGTTAAATAAATTTCATAATACGAAAAGTAGGTTTAACGATGCCTAAGACTTAAATCGGATTAGTCTGAGATCCATCGTTGTTTGATCTTATATTCAGTCTTAATCTCTCAAACAATTCTATTATCAGCTACATTTTTTATAATACATAGTTCAATGTATTAACCCCCTAAATGTATATTTAGTAAGCAGCCCCACCCCACACCAAACAATACATCGTTATCGCTTTTCGTGGCAGGATTTAACACACAAAAAACAATTAAAGACAGATAAGTTTTTTTACCCTTAACAAGTCTTAGTTTTTAAGATAATTATGTTCGCCCCATCTTGAACTATTTTCAGAAAGTTTTAAAAATTTTAGTAAAAAAAGCTGGAATATTATATTCAATTTTTAAAATAAGTTTTGTAAATAATTTAAGGTTTATCTGTCTTATTTACATTTAATTTAAATAACCCATAATACGAAACGAAGACTACGTGTTTTTTGTTTTTATCTATCAAATTTTCAATTTTTAAAATTGAAACAAAAAGTTCAAATGAATTTTGTTTCTATACATATAACGGGGGAATTAGCACCCCCCACCCCCAAAAAAATATTTCGCCAACAATAATGATTTCTAAGGAGCGGCCTTAGCCAGCCACATCCACAGCCCCTCTAAAAAAAATCCGTACCCCCCCCCCCTCATTTTATATGCTGGCTTTGGGCCCGACATATAAATATAATAAAATAGAGATTATCAAAATATCATTTTTTCCAAATATCACTTGGTTTTATTTCATGATGTTTCCCATACCATAGTATTTGAGATAATAATATTATTATCCATATTCTCATTTTTTGGTTCACACTCACACACACAAAATTACAGTGAGAAATGACTTACCTAATTCCAGGCTGCATGTGATTTGAATAATCGGACTAATTGAATCGGAAAAAAAATATGCCACAGCGAAAATATCACTTGTAGCATTGGCGGAAAGCAATTTTAACTTGACGAATATTCCACGAAATAGTTCTTCCAATCTGTTGTCATTCTGTGACAAGACAAGATTCCAAATGTCGACTGCTGTAAGAACAGGTGAGCTAGACCAGGTATATCTATCTAATGTGTGAAATGTGAAACTATACACGCCCTTGACACGCCTCGGTACCGTATGGCTAATCCCCAACCTCTGTCGAATCCCCCAATCAGACTTGAACACGACTTGTGAACCTGACTCTCAAAGCAGACCTAGGTACCAATTTCCACTGAAGTGTCGATTGGCAAATTTTCCAGGATTGGTCACAATTAGTGTTAATTCTTCTACACGGTGTCGTCTGCTAGCCTCATCTTCGCTTACCGACGTGGCTAGTGCTGTAGTGACATGCGACTAATCCAATACTTAGAACGTGGCGTGCACGCGCAGGTATATCGATTGGAGATGAACGATGGCGCGAGAACAAAGAAGAAATGATAGAATGAAACAACAGACGTTATGATTCCAATCACTATTATTTGATGGAAGATTTGTTCGCTCGCCATTTTCACTTCTGCTCATTCCCGCCATCTTTCCATCCACCAAGCGAACATAATTTCCGTCACCTGTCAAATACACGACATCTTGTATTGTTCCAGAAAATAGAGAAATTAATCCATTGACTTTTCCTAATTACTCGACGACGGTCGGTTTAAAGATTATGTTTGAGCTGTATTTGTATTTTGTTTTCGATCTTGATCAAATATTAAAACCATGACCGCTTGTAATAGAATTACATAGTGATACATACCGAAATAGTTCAGTCATGTTACCAAGGACAGTCTCGTTATGTCGTCAGAGGTTGATCTTTAACAAAATATTTAAGAGAAAAATATATATAAATTAATAATAGTGATCTGTAGTAAGTCCGAAATTTCTGAACTCTTTAGACGTGTTCGCTGAAATTACTTTTAAATAAAATAAAACCAAGTACGAACAATCCAAACCATTAGACAACATTCGAAGTCCTAAAAACGGTATAGGCAAAATAGTGTAATCAAGCAAAATAGTGTAATCAGCAAATGGACTGTGCGAATCAAGGCAGAGTATTTTATGATGTTATAAGTATTCGGGTAGTAATATAAAACAGTACGCAACTGTATAATACACACAAATTTGTTATAATATGTAATAGTTTATCTAAATTAGAGAAAATTACCCAGATATAAAGACGATATTGTTGGCAGAATGAGAAACTATTTTATATCCAATAAATATGGAATTTCATGAAATGATTTTTTTATAATGCCTGATTATTTAAAATTAGATTTAAACGGCTCCGTAAACTAGTAATAGTGGACGAAAACAAATTATACACTCTAATGGATTTGGAAGCCAATCTGTTCTGTTACAAAACAGGTTGATCTGCACATTGGTAAAATTTCTCGAACTAAAAATGGCTGTTAATTTCTCCAAAATATGACGTAAAAATACACTAATCTGAAATGTATTCCAATAAAATTGTTAAGTAAATATTTATGTATGGATAAAGTTTTTCATTATTTTCAACTGTTGAGATATTTGCTATTCTTAGTAATCCCGTCTTCAATTAGCCCAGGTTAGGTGCGGAAGCGTAGGACGTTAAACCCAATTCCATTCATTCATTACTCTTTGTAACATACAGTGATAGACATCTTACCTTGTAGAGCACCATTTAATACAATTCCCGTTAAGTCTATACACCAGTAGCAAAATACCTGAGATATGCTGTGGCACCGGGAGAATTTCATAGTGGACTGAATAGTTGCGCAACACAAATATATCGTTTTTAGGATTATTACTTACTAAAAGTATAAATTTGTGTTTAATTACAGTTTATTGGGGAGATTTATTTGGACAATTTTAGTTCAATATTTACTGAGTTAGTTAACACCATTTAACGGGAAAATACACCAAAAAGTAAAGTTTGGTTTACATACCATTTTAGTTAAAGACGCATTATGTAAGATTTAGATAAAGAGGTGACAGCTCTATCTATAATAGTCAAACAAATAATAATTCAAAATGGATATATTGAAAATGTTATTCAAATTACTTTATTCTGAGCGACGTTATCACTGTGTGAAATTCATTATCGTAGTAATGTTACTTGTTAATCAAGATTCAGCCTCGCTTCTCCATTTTTAAATTAAATTGCGATCGTATTTTACTCCGTTTATATCTATGCCATCCGATAGTCTAGAGAGTTGATTATAGGCTTGTATGTAATGTAAATAAATGTTTAGTAATAATGTATATATATCATTTGAGGCTAAAAGAAAGATCCGCAATATACATATTTACCTCTTACATAAAATGTGTCTTTAACCTGCTGTCATTAAAATAAAGTAAATGTTTCAAATTGCTAAGTAATTCAGTAAAAATGGATTGATTTTATGTTCAATGTTCAAGAGAAGAGAAAGAAATTAGGGTTTAACGCCCACTCGACATAAACTAGGTCATTTCGGAACCAATAATGGTTAGGACCCAAGTCCCCAGTTTGGCGTATTGTCTTCTTAATTATCATTTTCCTGTTGACGGATGAGTAGAGATACTTGCCATTACTCCATTTCCCTCTATTATAGATACTCCCCATATAGGTACGCCATTTCTCTCTATTATACCATATATCTGCATGTGCATATTCTTTTAAAACCTAGAAACCATGTTTCCAAATATTTTATACTTCTTTTCAATTTATAATGTAGTATATGTTAAAAAAGCAAGGTTTCAGATTGTGGTTTACATATAGACTTGTCTCCCCTTCTTCTATCTACCAACCACATCCTTCCTTATATTGATTAGAAAACATAATCACAACATACAAATAATTCTACATATTCCAATATAATATTCACAGTTAAATACAGACTGGACATTTGTTTTCCCGGAGCAATGATGGCGAGCATTACAAGCTTATATTACGGGGGACCTGTTTCTCGAAATCTTAACAAAAGATAAAATCCAAATTTTAATGGATACTCAAATTTTGATTGGCTAAGCACTAAAATCAATCTAATATTATCCAACCAAATTACTAAAATTTGGATTTTATCTTAGTTAAAATTTCGTGAAACAGGCCCCTGAAGCAATGGTAACAATCACTATCATTTCATTAACCATTGCCTCATTTAGACTGCAGCTATAATGATGATACGGATGGCTGTTTTCCTTAGTTGGATTGTTGAATACAAATAGTCTCGTGCCGGACGAAGTGAGAGAGAGAGAAATGGCGTTTAACGTCCACTCAACACAACTAGGTTATAACGGGACTAACATATGTTTTTTTTTAAATTTTATTCCAATAATTCGCTTGCGCATAGGGGTCTTTAGCAGTGTGGGGAAACCCACGAGGTTGAGAAGGCGCCACTATCTCCATGCCACATATGCTCACACCAGGGCTCGAAACCACAGCCACAAGCAAGAGGTGGGCGGCCAGCTAGAGGTCGAAGCGCGGCACTCTAAGTTACTAGGCCATCCCTACCCCCCGCCGGACGAAGCAATTAGAAACAACATATTACCGATTTATGAGCAGAAATAGTGAATGCACTGATAAAATTAGCGAACATTGCTTTGGTGATATTTTTCAGTGCCCAACTAGTTCATTTTCATACTGTCTTCCTCTGTTCTATCAGAATTAAGTGATATGTTACCATAGTACCAAACCTCTAAAATTTGAGAATGTTCAAAATCATGTTAAATTTACACTATCCACGTATGTATTTAAAAACACCACAAGAACATATTAATATTGTTCAAATCAAAAGACAGCATCACACACATACTGTCTCATCATCTTCCTCAAGGTGGGCTTTACTCGGTTGACTACAAATTGAGAAATAAAAGATATGACCCGTAGATTCACTGTCTGAAATAATAAGAACAGTCGGTCTCAACTGTTCGTCAAAAATCATTTAGTAATTTAGACAATCTAGAGCTATAGTAAATGAAATTAGAATATGTGGAAAACAAATGCATCATACACCTTACTTACATTTATCTACATCTAAATGATTTACTTTTCAAAAGAAATACATCACAGTCTTATCTAAGATTAGTATGCTGGAAGTTGTCAAAAAACAATATCGACGTAAACATTAAACAGATTGATTAGTTAGTCACAAGAAATAAAGAGTATAGAAACGTCGACAATAGCCGTCGACAATAGGTGTTTTCAGAGGTCTGTAAGTCTAAGGACGAGATGCATCTACAAATTCGCAAGACTATAGTTTGGAAAACACAATTAACAAACCAAATCTGACCTTATGTTTCTGACTCTCTCTCTCGATCTTCAACAAGGCATGGACATGATTCAGGCTATTTAAAGAACGGGTGACAAGCGCTAGTCATCTTCTTTTGAGAGACGCTCTCTGAAAAAAAGCACAAGGCTCCGCAGCTAAGCGCTAATAATGGTATTTTTCTTTTTCTCTTGTTCTTCTTGGGGGCGACAAGTTTCGAAAGGCAAAATTCTAAGGCTCCAAGAAGATGACGATGACGTCATACCCGATGCCTGGTCCATATAGTACGACCATGCTTGTTGTGACAGCCCGCATTCCCTGAACAAGATTAAAGTTCTGCAACAATCAACCTGCTGCAACGGCCACTGTTTCCCTTTAAAACAGAAATAAAAATATTTATATTATACTGGAGAATACTAATGACGAAAGTAACTTTAAATATTCTCATACTTTGTTCATTTATTCCTAATGTTGTCTGGAAATATTGCGATCTTGGCAACCATGGCTGCGATTAACCAGTCATTTTATGAATACAAATAGAATTTGGTTTCCCGAAGGATGTGAGACTGATTGACAGTGGTGACAGTCGCACGGTGTTAGTCGTCCCTCAAGACGACGATTATTGTGCCCAAAACTTCTTCTAAATGCTGTCAGCTCCCCAGAGAGATTCTCTAACCGCTTTTCTCTTCTTCTAACTATCCATTTAACGATCCATTTCAGGTCTCTGTTACAAAACTAACAACATCTTCTCAAGCAGTGATTGGTCTTGATGTACACCGTATAATACCGTCTTGTTGGGCGCATTTAAAACTTAGAGATAAGCCGAAAAAAACATTATTAATGAATTCATTTTAAAGAAGCTGGGTTCTACAACAGTGAGATCATGATACCAGGCTTTGAAATTCCAAACATCAACCCGCAAAGTCCGTGCCGGGTGGAGCTTTTTTCGATCAATGTAAAGGACATGAAAAATAGTCCATCTAGAGAGTGTAAAATCGCATGTCATTTTACTTTTGGTTGTGGACATTTGGTTAATGCTAATACCCTTAGAAACGATCTGTCATTTCCCTCAAAAATTAACCCGTGGATTTAATTTAAATGGTATCTCTATTGATGTATCTCATCCTCTCTGCGGTTTATCATAGGTGTCAATTATTCAACAGTTTGGTATATGTTGTCCAAAGGACTTTCGTTAAAGCGTTTTGACGTATTTATGTTTCGGACTAGATGCGTACGTTTTAAACTAATTAATTATTTATTGATAACCTAAAAACAAAAATTATAATGGACGTCAACAAAAGGTCATACTTCTCCTAATCGCATGTCATAAATTTGAGTAAGACAAATTAAATGACTATTAATATGTCAAATTTAATTATCTATGAGGAATTCAGATTTTTCTCGGAAGCGGATGCGCACTTTAGTCAACAGAAGAAGGATTACTCTAATCGTCTTTGTTTTTCTTGCATTACAACAGGAACAAGGAACAGGTCCGTGTCATATTGTTAGAGCCGATAGAGGAACAATCTGTTGTATATCTGTCACCGGTGACGTATCAAGGATATGGATCACGCAATTTAAAAGTGTGGATTTAATTTAAAGGAAGATGGGGGAGTACCCCCCCCCCCCCGATATATATTCTTAAATTTTTGTTAGAAGAAAGGGGATTTTGTACTTCATTGGGTAAAAAGCTGGCTCAATGTGGCCTCGGGTTCGCTTCCGGTAATGGCCGTGAAAGTTCCTCTGTATCTCTGGATTTTCTGCGCCCCCGCCCCCGACAGTTCGAAATTGGAATATGGCGTCTTCCTTAACCCAGTCGAGACAGAAAAGTAGGTCGTTAACCACCAGTTCTTTTTCTTTCACTTACTAATGGAGTGCTGCATGAAGGCGACATTTTTTATCCATTGGAATGCCTCAAGACATTTTAAATTTGTCATACTATAATATATCATTATTAAATTCATTGTTCACATATTCTTCTGATGAAATTTGAAATCTATTGAAAAAATATCTAATTGACTGCAGGACTAATTAATTATTAAAACGAATTTAATTTGACTTCGGAACAAAAACTTCAGGATACTTTTTACTATATTTAATTTGCTCGAGCAAGAAATGAATTATAAAGCCGTATTCAGTGTTACAATTTCTTTTCTTTTTTTTAACGTACCAAAGAAAGTGTGTGCTAAAAGCATTAGAAACGTTTGTAATGACGCCATTGTATAGGACGTTGATAGCTTATATCTGGACATAACCGAGGAACGGTAATTATGCGACCCGAGGCAGTAGAGTCGAATGCACCTGCTATTGGAATAGAAATACAAATTACTCGCCTGTTTTCCCTTTCTTTGTCTTTAGCCATCACGTAAATTGGAACCTCATGAAATTTTGATGTGACTTGTACGTGTGGTAGAGAGGAGTGTTTATAGCAGTTTTTACGACCAATAATCGGATAGGAAGGTCGTAGTAAAGCAACAAAGGTCTTAATCATCTTGCTATCTCAGACAATTTTATATTAAAATATGCAACGTATTCCTCAAATAAGTATCGACTATGCACCTTTCAGACCACAAAGGATCATTTCTTTATCATGTATTGTACATGTAAATTAAAAAATTCAGAAACCGAAATAAATCTGTAACTAAGCAACACAAAACACTGCAATGTATTGTGATCTTCTGTAATAGCAATTCGTACCAGGCGTTTTATCCAGTAATATAGTTTCGGCTTTCAGGCAGTTGGGTATCGGTTTGGGGTAGGGGAGGGGGCAGTCGCTCCTGGGCGCAGTTGTAAAGCGGCACAAATTATCATCTAAAATCGGTACCATATTATATGTATATTTATGTCAAAATATAAGTTGCAAATTTGAAAATTATACTTGTTATTACATTGATTCGGTACAATTTTTTAAAAAAGTAGATCTCTTTTTATTGCTTTCTTTTCTTTGTGAATTATGCCATTTAACAAAATAAATACCAATATAGCGGCTCCAAAAGTATACTTGTCTGCTGGAAACTCACACACAACAGATCGAACTCGGGACCCCCTGATTAATGAGCTAGCCTTATACTCACTGGGTCACAAATTTATAGTTTAGGCAAAGTAAAACTAGTACCATACTCCTACACCAAATACTGTATAAGTATTTCTGTAGAGTATACAAATTGACTGTATGGACTTAGTTAAACAAAAAGTCTCAATCATTTCTACTACTTTTATATGATGTCTAGTGAAAAGTTTCCCGTATAATTATTTTCATTTACTATTCATGAGTGCCAATTAACCAAAAAAATAATTTGACATCTGCTCTAAGAAAATTAAGAAAGGAGAAAAAATAATTCTGATCTTTTTTTAGACATTTTCCGGTTGTTCAAATACCGGATGATCTCGCCTTAATTCTCTCCTTTCCACTATAAAGAGTCGGTTACATTGACATCCACAGCGTTATACTATTTACAAATATACTTCATTATTCTGACTAGCATCTCATCTCCAGATTATGACACAGTAGTTTGAACAGCATATAGGAAATATATTAACATATGTATGCACCCTTCTAGATGTTTTGAAAGTAACGTAAACATGGGATGAGTTCGATGGAAAGCATTGTCTGATAACTGGGCAGGCGATAAAGGATCCTCTACGTCAGTTTATTTCAGTATTTTGAACAGCTCTCGTATTTCAGTTTGGAAATATTTAATATATTATAGAAATGTGCTGTGATTTTGAATTTGTAGGATCATCGGTCGGCATCAGACCTTATAGAACAATACCATATCCACAGATTTTACAAATGTGATAGTACTGATAGAAAAGATTCCAAATATAATTTTAGAAATAATTTGTAATGAAATAGTTTGAAAATTCCGTAAGTGACACATAAATACTATATGTGATGAGACTACTTAAACAGATTCCAAAATATAATTTTAAAATCAAGATATTTACAATGGTTGGTCCGGTCCGTAAGAACAATTTGAAGTTTCCAGAAAGGACACACAAAAAAGGAAAATCAGCTATTAGTACAAAGCGGTTACAGCTACATGGTAGACGAATGGCTGTTTGTAATATGAGATTGTGAGAAGGTGTTACTTTAAAGCCGGATACTCATTTTTAAACAATAATTTACCTTTTTATATACTTAGGTAACTGTGTCACTACTGTGTCCGCTGAGATTACAAATAGCAATTATGCGACTACAGCTACAATGAAGTGACTTATTTTTTATGTACTTCTCAGGCCCGAGGCTAGTGGGGGGGCTGGGGGGCGAGCCGCCCCCCCCCCACCCATGGCCGTTCCTATCGGATTTTTTCTGTCTGCGTCGGAAAAAAATCGCTGGTTAGCTATGCTCGCATTTTCGCCGGGAGAGAGTTTTAGTACGACATATCCTCTCAAATTTGGCCGAGAGATAGTTAATGTCGGCTGGAAACTCTTAATTTTCCGACACATTTGCCACCCGCATGCCATAGAGGCCTAAATTCACTCTCACAGCGTCTCAAGTTCGGCCGAGAGATAGTTAATGTCGGCTGGAAACTCTTAATTTTCCGACACATTCGCCACCTGCACGCATTGAGGCCTAAATTCACTCTCACAGCTTCTAATTTTCGTGCTCTCCCCTACTTCTGCTTACGGTAGTCGGCGATGACCTTCGTTCATTGATTTTTTGTTGTCGGAAATTTATCCTCCTCGCCCCCCTATGTCGGCTAAATTTTGGTTTCTGGCTTCGGGCCTGGTACTTCTAGACAGATTGGCATAAAATATCCAAATTCAAAACGGGAACTGAACTTGTATTCGAAAAGTACGAACAAGACAGTGTGTACTTATAGTAAAGTGTATTGATATACAAATTATTATATATGGTAAGGTATGTAAATTCCCGGGAGACGCCGATCACAACATAGAGTCAGTGGTTTCAGAAGAGTTGTGTCGACTGTCCAACCTCGTGGGTTTTCTCCGGGTCCTCTGGTTTAATCCCACTACAAAAGACCCTTGCGCGCAAACGAATGTTTGAAATTAAACCATATGTTTGTCCAGAAATGACCTAGTTTGTGTCGAGTGGACGTTAATGCCCTCTCTCTCTCTCTCTCTCTCTCTCATTCTGTCTATAGGCCAGTCAGGCGAACCTGTCTATTTGCGTATGCAGATCGAGGTTACTAATAACAACAGGGTGACTGATTCTCTTTAAGATAATAATGGTGCGGATATGCGTTGGAATGTCAGTGCCATTCGCCAAGAAATTATCCACGAATAACTACTGGCACAATTATCTTACAGCCCCATTTCCATTTTCAATTACTAACTGTCCGCTCAATAATGGCAGCCATCTTAGACAATGGGAAACGTCATCAGCAGGTGCCCTTCATTTCACCCGTCTTGTAAGTAGTTCGCCTGGGGAACAGCAACACATGAGAATAACACCGGTCACCATTTGTGCCTTCGAGAAATATTCGCTTTCTTTTCTTGTTTCTTAAAACACACAAAAAACACAGTTGTATTAGCACGAAGACGTTTTTCAACAATAGAGAGGAAATAAACCGGGAAGAATGTCGACAATAGTGTTTGGGTATTGTTATTTTTCTCCGTGTGTAAAACTTCGCTTTTAATCTCATGCATCACGAAGCTCCCCTAGCGGTAAGTGCCAGAACAATAACATAATACACATCATTCATAATGATTCGTGGGAAAGTGACGACAAATTTCTAAGCAATACATCTTAATGCCATTATTCAAAAGAAGCAATATGGAGGGTAATTATTCTCGTATCGACGGCATTAGAAGAGGGGTAGGTGCGTGCTGGTTTGGTGACATAATAATACTGATATTAATGCCAAATACTCTTCACAATGGGTTGAGAAACACATACACATGGTAATCAAACGAAACTTATACTTAAAGAGCGGTGTCAACAAACTATAATTAGAAAAATAGAAATAAAACCAATCATAGACGCCAACCAGCATTTACGTCATGCTAAGTTTTAAGCGATAATAAGCTTCCAGCGTTTTTTCCCATTTGTTTGTTACATTGTCGTAACTCGTTGAAAATCCACCAAGTTCTCTCTTTTAATAGGACATACTACCTGTTTGAACTTTTAGAAAGATTGGGTCATAGTTGAAGGCACCACAGTGCTAACAAGGGAAATAACTCTATAAAGTAAAAAAATAAAATGATCATGTAATTTGCAAAATCTAATAAAACGCTAAGTTTACTTTATTTTCAATTAAATACTGCGCACATTTTGTCTGGAGTCTGATTGGCTGATTGGAATTCAGTTCGGTATAGAGTGTTTTTTTTAGTTGCATAACGAATTTTACAAGTTAATTAACTCACGGGTTAGAATAACAGAAGAAAACAAAAATCCGGCGATTCAATTTTCAGAATTTTCTCAGGGCGGGCGAGGCCCAGAGACCCAGCGACGACTAATTGTTTGTTTGGGATTTGGGCCAGCCACCTATTGTTAGGTTATATTGGACCACACTCAATTTGCTGTATTCACAAGCTGGAATAGCGAGAAAACGGGTTTTGGGCAATTAAATTTGATCGATTGTTTGTTTGAATTCAGGTCGGCCATCTAATAACAAGAAAACGCGTTTGGGGAGGTCCCTACGCGGTAATCTCTTTGTCAAATGGCACCGTCGTCTGTAAACGGGACTGTTTTTGGTATGTCAGGTCTGTTTTCTCATCTTACCAGTACGCCCATGTGGATTATTGAAGACCCCATTGTGCTAACAAAAAATATTGGACATCACACGAGCAAGGTAAAATAAGACATTTGGTACGAATCAGGGTGGGTTATAATTGATAAAATACTTTTTACGTAAAAACACGTTAAAATTGATACAGTCTAACACCCTTTACGCAAGTTCAAATAGGTTCAAATGTACACTTGTCAACATATACAGTTTGGTAATCATATGACAAATAGTAAAGACTGGACCACTAAAATAGTTTTTCTTTGTGGTAATGCGTTCTACATATGCATAGCGATCACAGCGATGTATTTTGTATGACGTGTTACACCAGCGACCATGAGTCGCCAAGACACTTCGCGAGTTAAAATATAATTATGCGGTAAGGCTTCACCTTTACTTCAATTGGAATTGATTTATTATATGTTAAGCTATGTGCAGCAGTGTGCAGTACTGTTTTGGGTCAGTTAATGTGTAAATTAAGGGAGCTATAGGCCAGAAACTTTTTTGTAGTCATTAAAAAAACTTGCGCAAAGGAACCTCTGTACGACAAACCACTACTGAGTCTGAGGTGGGCAGAAGACATCAGTAGTGGAATCATTTCTAGGTTATAATATGTATTTTAGAACTACTGGAGGGAAACAAAGGGTTAGATCCACCAGGATACAACTTAATCTGATTAAAAACACATATCCTATTTCGTGTTTTTTTTATCCATGGAATTGTGGGTAAAACACTAGAAACGTCAACGCTGATTGATTAATCAAGGCCTGACGTCATAGTGTCAAAGGTCGCCCCTTTGACCATGGCGTGAACTCCCACTATAACTAGTCAAGACCTTCACGTAGTGTAGGCCATCGAAAAATGAAAAAAAATAAAATAAAATATAGGTGTGTATTTTTATCAGATTGGGACATAACTACTTTATAGTGAGGCATCACTGGCGTCATGCTACACCCACTGTGCTACTAAATTTAACCTGGCGTCATGCTACACCCACCGTGCTACTAAATTTAACCTTCTGATTTCAAGGGTCCAGTTAAAAGAGTATCCAGATTTTGCAAATCTGGTTTTATTTCCCTTTAACTTGTATTATCTTGGGTTAAGGCAAGGGCACATTATTAATTATTTGCCGGTTAATGTATTGGCTTTTAAAATACATCTCGCCTTTATCGGTGATTTTATTATCGTCGGGGAATACTTATCGTTGCGGTTTTTGTTTTCAAAATCGGTCGCGGTCTACAATTATATTATGCCCCAATATTATTTCGTCTTCTTTTTTTCACTCTATATATGGCCGACAAGAGGATAATTCCATTTCCAAATGCACGTGTTTATACGGAAATTGACTCTATAATAGAAGTCACTGTGTATGGTGCCGCACAAAGTTAATAATTTGATCGAGATGGAACCCATGGTTAAAGATACATTATGTAAGATTTGAATAAAAAGCTGACAGTTCTCACTATAATAGTTCAAACTAGATAATGTAAAGGTAATTCGTTGAAAATTTCAGTCAAATTGATCAACTATGAATCGAGATATCAGCTTTGTACATTTCCGTATAGCCTCGTTCATCGTTAATAAAATTAGTACGTTAAAAAGCATAGTCTCCATTATCCACTGTTTGATCTAATCATCAATGCGCGTTAGCAGCATATAGCATCCCAATCCAGTCGATATTGAAGGCTAACCTTGACATCGAGAGTTGATCATGGATTGGTTAAGCTAATTAATGTTTAATTGATAGGGCCTTATTAAGATAAGATTTCAGACCGAAAGAAAGACATGCAAAAGGAAGATTTAGCCCTTGCAAAATGCATGTTTAAGCACAGGAATCTGACCTTCTATCCGTATATATATGCATACACCATGTCGTACCAGACAATAATATAATAATTTGTCTGGTACGACATGGTGTATGCATATATATACGGATAGAAGGTCAGATTCCTGTGGTTTAGGTGACGTCGCAGAATGTTCGCATATTTTTCGGGGTTTTTTTTTAAATTTAAATTGAATGGAAATTTTTGACATAATAAAGAGCAATTCGCCCTAGATTTTAGCTTTTTTTGATAACCTGGCCCATCTTTTATGTGATTTGATCTATTTTGGGGAATCAAAATCCCACGTCGGAAGTGGGAATATGAAAGTGGGTCGGGCAAGAAGTCACAAAAGATCAAATCTTGGTAGATCAAGGGCCCATAACTGTGCTCTGGGATCAGACCACAGGGTATTTTTATACGCCCACAGTTTTATGTAGACGCATATTATTGTCGACTCGTCCGTCCATCCACAATTGTTACTGAGCACACTACAAGGTCACAATTTTTATCTGATTTCCATGAAACTTGAAATATAGGTTTATCATCATAAGATCTCGGTTCCTTTCGATATTGCCATATATATCGGACCGAAACTTCATGGATTATGGCCCCTGATTGTACAAAAAATCGCGTTTAAGCTTGTGAACACGGTAGAGGTCACAATTTTGAACCGATTTTAAAGAAACTTGAAATGCATGTTTATAACCCAACGATCTTGCTTCCTCTCGATATTTGCGCATATCGGATCGTCACTTCCTGAATTATGGCCCCTGGTTATACGAAAATCGCCATTTTTGGCTTGTGGTCTCTCTGGAGGTCACAGTTAATGCCTGGTTTAAAAAAAACGATTTATTATATCACCGTTACCCCGTAATGAAGGTTGAGTTCAATTTCGTGAAAATCCGACCAAAACTGCCTGACAAATTGGCCGCCACTTGTACGCGAATAGTGTAAAAATATGGTATATTATCAAAAATTGTGGACCCTGTAGGGGTCACAATTTTAATGTGATTTTAATGAAACTTGAAATGCATGTTTATAACTTCTTGAATTATGGCCCCTGACAATACGAAAGATCACCAAATTAAGCTTGTGGTCCCTCCGAAGTTCATAGATCAGCCGATTTATAAAACCGTTTAATTGTATCACCGTTACACCGTGATGAAGGTTGAGTTCGAATTTCATGAAAATCGGACTAATATTGCCTGACAAAATGGCCGCCGCTTGTACGCGAATTGTGTAAAAAATATGGTATATCAAGGTTGTGGACCCTGTAGAGGTCACAATTTTGATTTAATTTTGATGAAACCTGAAATGCATGGTTAGAACCCAAAGATCTTGATTCCTGTCAATATTTGCGCATATCGGATTGTAACTTCCTGAATTATGGCTCCTGATTGTACAAAAATCGCCTGTATTAGCTTGTTCTCCTTAAAAAAAACGTTTGAATATGTCACCTTTACACAGTAACGAAGGTTCAGTTTGAATTTCGTGAACATCGGACCAAAATATGCGAACAAAATGGCCGCGGCTTGTATTATCCGATTGTAAGAACCGCCTGAGTCTGAATATATCCCTTTTACACCGTAATAAAGGTCGAGTTCGAATTTCGTGAACATCGGACGAAAACTGTCAAACAAAATGTGTGCTGATTGTACGCGAATACTGTAAAAAAAAATCAAGGTTGTGGACACTGTAGAGGTCACAATTTTAATCCGATGGTCTTGGTTCCGTTCGATATTTTCGCATATTGATTTGTAACTTCGTGAATTATGAACCTTGATAGTGGGAAAAATCACTTTCATTTTAGCTTGTTCTCTATCCAACTCTTGTATGTGAGCGTGTATCCTGCCTGGCAGTCGTTGGTTTACATTTAATATTATAACATGTATTACTATTTATCTGGTTATCTGTCCGACTTGATTGTAAACTATTTTGAATGCTTTAAGTTTTGTAATATATCAGGAGATCAGTATATGAAAATTATGTATATAGGACTTTGACATGGTAGTGTAAAACGATGCAGTTTGATTAGATTTCACATAAAAAAGGCAACAGAACAATCTGAAAACACTATAATATTATGTGTGTGCATCATAACAAGTTATGCGTATTGATCTCAAAGCTCTGAAATTTCTACATGTTATGTTATAAACCGTTCGACTTTTTTTAGTAGTGACCTTGTGCACAAATGACAGTGATCATAATTTGTTAAGAGTACGTAGCACAAAAAAATCTATAAAACAACCCCAATATGATATCATGAAAATTGGATTAGATCAAGTACTTCTTTAGCTTCAGTTTCGGAGATAATTATTAGCTACGATATGTTTCTTTCTTTTAAAAGACGTTTTTAGCGCCTCCATTTCACGATCTTCAAAACGCTGTATATATATATTTTAAAAAGTCAAATTGTGTTGAGATCATTGGGTAGAGGTATTTTGTGTATTTAGAAACCTTTTGTTATCGCTAATGAAGGTGATACCAACTCAGATATAACGTGGGTGATGAAATATCGGAATAATATGCAACGAGGACTTAAAGTTACTCCCCCGCGAACAAACTGATTTATTATATTTATATTATGTAAACATTTACTGAATAAATAGTGTTAGAAAAAAACTGGGTGACTAAAAACTTATTATTCAAACTAATTAATCTATCCAAATTTTGCTTAAATTTTTTTTTCAAAACATTGAATTTTATAAGGGAAACCCTGCAAAAAGAATCGATTAAAAGAGGTTATGTTTGAGTCACGTGTCACAGTACCTAGCAAACAGGCACGTGGAACCGAAGGAGAATTCTTTTCATATACAAGCCGATCGATGTTGTCTTTAATCTCTGATTATTTATCATTAAAAAACGAAGCCTAATTAAATTCGATGATTATCCACTATCCCACGTCTTGGTTTGGATCTCAGAAACTACTGTAAGCTTAAGCTCACCATCAATTCAACATATATATCCAGCGCTCACTAACGCAGGGATCTACTCGTGCAAGCTTTGATGTCACTGGAGTAGACATCCCTAACCGTCGGGTTGTCGATTAGGGGAACCCTTACAATTTTGTCACGTATACGCTCACGCTCCATTTGTTATTTTCAGGGAACCAGTATTTTTCTAGTAAGATTGGATATTTTTACTTCCCATATAATATACCAAAATTGACATACTTTTATTGGCAATGACCCCCCGATAAATACTTAATTATATTCCCGGGGAGATGGATTTATATAAGCTCCGACTTGTTTTCAGCTCCCACAATTGTATAGTGTCCTTGCTGATTAAACTAGTTTGCTTGAATATACTTTTTTGCCTATAACGTTTTTAGGACTTCGAATTCTGTCTTAGGGTTTGGATTGTTCTAGTACCTTTAGGAACTGTCTCTGAGCGAACGATGTCTCGCTACACAGTTCCTCACGGGCCTTATTATCAACTAGTATGAAAATAAGGCTTTTCTCCATCTCGGTTCTAAGGCTATTTTAGATCCTTACCGTCTACTTTGCACCGTGATTCTTCTTTGATCGCCAAAAGAAAACATTTCCTGACACAACCGACACAAATTTATAATAATTCAACACTATTTTCATGTAGAATTCGACGTTAGAAAAAGATAAACAATATCGTTCAAATCTGGCCGCCATGTTTGTTTACTGACGTCAGCGCAGACCGGTCTTTTTCTAACATCGAATTCTACACGAAAATAGTGTTGGATTATTATAAATTTGTCTCGGTTGTGTCAGGAAATGATTTCTTTTGGTGATCAAAAAAGTTTCACGGTGCAAAATAGACGGTAAGGATCTAAAATAGCCTTAGAACCGAGATGGAGTAAAACTTTATTTTCATACTAGTTGATAATAAGGTCCGTGAGGAACTGTTAGCGAGACATCGTTCGCTCAGAGACAGTTCCTAAAGGAACTAGGATTGTTCGTACTTGTTTTTTTATTTTATTTATAATATCGTTAACAATGTTCATCACGTGCATTTTACATGTCGATAGTTCATTGGCCAATCACGCTATTTTACCGAGATTTCGCCTAATAGTTTGGATGCAACTATGACGGGTGTGGCATGCCAGGCAGGGTAAGCTTACTCTTCCGGACACCTGTTACCACTGTTTGTCGTGAATTTTGTACACGGTGAACAGTCCGTATGCTGATTACACTATTTTACCTGATTACACAATTTTGCCTATACCGTTTGTTTTGGGAACACAACCGGTGTAGGCTGTCATTGATAGTCCATTGGCCAACCACGCTATTTTACCAGATTTCGTCTAATAGTTTGTATGCAGCTATGGCGGGTGTGGCGTGCCAGCAGGGTAAGCTTGTTCTACCGGACACCCGTGAGCACTATTAGTCGTGTATTTAGTACACGATGAACAGTGCATATTATGCCGATTACACTATTTAGCAAGATTACACTATTTTGCCTGTAGGCCCTATCGTTTTTTAGGACTTCGATTCGAATGTCTAATGGTTCGGATTGTTCGTACTTGGTTTTATTTTACGTAAATATTTATTGAAGGAAATAATTTAAAGGAAAATGATCATTTGGTGTGTGTAATTCTATATTGAAACAGTCAATGATATTTATCCCTTTCAATTAAATATTTAATGCTACAGTGATAAAAAGTTAGTGAATATGACGTCATGGTCCCGTTAGAGCTATGTTATCACGTGATTCTAGACGTCGATCAACATTATTTTCATAAACGTCTATTATCCTGTGTTGTGGGTGACGCCAGTTGAATCCCAGGATACAAGTCACATACCATTTCATCTAATCACAGCAATTCCCACCTGAACACTTTGGCATTATTAAAAAAAAAATGTTTTTCTATTTACTGAGATAATTTGGAAATTATCAGACTCCTAAGGAGAACCCGGCTGGAATGGGTCTGCTATGGAAGCCTATAACTACCATTCATAATTTCTACTTTTCGCCCCTTCAAAAAAAGAAAGTCGAAAATAAGAAATTACGAAAAAATGTGAGGCGCCAAGGCGGTATACAAGCCAAAATCAACTCGAAAATAGGAAATTAAGAAATAACACACGGCGATAATAGCGCCCCTCGTTTTTTTTCCTAATTTCTTATTTTCGACTTGCATTTTGGCTTGTATACCGTCTTGTTGACTTTCGACTTAGTCATATTTTTGTAAACACGGAAGTCGAAAATACAAATATACGCGTAGACGATGGAAGCCTATAACTACAATTCATAATTTTTACTTTTCGCCCCTTCAAAACACGAACGTCGAAAATCAGAAATTAAGAGAAACTGTGAGGCGCCAAGACGGTATACAAGCAAAAATGCAAGTCGAAAATAAGAAATTAGGAAAAAACGAGGGGCGCTATTATCGCTGTGTGTTATTTCTTAATTTCCTATTTTCGAGTTGATTTTGGCTTGTATACCGTCTTGGCGCCTCACAGTTTTTCCTAATTTCTGATTTTCGACTTACGTGTTTTGAAGGGGCGAAAAGTAGAAATTATGAATGGTAGTTATAGGCTTCCATAGTCTACGCATATATTTGTAAAGTAATATTTAATGGAACGACTAACCCAATCTATATAACAATATTCTTTACTGAACTGACACAATTCAATTTCCCTTGTCTGTGTAATTTGTACTAGCACACTATGATATTATATAATATATAATATACATTTTATACAAAGTGAGTTGGTACTTATTAAACATCATAATTCCTGGCGTGGGTTCAAACCTCGTGGGTTTTCTCTGGGTCCTCCACTTTCCCCCCACTGCTAAAGACCCCCTACGCGCAAGCGAATTATTGAAATAAAATTAAAGCATATTATGTTAGTACCGACATGGGGGTGGGTGGCTGAATGGTTAGCGTGCGCGCGCTGTATCTTAAAGCCTGTCATTGAGTCAACTGGCGTGGTTTCGAATCCGCGGTTGTACGTGCAAGGAGTAGGGTCGACTGTCCAACCTCGTGGGTTTTCTCCGGGTCCCCCCTCTGCTAAATACCCCTACGCGCAAGTAAATTAATAAAATAAAATTAAACCATGTTAGTCCCGAAATGACACAGTTTGTGTCAAGTGGACGTTAACCCCCATTTCTCTCTCTCTAGTCCCAAAATTACCTAGTTTCTAGTTTGTGTCGTGTGGACATTAAACCCCAGTTATCACCCTCTCTCGTTATCCCTTATTAAACAGACGGCGGAAATCACATTTTGTCAGTAATTAGAAAATATCACTGTCTTAAAGATACAAAGTGGTGCTGTTGTGCAACTCAGGGCCCTGTTCAGGAAATTTTAACTAAAGATAAAATACAAATTTTAGTGGATACTTCAAATTTGATGGCTAAGCACTAAAATCGATCTAATGTTATCCAACCAAATTACTAAAATTTGAATTTTATCAGAGTTAAACTTTTTTGAAACGGGCCCCAGGGCAGTAGCAGACGCAGGGTGATTTCTTGCGTATCATGATCGCCGACATTCGTATACCACTAGTGGACATCCCAAGCGCCCATAACTCCGCCTGTATAGCTGTAGGCCATGTTTTGCAATTTAGTAGACACGTTGGGAATATTGATGGACCAAAGGCAACGGGACATATTTGGCCCACCAGTCAGCATCTAAAAAATACCATTCTGCAACAAAAAATTAACTATATCATCAAGTTGATCGAAATACCCCGGTGTAAGGTAAAGCGAGCAAGAGAAAGGTCATACTTTTCACAGGTCCATGGGTGCCATATGGGTGTATATCATCATCACCTCGTTCATTTCCAACTGGTCGAGAAGGCTGGATATGGGCTTTGGGATTCTGGTTATAAATTTTACAAAAACAAACTTACTGGAATAGTTCAACGAATCAAGGGGGTAGAATGGGGAGGGTCGGGTGTATGTTAAATCATATCTATAAACACAATCAATTTGAACGGCAGAATCACCCATACTGCCAGACTGCATTTCCGGCAGTTTATTTAATAAAATATTGTGGCGAAAATATTCATTCAATTTAATTCACTCACTCCGTCGGTTTGCCACTTTCATCTCTGGTCGGATAAACTAGTAATTTGGCGACAGGCGGTATCTGGTAAGCTTGTTTTATCTCGACGATCAGTGCCTGAAATACTGTCGGATACTGCATTTCGGGCAGTCTACTTTTCAAATTTTCGGGGGCTTTGTTGAGGTTCGCATCGCAAGTCCATTCATTTGACACTTTCCTCTCTGGGGTCGGATAGACTAGTGGTCAGGCGACAGGCGGTATCTGATCAGCTCTATATATCTCTACAATCGGTGCCTGAATACTTCCAGACAGCATTTGCGACAGTCTATTTTTCAAAAATTTCTTGGGGAGGTCCCAATATCCCCCACAAGGACTCCATACTCTGGCACATGTGAGTGGATTTTGTCGAGGTTCTCAAGTCCGTTCATTTGACACTTTATCTCAACGATCAGTGCCTGACATACTGCCAGGCTGCATTTACGGCAGCCTGTTTTTCAAAAAATTCCTGGGGGAGACCCCCCTACCCCTACTTGAAGCTCGTGCTTTTGCCCCCTTAACCTTGGACTTTGCCCCAGCCTTGCCCCTCCAACCACCGGCTGGCGCCGCCACTGCCTATGTTACAGTAGCATTTAATTAAGGAAGTTTCGGCGAGAGGCTGTAGAGATCAAGTAATGGTGCATTCCGCTGCCGCACATAGATCCAAAGCACTAGCATGCCAGATTTAGATATGTTTTACTTCTCCTTAATTTGACAGACATCTTACAATAGCCCAGGTGTTGGTTCTTCAGATATAAAATAGCTATTTGTGTTCCCTGCGTGACTTGCTCTAACTAATTTAAATGTATCATCTGTAGTCTCTCAAGGGTATTTTGCAATACAATCAAAACCGTGATTGTCAGCCAGTTTATATAATGTTGCCCCTGTCCAATAATTGTTTATGGGTGAGCATTATACGGGGTTGGTTGCCTGTCCAACCTCGCCGGTTTTCTCAGGGTCCTCCGGTTTCCTCCCACTGCTAAAGACCCCTACGCGCGAGCGAATTATTGAAATAAAATTAAATCATATGTTAGTCCCAACGAGTTGACATTAACACCCCTCCCCCATCTATCTCTCTCTGTCTCTCTCTCTCTCCAGGATGGATACATGAACAAAGGTATTGTATAACCAATTAACTAAACATTGATTTTAATATTTTCTGTATTAGATATCAACTGGGAGTATACATGTATTCTCACAGAGATCAATGGTATGAGGCTAGACGTTTAAGTATACTACAATAGTAATTTTGTCAAAACAGGATACTTAATAACAATGAAACATGATACACTATTAAACTTTTACAATACATAGAGGCGTTTTACTTGTGACAAAATTATTTCTAATGATGCATGGGTCAAGTAACATTTAATTTAATTGATGAAATATTAATTAAAGTAAATATTAATACAGATAAAACCATGTATCTTAATACAATATGTTTAATTTTTCTCAATATCAGTGGAATGTCAAGTGGTGGAATTGTAAAGGAAATCGTTATAAAACAGTATTTCATAAAAGAACACAAAAGTGTATAAGAAGTGTGCAACAAGTGTGACTGATGTAAAAAAAAAAAACTACCACATAAATATATGGTGCCAGGCAACTAAAATGCACCCACCAGCAGCCAAGTTCTTGGTCGTTTTGGTAGTGTTCTGAAATATTACTTCAGAACTTTTAGTAATAATATCATTCGACTGTAGTTTACAGAGCGTTTCAAAAGGGTTCAGCCTTAATAAGTCTTATCAATATTCTGACAACTAAGAGTGTAATTACAAGCCATGTATAAATGACAAATAATTGAATATAACCCAGAACCTTACTACCAATTAAACATTATCTGTATATTTGAAAAATATGTATGTGCAAAACTTCTGACAAGGTTTTTGCTCACAGAGAAAAACCTCTGAGAGTACTTCACACATGGTTTTGAATATTATTAATGTTCTTTCAAAGTTTGAAAACAAACATTTGGACAAGCTGGATGAATTGGGCAAGACAATATATAACATGTTATACAATGGGTGTATAAAAATTGGTTAATAACTTACACAAATTGTAATAACTTTATAGCAACTACAATGAGTACATTTTCTATTGAAATACATAAATTATTTAACCAAACACAGTTCTGTTGTTACCAACATCAAAATATTTAACCTAACACAGTTCTGTTGTTACCAACATCAAAATATTTAACCAAACACAGTTCTGTTGTCACCAACATCAAAATATTTAACCTAACATAGTTCTGATGTTACCAACATCCAATTACAGTTTTTATCAACATACAAACAGTAACAATTTATTAATTTTTCTTTATATATAAAAATATTTCAAATACAGGTTCATATATCAGCTTTGAGCTTTCTGGCAAATTTTTCCAACAATTCCTGAAACTTTCGAGTTACCGTAATTCTGATCGAGTTAACAATTCCATAGATGAGTAAAATAAGCATCATTTGTGTCATACAATAATTAAGTTTGCAACATATTTATAAATATTTAAGGCTATTGTGATGGTTCTGAAGAGGCAGTGACAAAGTTTCATGTTATGAGATCTAATAATTTAGAAGACTGTACATATATTTTTGTAAACAGTATAACTTTTCCATGTGTTATCTTGCTACATTTAATTCCTGCAGTTCATTAGAACCATTTTATTTACATGTAATTAGTTAAGTGTTATATTAATACACATACATGTACATAAATCTGCCTTGAGTATCCATAATTTATGTTTCATTTTTATCTTTTTTAAGTTCTCTGATTAAAGGTGCAATGTAACACACATTCTAGTGAATAAAACCGATTAATTAAGTCGGTGTGAAAATTTCTTAAGAGATCTTTATGAAACTTTCTTGAGCTGTGATACTTTTTAAAAAGAAATACAAACTTGTAATTTCTAGTTGGTGTTGGCAATAAGTCACACAATTACTTGCTCTATAAGTACATGGATAACCATGCAATTATATCAAGAAACTTCTACATTTGAAAGATGAAGTTTCCTTAAAAAGTTTAGCAAATCGAGTGATTTTTTCTGAAAGCTTCAATATTTTGATTTAAAACTTTCTGCATTTTATCAACAGTAAATAGAATTATTTTGATATAACAGTGTCCGGTTTTCAGAGATAAATACTACAAATTACTTAGATGATCAAGGATGAGATTTTATTGTGGTTGAATTAACTGATTCCAAGGAGCTAAACATAAAAATGCAATGTAGCTTTTGAAAAATGCCAGCCACACTATCATAATACAGAATATGGGGCACATAAGTTGTTTATGTGGGCACATACTGTCTCATAAAATACATTTTTAAAATCAGGCTAACGGGGCACATGCTGTCTCATAAAATAAAACCCTGACAATGCCTCTAAGTGGAAGACCTATAAGAATGAAGTGATCTATATGTGTATATCTGAATAAACTATGAATCACCAATGTGAAAAAAGATGAATAGTATAAGTTGAAACAAACATTTCAAATTAATATGAACAATGAATTTCACGCTTTTTAATATAAGTTGGAGATTAGGACAATTTGATAAAGATCTTTAAAATACATCGAAGCGGAGTGAAGACTGAAAACTGAATACTGTACTTCCTTAATAACAATACAATTCTTACAAATACTAACGAAAACATGATGACATAAATATGAAATAACACAAAATAAAAAATCAACAATATCACACTAAGAAGCTTTAACATTAAATAATATAATATTTACAAGCGATATATATTACAAATTATTATGTTTGAGTACAAAAACAGCCAGAATTAAAATCATACAATTCTCTTTTTAAAAGTAAAAAGTCTGAGATGACGATAAGTGATATATAATTATAATGCTTTATTTCTAATTACCAGAGAATTTATGAGTGATACTCTGCCCTTTAACAAGAACAAAAGTCATTATAATGTTTTCATACAGATGATGATTTTTTTTTTACCTCAATTTATTTCTCATTAGCATGATTAGTGTTCTCTTGTGTTCTCAGATTTTTCATCAAAATAATATCTGATCAGTGCTCTGGGTATAATTTATTTTGTTCCTGCTACTAGTCAAATGGAATTTGGGATGTAATTTCTCCACTGTGAAAAATAAAAACATTATGAAACAGGCAATGGCATAACTCAACAAACAAAAAATTGAATCATATCAAAAAAAATCACAGATTTTGAAAGTTGTGATTCTCTTGTCATTTTGTTCATGAAGTTTTCAACAGTTCAAACTTCAAACATCACAAGGTCGGATAGCCGTGGCGATAGAGAGACGGCTTCTCACCAATGCAACGAGGGTTCAATCCCAGCTCAGGGCATGAACTTTATCGTTGTAAGTGAGAGGGATATTCGGTCTCCCGTCCGATCAGGCAGGTTTCCCCCGAGTTCTTCGGTTTCTTCCTGCAGTAATGATCGAAATCATTCGCACGATCTGTGCCAAGGGCCAAATTTGAAAAAGGCCTCAGGCCTAATTTGCTACCCTTGTAAAATGACGTGATTATTATTATTATTATTATTAAACATCACAATGAAAAGCTTTACTAACCAAAAATATTGAATTGCTATTTTCAATTAAATTATTACAATTTTTCAGAGCTTAGAAATTCAAAACACGAACAAAGTGAATAGTATACTCTTAGAATTTAGACATGTATTAATTACTGCTTAATCTCGGCAATATCATAAATTTGATTGAAGTAAGGAAGATATCGGGTATATAATTATACATAATACATAATATTAAGTAAACATTTGTGTTTATCTTAATTGGTACCCTAATCCAATATATCTCAAATTTTGGTAAGTATATAAATAATTACAACCATAAACTCTGTAAAAATGCTTACCGGTACTAATAGGTGAAAAATATTTACCGGTATTCGTAGAAGAAAAAAGTTTAGGAAAATTTCTTTTAACATCTCTGCGTAGTATTAAAGTAAAATCAATTTATGAATTTGTCATAAATGATACTAATATGAATATGATAAAGGATAATAATTGCTCATCTATGTAAATTTTAAAAAACAATAGCACATTATAAAGGAAACAATATTTTGATTTAAAATATATTTAAAATAATTACAGCAAGCCATATTTTTTATAGAATAACAGCACAATATTTTTTGATTTAAATATATGAACTGGATGATATATAATTTTTTATCTATGAATGAACAAATATTATTGGCTTTTTGCCCCATGGAATATCAAACAAAAGTGTGGTAGAGTTGTTTTTCCAATACTTCTACTGGAAAACCCCAGATTTTCATATTGTAAATTAACTAACAAAAATGTCATGTAATACAAAGAACTACAACATATGGAACAGCAATTCTTTTTTGTTAATGTTGTGTATGGATAGTCAGTTATTAATCAGTGCAGGATTTAACGCCTGACTGATGGGCTGAGGAAATTCCAATTCCCATTGGTTGTGTTCAATTATTTATGGACCCGACCCACGGTCTATGTCTTTTGTTTCATTACAAAAAAACATTTTACTTGTTATTCTCAGTTATAGCTACCTTAAAACTTTTTCAGAAGTTTTAAACCATACCGAAGTTTTAAATTCAACAGCTAAATCTGCCTATTGCATGTTGTTCTTTGGGCCTTAAATGTTATATAATTTATTTAATAGACATTATTTAACACAAGAAGACCGTAATCAACACTAGTTTGAGTAGATTAGAACGATTCAGCCATTTAATGATTTAATTTAAAAATGGACAAAAGCGAGAATATGCCTTAAAGAACTAGCACTGTGGTTATGATAATAAACAATCAATGCACACATTGGATATATTTTCGTTATGTTTGTAGAATGCGCTATTAAGAATGTATTATTATTATTATTTATCTTGTCAACTACAAACATTTATAACTTCATTCAGAATAAAGTAATTTGGATGACATTTTCAATATATTCATTTTGCATTACCTTTTTTTTGAATTATTACAGCAAGAATGGTCGGTTTTTTATCTAAATCTTACATAATGTATCTTTAATAAAATAAAATAGCCAAGTTTATCATAAATACAGATAAATGCAACAAATATATGGGAAATAAATGTATAAACTATATAAGTTTAGATATGTTTTCGCTGCAATCGATAACATGGGCCATGTCAATCAGATTGGGGGAATTCCAAACCTGACTTAGATATTATATCCCATTGTCAGTTTCAAATTCTTTCAATTTTAATTATACAAAATTACAAAATTAATCAACAGTAAAACATAAAATTTTACTAAATAATTAACTTAAAAATAAAATACAGGTAAACTGTAGTGTTAAATATTTATGTTAGTCTAAATTATAACAATATGAGATATGAAATTATGGGTGATATTACCAATATATAGGATCGTCCGATATCCTATGAAATAATATAATATTCAATATATGAAACATGACAGCTTGAGTCTTATTATTAAAGTTAATGAGGTTATATGAGCTGAATAATACTAGATGTTTCCAATGTCTATAGAATGAAATAGTTATTAGAAACATCAGTCTTTAATTACAGATGAAAATTAACCTCTTTTACAGTATAATAACTGATACAACCCCCATCATAAATCAATCGTTATTTAATGCCATCTGATCATCTTCGTTATTAACAACGGAAATATATCTACTACACAACTAAATAACTTGCTGTTCATTTTGAGTCAAATCACAATTTTTATCACATCAAACTCTTCTTGTACATTGGTTAACATTTCGACCACTTTGTGCATGACCAATCAACTTCACTTTAAAATCTGTAGCTAGTGTTATATCTTTAATGCAGCCAGAATATCCAGTTGTAAATTTTCCTAGGGTTTTTTCAGCTACATCGGTCATTCCACCTAAAATGGACAAAAATGGAAATAAACATTTGAACCTCAATATTAACATAACAAATTTCCATAATATTTTGGCCTTCTAGAGTTAAAGATATTATTGATTTATCTCTTGAGAGAAATAAAATTATTGTTGTGTTGTAAAGTGATAAGTTTCATCACTGCTGCCAATGAAATGTGGTCAAATGAAATGGGGTTTAACATCCTGTTCTGCTCCTAAACTGGGCTAATGAAGATGGGCATACACCATACAGTATACTATGAAGGCCGTACTATGGCCTACTCTTGCATCGAATTCCAACTATCAAGGAATCTTTTACCTCCACACCAATGTATAGACAGGACCTTGGTTTTTCAACGCTGTCAGGCCCTTTGATGAAATGTGGTTTTTAACATCTTACTGTTCTGTACGAACGAGGTTAATTAATTCTTTGAATGATATCTAAAAGCATGGTTAACTATTCTTAACAAAACACAACACAAGGTATATATGGATATAACATACTTATCTATTATTTGATTATTAATTAAGCTGTTGTGAGCTATATATAATATGTATAAATAGGCTGACTAGATAGATATTTATCTTTAACTTGAAAACGTGACTTGTATGTGTTACGGAACATCGTTGTTATTAAAAAGTAGAGAAGTAGTTATCTGAACAGGTTAATGAAGATATGTATGTCATCCAGTGTGCTATGAGGTAAATAAATAATAGATGGACAGAAACTTTTCTGCTTATCCTTCATTCAATTCCAACTGTGAAATTATGGTTTTTTATCTGTTTGTCAACAAGCACATGGGTGGGCCTTGTTTTTTTTATCCCAGATTTTCTTTCCCTTCCTGAACCAGGCAAACCAGAGTGAAAATCTGGAGGAACTTTCTCTGCCAATACTGGTAAGTAGGCCAGCACCATACCCACAAAGCCACCATGTGTTTTAATTAAACATACATACAATTGCTAGCATAAACCATATACTAAAGTATATATGCCAAAACTCTCACATTGCTGGTTACAAAGACTCGATCATTATAAAGTACTCATTACGTTAATGTATCTGATTTGAAAAATGAAAATCAATGATCGATACTAACCTAAATATACCATTTTATTTGTATTTAACATGGTGTAACTACCAGGTGAACTACCTTCAACTATCTCTATACCATCTATCTCTAGATATGCATCTTGTTTATCTCTACAAATATACAAAATATACAAATATTCATATCTTTTTTTATCAGTATGTCTACATATATATATATATACAAAATATCTTGTTTATGTCTACAAGTATACAAATATTGATAAAAAATCTATATTTTTATACAGAGACTACATCAATACTGGTTTATATATATCAATACAGAAACAGGCAGTTGTCACTATGATTCCTACCAAATTCTAAAGAAATCCATTCAACCATACTGAAAAACAAGATTTTTTTTATTATCTTCTAAATTTGCCCCCCCCCCCCCCAGTTTCTATAATGGCAAGCAATTTCATTTATACAAATCTGAATAAACAGCACCATGCCATCCGACTTAACAAATTTATTTTAAATCTATACAGTCATAAATGACTAATTGTTTACACCCATGACATTTGGACAGATGACCACATGAGCTAAAAATGATGAAAATCTCATCGTTTTTCTGAAACAAAATATATTACTAGGTTGACCAAGCTAATCATTTGCAATATATCATAAATTAATTAATTTCACATAAAAAGATCATTGTTTAAAAAAAAGCCATCTTTATGCCGAACAATATATCACTGTTAACAATAAAACACCATCTAACATTATCTATTGCAGACTTTTTGTGTCTTCTTTTAACATAAAACAAAAATAACAATGCCATATTGTCACAATGAAATATAGATTCCCGACATTCATATGTCAACTCTTGAAACACAAACAAATAGCTATATAGAGTTTTTTATTCAAAAGTCGAGAAAAAGGAAGGTTAGTTCATTTATATATGCGTTTATAGTACAATAAAATAACATTAGTGCCTTTTTTATTTATTTTTTTAAATTGCAGAAGGAAATTTATCATTAACAAAATCCTTTTCTCTACAATATATTAATCACACAGTATGACAGTACCATTTAATTTGGTTCTTGGATGCCGTTCATGTGCTGATTATACCTTAAGGAAGAAATAGGAGATTCGTATCTTTTATGTTACTTGCAATATTGTGAGAAAAAAACTCACACAAATATGTACCCAACATGTAGACTTATTGTATAAACCCGTCTTCCATTAGCCCAGGTTAGGTGCATAACAGTTGGACGTTAAACCCCATTTCATTTGATTTCATTTTATTGTATAAACACGACAATATTGCGAAAACCCTTCACACAAAATTCTATTCTATATACAGAATAATTGCATAAATACATAACCAGGGGCGCAGGAACCCGGGTACCAGGGTATACAAATGGTACCCTGCCCTTTTCTGGGGTATACATGTATACCCATGCCCTAATGATGAAAGTTTTCAACCTTTTTACTAGTCTATTCATTTTTAAATGAGAGATATGTAATTGCTCTCATTATCATGTCTTTTAAAGGGTTTTATGTTGGAATTTCGAATGCTAGAGGCGCCCTACAGCGTTCTCTGTACATCAAAACGACTCGACAGCTATCCTTGTCAGGCCCTCTGTCCTACATCACTGACAAGGGCAAACCAAGTCGGGAAATCTGGATGAACTTTCTTGGCCAATGCAGGGATCGAACACCCAACTTCCAGACTAGTGAGCCAGCGTCTTACCCACTTAGCCACGTGATTCCCAAATATAAATGAAGTCTAAAATGCTTAAATTGTTGAAGTCTGTTAGGAAACTGTAAAATATCCTTAGTAACATAACAAAACAAAAGCTACTCTTATAAGTATATTATTATAGCTGATAATATTTTGATATGGTAGAATTATAGTACAATGTTTTTTTTTCCATCCATTTATTTTTATTCCTAAACTGTTACTTTAAATTTTAGCTATTTTAGCGTATTGCAAAATTGCATCTGGATTATCGCCTTATCGAATTAGTATACTAACTAGGGTTGGGACAAAATCCAATAAAAAAAATGCAGGGGTGTTTCTGAGGCCAAATTGTATGACAAACACGAAAATTGAAGAATTTTTGGTGTCAGACAACTTTTTCGACGGAATGGGGCACATTTTCAAAATGTCCGCCAAAATGTGCAAAAATCGTATTTTTAAGCGAATATTTCCAATTAATCCAATTTGTATACATCATTAATGGGATTGTCTACGAAATTTATTTGGTAAGACGTCACACGAAGCATTTAACTAGCTCCGGAAAATGGCAGCCAAAATCCAAGATATTTATCTGGTAAGACGTCACACGAAGCATTTAACTAGCTCCGGCAATCCACAATGGCAGCTAAAATCCAAAATGGCCACCAAAATCCAAGATGGCAGCCATATATTGCAGGGATTATCGGATATTTACAGAATAACAGTGAACATGTCGTGTAATACATCATTTTATAAGTCACTTTTTTTACTTTCCAGCAGAACTTTCCCTATAAAATCCAAGATGGCGGCCATATATTGCAGGAATTACCGTATATTTACAGTGTAACAATAAACATGTCATGTAGTATATCATTTTATAGGTTTTTACTGATACTCTTTCTATAAATCCATTATTCTAACGACGCTTAGCAAATAACATGGTTTCAATGCGACAGACTTTCTTGTGTTCTGGATTAACAACAGATTTTATTGAGTTTCTGGGTTCTTGCATAGTTAAATTTTGGACTCGGAATATCTAATTGACACACCGTTTTGACGGAGAAAAGGGGCTGTAGTTCTTCTCCATTAGCCAATTTCAGATAGTAGCAGCCGTCCATTTAGTTTGTTTGACAATGAAGTTATTGAAGAGAACGTGACTGGACTTCCATGTAGTATATATATACAGGTATCCAAAAGTTTTTGCATTTTAGAAAATTTTAGCCGTCTCACCTTTTCTTTCTGCTTTAACGCTTACTATGCTTATTTTGACAGTGGCCAAGAAGTCAGCTTCCAATTTTTTCACACCGTTAACCTTGTCACTACTCCTCACGCATTTCCATTTATTTCTGCGCTCTTTATCACCGAGTTCCGTAAATTTTTCATCCGTAATAGTCCCTAAGTAGAAATTATGCATTTTCCGAAAGCCTTTCCACTTTAGTCATCCCTCCTGCAAATTTCAAGTGTTTATCAAGTCTTGTGAAACTAGATTCAAAAGCCGCAATTTTTGCCAAAAAAACCCTCACTTATTGTTTTACAAAATATTGGATATATGTTTGACAACCGTTTTACGTCCTACTGTACTGGGATTCACAATTACTCAGTGAATAAGACGTTGACTCGCTAACGTTGAGGTCCTGTGTTCACTCCCTAACCGAGAAAGTTCATCAGGAATTTTCCGGCGTGATTTCTCCTTGACAATGGGGCAGGACGGAGGTCCTGACAAGGCATAACGTACAGTGTTCTGATGAGACAAAAAAACGAGGTCCCATGTTCATATTGGTGTGCATGTAAAATATCCCCTGGACACGTGGAATTAAATATAAATGCATTATTGCTACTAATGGACTGTTTTAGCTGATCGTAAATTTACTGAACTGAAGTAATAAAGAGCGCTGAGATAAAAGCTTACTTCTTGGACACTGTCAAAATAAGCAAATAGTTGGCGTTAAAGCAGAGAGAAAAATTGAAACAGCTAAAATTTTCTAAATTGCAAAATCCTTTGGATACCTGAAAGTTCAGTCACTATATTATCACTTTAATAACTTCGTTGAAGAAACAAAAAGAACGGCAGCTAGTTTTTTAAGCTACAATCTGAAATTGGCTAATGGAGAATGACTACAGCACATTATGTCCGTCAAAATGGCGCATCAAGTCTGAACTAGGGCGGTTCCGATTCCAAAATTATTTCACTGTTAAAGAACTCAGAAACTCCATAAAATATGTTGTTAATCCAGAATACAGGTAAGTCTGTGACATTGAAACCATGTTACCTGCTAAACATCGTTAGAATATAATGAGTTTATAGAAAGAGTAACAGTAAAAACCTATAAAATGATATACTACATGACGTGTTTATTGTTACACTGTAAATATCTGTGCTACTACAGTGGATCCTTTTGACAGGCACCAAGTTCCCTTCCCTTGATTTGATATTTGTTATTTATTTCTTACAATGTCTATCCACTTTTGGGGGTTGGAATGGCCTAGTGGTCTAGAGTGCCGCACTTTAACCTCTTGCTGGCCAGTCACCTCTGGCTTGTGGCTGTGGTTTCGAGCCCTAGTGTGAGCGTATGTGACATGGAGATAGGGGCGCCTTCTCAACCTTGTAGGAGAATACCGGAGTGCCCACAAGGTCGAGACAATGGGGATTAACTTGAACTAAATTCTTTGATGATTTGGGAGTTGAAGTAAGGATTGCAATACAGGAGAGATGTGTTGATGTTTTCTGGTTTTAGTTAGGAGTCGAGTTGCTGAAATTTTGAACATGGAGTTTGTTAATCTGATAGTCTAGTAAGCCATATAGTAAACCATTTTGGTAGACTAGTCTAGCTGAGATAAACGCATGACTGTTTTCTTTACTTTTGTAAATGAGATAGCGTTTGATCTTTCTAATTTGATGCATGTACGATAGAAGGCAGAAGAGCTAATACTTTGGATGTGATCTTTAACCCTTAGAACCCAAAATGCCGCAAAATGGGCTTGACGTTGTATCACATGATTTTAAACGCATGTTGATAGCCCGATCCGCGTCGTCAGTTTAGACGATCTCATTACGCAGGTCGCAGTCATTTTTCGTTGGTCAAAGTGCGAGACAGGCCGTTTCCCTCACGGTTAGTAATTACTAATTATTAAACTTGATTGTACATCTTGTTAAGAACTCTGATAATGTTATTTTGTAGCTATCTATCATTTTTATGTATATTGTAAATGTATTTTTATAAATCCGTCCTAACACGCGCTGTCGTCAGCCCGCTATCTATTGGCTGCACGTGTTTATGATTGACAGGAGCAGTAGGTGTGTCTTGTACCACGTGCTTACGTCACGTGATTTTGGGGTATATATTTCCTTGTACTTGCCCAATACAGTAGGTGAGAGTTGAGTCCTGATTAGTGGTGGTAAGACAGAGACCTTTTTCACTGACGAGTCTGACCCTGACTTATAGGGAGCGAATTAGAGAGCCCGATAAGGAGCGAATTAGAGAGCCCGATAAGAAGCGTTTGAGAGAGCCCGATAAGAAGCGTTTAATAGAGCTCGATTAAGAACAGGTTATAGCTGACGAGTGTTAGACGGAAATCATTATTGGTGTATTGAGGAACAATAAAGAGAGTTGCTGATTGATCCGGTGTTAGTCTTTCTGAGCCAGCTGCTTGGTTGGCTACTCCCACGTTAGTTCAGTAGTGAGCCCTCGACAGAATTGACGGATAGAGCTGGGCCCACTCTACCCCAGTAATCCGCTCTATCCAGAGGTCGGGTTCACTACACATATATCCGAAATGTCGGTTTTGCAGCTTGGGGGGTGTCAAGCTCCAATTACGTTGAGTCTAATATCATCAGATCATACTAGTCTAGTTTTCCTTTCATGATTGTAATGTTTATGATGAATATAAAATTACTACATTCAATATACTGTATGTAATTTGACTAAATATTAGCTTCAAGCTGTAATATAGATGTTGAGGATCGGAATCATATTGTCAATATATACTGACATATCTACCATAAATGAAACAATTTATATTGCTTCCCGACAACTATTCATAATATATATAACAGAAGATGCTATTAAAAAAAGTTTGATGCTACATGTAGAACCCATTTTACAAAACTCATGGCTAGACCTGTTAAAAATAAAATAAAACCAAGTACGAACAATCCAAACCATAAGTCAGAATTCGAAGTCTTAAAAAACATTATAGGCAAAATAGTGTATTCAAGCAAATTAGTGTAATCAGCTAATGGATTGCTCCTCGTGTACAAAATACATAACAAACAGTAACAATGTAATGTTATCAACAACATTCAAAACTTTAAACATAGGTTGCCAGGCAATGAATCCTGTGTACCAGCAGCATTGATGTATGGGCTGCATTAACATTGTCAGTATGTAATGTTTTGAAAGAAGCATCAAACTATAATATTTCAATAACAAGAGCAATAACTCCAAAAATCATTACAAGGCATCTCTGAAATTAAATTTAATTCATGCTTATCAGCTGTCCAATGATTCCAATGAAAAAGTCAAAAACTCTAACCCAATAAGCGAGCAGTTACAAGGTTTGATGACAAAAACAATAACATTGCAAGTAACTGAAGCAAGTAATCACCCATGCTTGTAACGTTACAAGTTGATTATCTTAATAATGATCAGTAATTGCTGCAGGAGAGTTGACAATCTTAATAAAAAAGTAAATGCAGGTGATTAATCAATGCTAAAATGTAGGTAAGTTGATAATATTTAATCATCCCTGATTGTAGGTAAGTAAAAGAGATAAATGGAGTTTAACATTCACTCAACTCAAACTATGTAATTTCGGGATTAAAAAAAATTCACTTGCGCATACAGAACAGCTACATGTATTTAGCTGGGGGAGGAAACCGAAGGACCCAGGGAAAACCCTACTCCTTGTCACGTAGAGCACAAGCTTGGGAACGAAACACTCCAGTTGATGCAATGAAACACTGATTGTTGATAAGCTAGTGATAAAGCTTTACGTCTGCTTCCACCTAGTTTGATATTGCAGAGCTATCCTAACATGACTCGTAAGAAAGGGAAAAAATTAACAAGATAATGCATCGTTACAAATTGGAATAGAACAGAATAATAATCATAGCTTATACAAATTTTATAGAACAAAATGATACAGCATAACCAATACGTGCAATAGCAATATAAGACATCAGTACACAAAAAATGAATTAAATTGGATCATTTCATGGTAATATTATGTCGATGGCATCCCATGGTAAATGTGGTATGTCATCACTCCTTCTAGGTTGAAATAATTATATTGCGTTTTAAACTGACATGTTTTTTGTTACCGACAGGTTTTATGTCAAAAAAGAGCTTATTGAAAGCAGATTGGAAAGGTATTTATTTTATTTTTTCTTCTTTTGATACTGGCAAGATTTGCTACAATATTATCCATGTGCTAAGTCTTTAAATAATATTTTCTACGAAATCTCTACATACATTTCAATAAATAATGAATGAATGTAAATCCAACCAACATTTGATAAATATATGTAACACCTTCTTCTCTTGATTTTTGCGTAGGTTCTAAAAAAAAATGGTGACAACTTGACATATGTATAAAATAACTATTAGGAACAATTTGGTTTCCTTGCTATGAACTTTAAAACTGCAGAAAAAGTGTCAATCATTATTAATACTTGTCGATGAAACATACTTAACGAAAATCAAACAATTCTCTTGATAAAACCGCAGAAAGTAAATAACTTGATATATTTTTTAAAAGACATTTCAACAATCTGTGTTAAAAGCATTTATAATACTAATATCGTACCAATTATATTATATAGAAAGTGTTAGATTTGAATAAAAGTTTAGTTTTTTTCTCTCTAAAATATGTAATTTCTATGTGCATGAAATAAATTCAAACATTGCCAACGATTGCCATGATGTCACAACATATCTATGGTGGCTGACAAGGCTCATGAAAATTAATTTTCATTTTGTATTTTTAAATTTTTACCCAAGTTAATCTTTTATATAGTTGTTTTTTTGTATTTTCACCCAAGTTAATTATAATTTTCACCCCAGTCAATTTTAATATAATTTGTTTTCGATAGTTTTCACTCATCAATTTTAATTTTCACTGGAGTAATTTTCAATATGATTTGATTTTTCTAATTTTCATCCAAATAATTTGTTTTTTTCTTATTTTCACCAAAGTAATTTTTAATTTAATTTATTTTCTTGAATTTTCAGCCGAGAACATTTTAATTCCCACCCAAACCCTTTTTATTTATTTTGTAATATTCACCTTAAAAATCTGATGAAAATTATAGTTGACTTGGGTGAAAATGACAGAAAACAAATTATAAAGAAGAGCATGACATACTAACACTGCAATAATAATATGTCCACATTCCTGCTTTGATTGATATGGTACTTAATTGATATGAAATATAAAATGGCCGCAATGTCTGTAATATGGCAAGATTCAAAGAAGGCTAGGGGTTGGGATTGTTTTTCCAAATTTACAGACTAAATTTTAACAATAAAGTGGGTGTGACACTGTCCAGGGGTGTCGGGGCTGACACCAAAATAATTACTGCTGTTTTAATGGTATAAGGAATAAATATGACAAGTTCCTAGGTGATCAATTCAGAAATGTAGTCTGTAGACAATAAATACAAAAATTGGGAGTGGCTCTACCCTCTGGGTTGGATATGGAACAATATAAATAGGTACCACGCTGTTATTGAAATGATTGAAGACGATCAATTAAGAATAGAGGCTCTGTCCCTGGGGTTGGGAATGCACCACAAGCAATAGCGATGTTCCTTAGGGTATAAGGAATCAGTATGCAAAGTTTCAAGTTGATAGCAGTCTGTAGATGACGAATAAACAAATACAAGAAATGGGTGTGGCTTTTGTTTTTACTAAGTTTATAGTGCTTGCTGTATTGGTTAGCACATGCATGCTGTATTATAAAGCCTGTCATTGAATACCCAGTTGTACGTGACAAGGAGTAGAGTCGTCTGTCGAACATCGTGGGTTTTCTGAGGGACCTCCGGTTTCCTCCCACTACTAAAATACCATACGCGCAGGAGAATTATTGAAATAAAATTAAATTGTATGTTAGTCCCGAAATCACCTAGTTTGTGTGAGTGGACGTTAAACCCCATTTCCCTCTCGCCTTTCTATATTGTAGTTCTTGCCTTATTCCGCTTCACGAAATCAAAACTTCTTTAGTTCACAATTTTAGTTTATTTAGGAAATAAGTTTTTTGAACTGAAGTTGAGGTAATTCATTAAAACAATTTTTTTATGTAAATGAAACAGCATCGGCTTATTTAAGATAACAGGTTACTAGTAAAAATACAGATTTTTTTTTTTTGCCGTGATTATTTCCCATTAAGATCAAGTTGATCTGTCACTGTCCCATTTTACAGAACATGAAGAGGTATTTTGAAACATTTTTATAGACATAAAATCTATCTAATTGTTACAAATAATTAGACACGAAGATGTCTGCAAACAACAAGTACACCACGAGAACCTTGTCATTTACAATAAGCCACTGACATTAGTATCTTAAAATAATGACATAAAACTGATGTAGTTGTTCAAAACAAAGTACTTAAATGTCTAAATTCAAGCACATTACAATAATTACTAATATAAACTTTTAAACAAGTTAATATCTTTCACATTTTAAATCAATAAATACCTCAACGTTAAAAATACGTTTGATTATTATATCTAATAAAGTCTGTCTGCCCTATATCAAGACATATAATTTTATACTGATAGGCATTAAACTGTATCTTTTAAGTGAAAACCTATTTTCAAAACTAAATGTTACCATAAACATTCAATTACTTTGAATCTTTGGTAAATTAGAATTAATTACATACCTCAATTTGGAATTTGGGTCCCGATAAATAACAGTACGGTATAAATAAAAAAATCCTTATTATTCTGTTTCTAGGAAACATGTATATTTTAGTATGTTATTGGTTGGGGTAATGTAGTTAAAGATACTGAATGTTTATTTGTGTCCAGATATGCGCTACAAATCACCATTGACATTCTGATTTTTCAGACTTTCTTGGAGGACAGGGTCAGAGATATTGGTTGACACCTCAATTTAAAACAAGTTTTTCTACTCAACCTAATAAAAATAACCTGAACAAAAGGTTAAAAAATGACAGCTATAAATAAACTATCAGGCTCATATTTGACTCATATAGCAAGACTTATATTAATATTTTGATGGGATAGTTTTGATTGACTCTTACCTTTGGGCTCGAATAAAATGCCATGATCCATCAAATAATCGGGAATCATTGTAGCCAATCACAGCTTCTCCACTTCCCAGATTAAAACGAAATTGTAGACTGCCATCACGAAAACCTAGAGCAATGAAATCACTAGCCGTTTTCATGTGATTCTGACCCGTCCAAAATATTAGTCCATTTTTATCTTGAGGCTTTATATACATCTGTAGGTCTATTTTACTTCCTGTAACCCTGTAAATAAATTGTTGAGCAGCTTTACTACATCTCTATCTAATTTACCCATAAAAACATGTTTTTTCAACTATCTGTTTTGATTTTAATATTTTGCAAAGCTTTTCACGACACAAGATATATCATCCAATTTCTATTTTCATAATTTCCAAAGTTCTTATGAAGCCTGAATTTTTAATTCTAGATGTCAAATATTTGAAAGGTGATGTTTTTAGATGTTGGGTGATATACAATAAAATATTGTCCAGTTGATAAGTGTTACCTTTCAAATCTAGTATGTCTTACATATTACACATTAAAAGTTGATTGTAATGGTTAATAATATTTGAAAGCTGTCAAAAATTCAAAATTTAATAAATACTTTCTTTTAAAGATGCTTTACATAAGACTTAAGAGAAAGATGTGATCTTTCTTGCTATTATGGATAATGAAAAATGAATATATTGAAAATGTCAGTCAAATGTCTTGAGTAGGCCTATGTGAGATGATCTGACAAAATATAGAATAGATTATTCATTATCTAATATATTGTTAAAACTCTTAAATGGTGGTGTAGGCTACTCATTATCTACTTAAAATCACAGTCATCGGTGATGATCCAGTGAGTTGATTTATGATTATGATCTTGTCATTTTAATAAACGTTTAAATAATGATCTATATAACATTGGAAACCAGAAAAAGACCTGCATTAGGTAGATTTAGCTCTTATATAATCCATTTAAATATGTACATGAATTTATTATTACCTTTTTACAACTTTTTTATCTGTATAAATCAGATATCCATTTCCTTTAAACATTGGTTTTGATGGTAACTTTCTCATTCCTTCAACAATATAATAGTTTCAAATACAACATAATATTATTTAAATAAATAAATATATTTCCTAGAACTTTCCTATAAGATATACTTTAATTTCTACATACAAACTGTTGGAAACTACAGCCCCCCTCTAGAATCTTCGAAGCACCAAGTGTCACGTATATAGATTTAAACTGTATAAGGACTGTCTACTAGGTCACTCAACATAAACTAGGTAATTTGGGACTAACATATGGTTCAATTTTATTTCAATAATTTGTGCATGGGGATCTCGCAGTGGGAGAAAATTGGAGGACCCGGAGAAAACCCATGTGGTTGGATAGGCTACCCAACTCCTTGTCCCGTACAACAGGGGAATCAAAACCACGCCAGTTGACTCAATGACAGACCATTATGATAGAGCACGCATACTCTTACAATTCGGCCCACCCCGAAGGACAATCAAATCTGTATATAATTGTAAACGAATTTCATTGCATGTGATAAGATAACTATTGAACATACTATATATTTTCGATCTCAGAGAAATCCTATAAATTAAACTGTTAAAACTTACGATCTTCACAGTTTGTATTAGAATAACCTAATGGACAGTAACATTGATAGACATCTTGCTGTGGTACACATTCTCCACCATTCATACATGGTGTACCATCACACGGATGTTCACATGGCTCTACGTTCACACCATCTACAGCGGCTTCCATAATACTCAATGGTTTCTTATTAATGACAACCTACAATCAAAAAATATCAACATAATATTAAGATTTTATTAGATTTAAAAAACACAATCAGAGACCGAAAATCAGAAGAGATTTTGAATCTTTAATATTGTTTATGTAATCATATGCTGATCCCCAGGGTCATTTATGTGTTAATAAATTTAATATAAAGTTTGATCTCAAAAAAAGAAATATCAGTCCAAAAATACTTTGATGTGGACAATATAAAGTGTGTGTTAAAATTTTTTAATGTGGCTATTTTTATAGAATTTAAGTTAGGAGATTATCTACCATGGATATTTTGACTGTCTTCTCTTAAAAAAAGGTTAAAAAAGTCAATTTCTAGATGACATTTCTTAATCAATTGCACATTTATTTTTTTCAAAAGAATTAAGCAATCAAACTGATTATCTATGCTTAGTTTAAGCATAAAATGTTATGATCAAACTTCAGTCAAAGTTTTGAAGTACCTGGTAGTGAAACTATACACCAAAGTTTCATCACCTCCATCAGTTAGAATCAACGCTGTCTTGCCCCAAATCATCGACCAATGAAATTACTTAGCTTTTCTTAACTTTAGCGGCAAATGTTAATCACATAACTCAGTCAAGACATTCACCTCATGAACATCTAAATCAAGGTTAAAAATTCTACCTCAAAGTCTTGACGAATCAAATTGCGTATTGCTACTTAGCTTCAGCAGAAAATGTTCATTATCAAAATTAGCCATACATGGGCGTCCCTCATGGGGGGCCCTGCGGGTTCCGGACCCCTCCCCCCCCCCAATTGTTTTTCAGCGGGCGGGGTCTGAATATACGTAGCCCCCTCCTAAAAAAATTCAAATAGTAGGTCCTAACTCCTATCGGTTTACAACAATAATTATTAGGATTAGTAAAGACTATAATATCTGTATAAAACCTGTAGCTACATATCCCAATATGTAGGTGTGATGTTTTAGTTTAACACTATAAAATATGCCAAAACAACGTTAACAGAAAACTGAAACTTTAATTTTTATAGGCCCCCCCCCCCCCCAAACCCCTCCACCCTCCAACATTCTGCACAGCCTCGAGCCCCCGGCATCATAGATTGTCAACATTTTATATAATTTAATTTGCAGGCGACTTTAAATTTGTAACAATGTAAAACATGTACTCTGCTTGATAACTAGAAAACATATCCTTCTAGCCATACATGTGATTGTCAGGAGATTTTTGTAAAAATGTCAGGAGATTGAGGTCAAAAGAGGGAGACTTTATCACACGTTAAAATTACCCACCCACCATGAATAAAAGACAAATTAATTTACATATTTTATATATTTTAATATCATTTGATTGTTATAATGACACAATTTAACCAAAAACATGAAAACACAAAATTATTAATAAAGAACTTGTCATGGGCCCTACTCATGTCTATATTTACTGAAAGTAGATGTCACAGCTCTATTGCTCGTGTTGGAAGAAAGTATTTTTTTCCCGATTTGTAACCCCTTTTAAACTTAACGTCATACACTGGCTATTTAATCTTTTGTAATAATTTTTAAATATTTTGGAAGCAGATATCTTGTTCTTTTGTTTGATATAAGTTTTATGTATGTGTTCATTTTATCAATTTCATAAACGTACGTAAGTTTAAAAACGTCAATTTCCGGTGTTTTGACATTACGCTGGAGATTTTTGTAACGTTTTTAAATGAGGGTACCCCGCTTCAAGTGCTCGGCAGGAACACTTATTATTATCAATATTATTATTTCATTCTACATGTAATATCATTAGAAAGACAAATCAACAAATGAACGATCTTTCGATCGGTCGAGGGTGCTTTGTTTGTTGTTGGCATTTCGAAGTATCAGGCAATTTTTGTAAGTTAAACAATTCAATTCACACAAAAAAATTTTGAGGCGATTTGTCAATATAGCACCCCTGACCGATCAAATGTTTTATTGTCGTTTCGATGCTATTAAAATCAACAAAATCGGAGCATGGTAAGTGTGCCTGCCCAGCACTTGAAATTGGTATACTATGGATAATTTTTTGGCATTAGATGACGTCATTTCAACACGAGAAGTAAAAATTAAACTACAAGTACTTGAGACCCATATTTGCGGTTAATTACGTCGAAATGCAACTCAATGTTCATTTATGAAGTAAGCATTGTGTTACATGAATAAAGGACTTGCCTGGAAAGACATAATTCCATTATTTTTAAGCCTCTTGACTCGTGGGAGCCTCATGTTTACCTCACGTGACTCATATTCGCGCGCTTTTGATAGGAATGTGGACATTCTAAGTCGAAGGGAAGTTTCCTCCCAGCTCACGCACATCTGGACAATTAAAAATTGCGTAACTTGGACACGTGGTTCAATGTTCTGAATTAATAAATTCTCTGTTATTCATGCCTAATTTTAAGTATTTAATGTGCACAGGAATGAAAATGAAATCGGAAATAAGGCTACTTTATTAATTTCGTATAAAAACAATAGTTATCTCGTTATTTAAATAGTATTGTTCCAAATACGAAAACATCGGAAATGTATTAGGTCGTGTTACTAATTATAGTAACAACATTCAAACCGAGAGATAAGTCGGTTGTCTCCTAAACAAAGAAAAGTCTTGTTTTATTTCGATGCTAGGGGCTATTTGATTACAATTTTGACTCCCAAAAAATAAAATTACAAGAATTAAAAAAAGCGGGAGTAGCTGTCTCCGATCGGGAGCTCGGGAGATTAGGGGTGAAACCGGGAGACTCCCGCAAATTGCGGGAGGTATCACATGTATGTTCTAGCATGAACCAAGTGGCAAGTATATATTACATACATGTAGGCTATGTATTGGCTGTTTTAGAAAGAAAGATTACCTTGCAACATGTATGACACCTATTACAAACTGTTAAGAAAGTTACTTTTCCTAGAAACCGAAACTTTAAATCAGTACAAAATGTTATGCAGACATAATATGCTGGTGATATAATTTCATTGATTTCAATAACTCAAGTCAAGGGACACAACTCCAATAAATGAAGGTCTTGAAAATAATATTTTTATACACAGTACTATACACAATGTATTATAATACTCCAACTAATTATTGGCAATCATTTAAAACCACGAGATTCCTCATCCTATGAACGTCAATATGGATCAATTTCAATTCAATTAGATGATAACTTTAGTTTATGGAGTGCCCACAACATTTTCAAATTATAGATATCATTGAAGATGAGTAGGCTTCATCGCCTTGTGAACTTCAACACCATACAAAAATTTCAAGAAAATCAAATGATAACCTTATCCTCTAGAATGCAACAAGATTTTTTAACCTGATCAAGGGCTGTAACTCTTGACTATAATTATAAGAAGTTTTTGGAAAGCAAAAGCAAAAGGCATCTTCATCTCAGGGACATAAACACTGTGTATAAATTCTAATTCAAAGATAACATTAACCATTACAGCATCAAAGTTTTGACTAATGAAATGGGGAGACTATAATCACAGTGAAATGTGGTCGCATATAAAAATAGAGCTACTCAATAGAATTTTTTTCTTCGATGAGTTTTTTCTTTGTTATTATTTATTTGTTAGACATAAGATTGATTTTATAACCATAAGGATGTCTCAAGTAGCAGATTAAGCTCCACCAAGGCCTGAGGCAGCAGTTTCTGGAGGGCCTATTTAAAATTTCGGGTCAGGGCCTATCTTGATTCCTGTTAGGCCTAAATCCCACCTCCCTAACATTCATTGTCTATGCGTTTTTAATCGTATCAGACAAGTCTAAAAAAAATATTTTACAAAATCTTTGGGCCTGACACTGCAGCCTCATCAGCCTCACTGATAATCCGCTACTGGATGTCTTGGCTTACTGTAATGGTACCAATTTAATTTAGTTTGTCAATATGCTCTTCTAAGCATAGATAACCTGAGTATACATAAATTCTTCTTCTTCTTTTGGTGTTTAACGTCTGCTTCCACTTAAGTGATATCACAGACAAGACATAGGAGAGCCGAAGCTGCTTCCTGATTTTTAGAATATGATTTTGCAATCTTTCCATTTTGGCCTTAGGCCATGGATTAGGTTTTAGTGGGAAGTTCTTCCCTTTATTTAATAAAAACACATCGTTGGTAGATGATCTCTTCTGTTTCTGGATTGGTAGATGTCTTCTTTGTGGGATTTGTGTTTTTAGATGCCAGACCTGTCTTCTCGTGGTCTCCCCTTACTCCACTATCCCACTGGTATTTGTTTTGGCAGAATAGTGTTTAGATGCCGAGCCCGTCTGATCATGACTCCCTCTTACTCCACTATCCCGCCAGTTTAGTAGATGTTAGTAGTAAATTAAACTACGGTAATATAAAATTAAATAAATAAAGAGAGTATAATAAAGCTGTAGTCAAATAAATTAAAGGTAATAAAATAAAGTAAATTAAAGTAAAAGAAAAGTAAAGATAAAGTAAAATGAATTAATTAAAATTTATTAGTTAAATAAAATAAAGGTAATAAAAAATAAAATAAAATAAATTAAAGTAAAAGTAAAGTAAAGAAGTAAAATGAATAAATTAAAATAAAGTTGTAGAGTGGTTGGGCTTCCTTCGAGAGGACGATTTTACTTACCCACCCTACGTCGTATAAAAAAAAAATAAGTTAAGATAAAAAATAAGTAGAAAAAATAAAAAATAAATTGAAGGTAATAAATAAAAATAAAATAAAATAAAATAAATTAAAGTAAAGTAAAGTAAAGTAAAAGTAAAGTAAAGTAAAGATAAAGTAAAATGAATAAATTAAAATAAATGTATAGGATGGTTGGGCTTCCTTCGTGAGGACGTTTTTACTCAACCATCCTACGTGACCCTTTCTTATTTCACTAATTTACTTAGTCCAACTGTGTCCATTAGGGTGTGGATTTCTTCGAAGATTTGTAACTTCAGATCTGGTCTAGGGAAGAGTAGGTTCTTAGTGTTGAATAGTATGTTATTGGTCTCCATCATTCTCACTAAGTCCCGTCTCTCTTCCTTGTAAACCTCGCAGTCTACCAGGACATGGTTGGTGGTACACTCTTCTCCGCACTCACAGACGATGACTTGGTGTTTGTAGTCTCGCAGCCGCTCTTTCACCCTTAGTTTCGATATGAGTCTGCATATATCTCGTCTAGGGTGATTGGTCGCTGTCTTGGTGTAGATCTCGTCATCCAGTCGGAATCTGTATGTGTCAAGTTCAACGAGATTTAATTCCCAGATTGAATTGACCTGTCTTTTGACCATACTATAGATTTCCGTGGTGCTGTGTCAATGAGGCGGGGTGTAGCTGTGTCCTTGAGACCCTCGTTGGCGAGTCGATCTGCCTCCTCGTTTCCTTTAATGTTGACATGTGATGGAATCCACACAAGCTCTAATTTGCTTCCATCTCTAGGACCCTCTGATATAGCTGCCTGATTTCCAAAATTAATCTTCAACATTATAAATACCCTAAAGCTTATAATTATCTAGAGTTCTGTATGATTAATAGCAATGATAAATAGCAATCGATAGTAAACCACAGAAAATTATTCAAATTAAAATTACCTTCTGTATACAACCAGTGAAAGATTTTGACATGTTGACATGTTTGGACATTTCATCATAATTAGCATGTCCACCTATAAATAGATTTTCCAATAATGTGAGTTGTGTATAAGCTCCCTGTGATTCTCCTTCTATCTCTAACTCATCATCAACCTTTAATGTACCTTGTAGACCAGTTCGTGATATACGTACAACATGCCACTGGTTAATGGCTACAGGTGACAAACTCCTGAAAATATACAACAGACAGGTGTGGGTGTGAGTGAGATAACAACTCTCGAAGGAATATATTTGTCATTAAAATCATTGTGTAACTTCATTTTTCAATAGGATTACTTTGCATAATATTTTGTAAGTTTTTTCCGAAAATTAGCCAAATAATAGATTTTAAAAAAAAAGTATCAACAACTATTAACTATATATATAGCATTTACATTGTTTTGTTCCTCCTAAACATTAAACATTAAACATTAAACATTAAAGTATTTATATAGCGCCTAAACACCAAATGAATGGTTCCAAAGGCGCATGTTTGATTTTAAGAGATCCACCAATTATACAAAGTGTAATTGGAATAAATAAGTCTTGAGTCTTTGTTTGAATATGTTAATTGATTCTGAGTTCTTTAGGTTGCTGTTAGATGAGATTGAATTCCATAATTTAGGTGAAGAGAATTGGAAGGATCGTCTACTTATTTGAAGGTTGGATTTCGGGATGACAAGGAGGTTTTTATTTTCTGAACGGAGAGATCTACAATAATGTGGCTTTGATATTAATTCTCTTATGTAATCTGGGGCCAAACCGTGTAATGCTTTGTAAGTCAACAGAAGAATTTTATATTCAATCCTGGCTCTAATTGGCAGCCAGTGGAGTTCTCGCAAAACGGGAGTGATGTGGTCTCGTTTCTTCGTGCCATCTGAACAATCCCAACCAATTTAAAACAAAAATAGCACAAACTTCCTCTCAATACAAACTTTAGCAGTAGAGAAACCAGGGAACCAAGAAAAAATACACCATTTACCAGACCTTATGATCTAAAGTGTATGCATGAGACCATTTGGTCACCCAACTCCCACTATCAGTAACTAACTTTATCATTATATGTAGATATATTTTATTCACACATCATACTGGCAGGGTATGAGAATCAACTATTTATTAATATTATTTCTGTTGTCTTCAGGCACCAGTGGGGTTGGATGGCCGAATGGATGCACTTTAGATCATAAGGTCTGTCACTGAGTCAACTGGCATGGTTTCAATTCCCCAGTTGTACGTGATAAGAAGAAGGGTCACCTGTCCAACCTATTGGGTTTTCTCCAGGACGTCTGGTTTCCTCCTACTGCTAAAATGACCCACAAGTGCTAGAGAATTTTTGAAATAAAATTGAACCATTTGTTAGTCCTGAAATGACCTAGGTTTTTGTTGAGAGGAAGTTGAACCCAATTTCTCTTTCTCTCTCTTTCTCTTCAGACACCAAATGAAAATACTTAAAGAAATATTCAAATGATTTTTTATTTATCATTTTTTATTCTGAACCATAAAAAACTAAAAAAAACTCCAACTTTACCTTAATTTTGCTGGACCGGTTCCGAGATCAAATCTAAACTCAATATAACTGTCTCTTAAAGCTAGAGATATGAAATCCCCTTTTCTATCTTTAGTATAACCATTATAAAATATTAAACCTTCTTCTGTTGTAGGTTTAAATACCACTTCTATCTCTGTATATGTTAATACAGATCGTCCTAGACCCTCATACTGAAGATATGCATGACCACTAAACCTTGGTATTTGGATTTCATGTTCTATAATAATAATTAAATAAAATCATTTAAACCAATTGTTGATCAAGTTACAAAAAAAATAAACAGGCAGAGCAATTGAGATATACAGCTGTTGGAATGTAGTTTAAGGGGACAATAACACTCTTGCTGGCTTGACAGCCCCAGAAAATCAATAACACTATAAACCTCAGAATGCCTCGTTTGGCATTTTTGTCCAAATGGGTAAAAAAAATGCCTCGTTGTCTGCATTTCCAAAACAAGGTATTTTAAATTGCCCTTTTTTGGAACGAGGTATTTTGTTGGTATAAATTTTAATTTTTACAAATTCGCTGATAGCAAATAACGCGAATAACTATCTTGAAAAAAACACGTTTAGTAAACCAGGCATTTTTACCAAGCCTCGTTCTGAACAAAATACCTCAATCCAAAAAAGGGCAATTTAAAATACCTCGCTTTGGAACTGCAGACAACAAGGCAAGTTTTTTTCCCTTATTTGGACAAAAATGACGAACGAGGCATTCTGAGGTTTATAGTGTAATAGCCTTATTCTAAGGTCTAGATATTTCTACCTGTTGTGTAAATTATCCATTACATACAAGTCACTTTTGAAAGGGTTTACGTTAGGCTTTTCAAATCATTTAGTTGAATATTTTTAATTTGTTAAATATGGTTTGTTAAGATGAAATTTGTATGACCAATTAATTGGAATATTGTATAGTTTAATTTGTTGACCAGAATAAAGATTGGGACATATTATTCAGTTACAACAAGAGTTGTATTGAGCTTTTAAGCCAACATGTATCTACAATAAATAAATCAACCAACTTCTGGTTAATATTTAAAAAAACAATTTACGTAATTCAACACTTTTTAAAACTTTAATAAGAGAGATTTAGCCGACATATTTGATTTATTTCAACAAAGCTTTATGAATAATATTTTACGAATATCTTTATATAAAATGGTATAGTTTACATACTGTGTTCACAGGTATCTCCTGATGTTCCCAATGGACATAAACAAACATGGCTATCGGCTGATTTTATACTACATATACCACCATTTTCACAGCTTACAGTTTCACATACACCTTGACTACATTCACCTGTAATAAAATATACCGTCAATAGTGTTGTGCACAAGGTATAAGTTTCGTGTACAGACAAACTCATTCGAGGACCAGTTGTGCTCAAACTTATAATTATAGTACCAGCATTAAAAGGGCCAGCCCGAATTTCAAAGAATCTGAAAATTACACGTTCATGAACGTATGAAATTTAAACGCCAAAATATAGAGGAATAGTGTAGGCTATTTACCTTGTCTGAAAATTTCAGTTCAAAATATTGAGTAGTTTGGACGTGAATGCAAAAAAAGCTTAACTGGACACTAGCTCTTTTAAGTTTTTCTTTTAAATTGTTATGGTCGTTTTACTCGATAAGCACGACTATATTTGATACCAATTTTAACTTAATCAATAAAGAGCTTTAAAAGTGAGTCAATAGGGTTAGATTGAAAGCTGCACATATATAGACTTGTTTTATCCTGACACTTCTGTGTAATGCAAACAGAAAACAAGTCTTCGGCCACCTAGCCATACCGGCGATTAAAAGTTATTTGAAAACGTATCACATAGCTTGAAGAAGTTGCTCGGATATAAGTTAGAGGCTATTAAGGGCTTTTCATACAAAATTAATCAGTTTTAACCCCAAAAACGTTATCGGGATGGCCCCTTTAATGTTTTTTTCTGAGAATTATGTGATTTAATTTTTAATATGTTATGTAGATTATGAATCTTAAATATTAGATTGCCAGAAGCAATTTGTGTAAGATTAGCTTACAGTTAATTAATGACCTGATCCTCAAAATGACAGTCATATTATGTAATGTGTTCATTTTGTTCAGTGAACTGATCCAAATACCTAAAACTGGAAACTTTTCAGTAGTTATCTCCCTTTAAAGCTACTGAAGATTTATACATTGGTACAGGATGAATATAATTGATCTACTTTTAATGCATTGCATTGTAAAATTAAAAAACAGTTTGCAGCAAATTATTACTTGATCCAATAAGTGTTCTGTTAGCTATATTGTAGCCCTAATGTCTACAGTGTTGAAGCTGTAAACAGACCAACACATGGGTCCACAGTAGGCCTACTGGTGTTCAAAATGCACAGTGAGTAACAGAAATTAGATTAAGTACAAACATGTGCAACTTTAATACTATATACTTGAGATCCTAAAATCTCCCTTCATTGTAAAAAGACGTGGTTTGGAATTCTCGATTGTATGTGATAAGGAATAGGGTCGCCTGTCCAACCTCATGGGTTTTTTCCGGGTCCTGTGGTTTCCTACCACTGCTAAAGACCCCTACGCACAAGCGGATTACTGAAATAAAATTAAACCATATGTTAGTCCCGAAATGACCTTGTTTGTGTCGAGTGGACATTGAACCCCATTTCTCTCTCTCTCTCTTGTAAAAAGACTGATATATTATATCCTTACCAACATTGACACCAAACTCAGCATCCCCAACAATATCACCTTTTCTCAAATCATATCTATAACCATTTATACCCACTTCTTGTATACAGCCAACAAATCTCTTTCTAGTTCCAATACGTGATGATATAGCAGACATATTACTATATCCTCCAACATACACATTTAACCTTAGTGTAATTCTAGAGAATTCTCCCTGAAAAATACAACAAAAATCACAAATTCAAATAAAAGATACAAATAAAAATGATTGTGCTTTTTTTAATCTGATCGATTCAAGACCAGTTGATTGTCTACCTTTTATAATTTGGTTTGATTTTCTTAATTGAATTCTAAATACAAGGTAATCAATTTGACCACATTTGAGCATGTCTGTATATAAATTTCCTTTCTTTTTATTACCAGGGCCGAATGAGCAGAGCATACACTTTGTATCATAAGGTCTGTCATTGAGTAAGGGAGAGGGGTTTAATATAGGCTATGCCTGTTCCCCAATCCCTATTCAGATACAATGTCACATCCGACATCGTAAGGGATTGTAACAATATTCGTGTCGGAATATTAAGTTTTCTCCAAAACGGGAAATACTGCAACTTCGAAAACAGGAAGTATTCTTATATTGCAGCTTCGAATCACCAGAATGGCATTCCCTTTAAAAATTATAAACCTTTCTGTACTTCCAAAATTTTATTACATTAATTTCTATTGCATTTAACATAACAGGCATTTTGAATAGGTCAAGTCAAGTCTGTCGTTAATTTATCTTCTGCACCGTCTTCAGTTAAACGCACTCTTGTCTATGCTATCACGTGTGCATTGATAATGGGCGAACTCGATTGAACGTTCTCAATCCCAAAAATAGTGACAATCAGCCTACAACGTGTGATCGACTCGATATATAAATATCTCAAATCTGCAATAACTCCAGTCATAAGATATTGGGAACAAGCGCTTGGCTGATGGACAAAAACACCTTGTCTTTTGGTAAATTGAACATAAATGGATTATGTCACACTCATCCAACCTAACAAATCATAACGCTGAGAGCTTCACCACATCTGTTAATTGAATAATTCTGTTTTAGTATTCTGTGGGTGTAACCTAATATGTAGTATAGGTTTTGTGAATATGTATTGTTCTCAATTTATAATGAAGACAAAGATCGATATTCAGCATGTAAGATAAAGAGGTTAACTCTGAATAAAGAACAAGTTCTCAATAACTACAATACATGGAATTTTGTTGAAATCATAGTTCTGAACAAGAAGTAAATAAGTATATTGCTTATGTTGGACAGAATGATATAAGATGTGATCTAATATAAGCTGGATTAATCAAGTTGTGGGGTTTTCACATTCTCCATGATAAATACAACATCTAGTATGTCGTAATCAACATTAAAGGTACATTATAGGAGATTAGATAAAGAGTTAGTAGTTCTTAATATAATAGTTAAAAACTAGATAATATAAATGGAAAATTTCAGTTACCGGTAAATTGATCCACCATGAGCTGCCATGAGCATGGGCATGGATTTAGTACAAATTTTTATTTAATCTACTTGGTAAAATAAATTGCCCGAAATATAAAATAAAACACCAATTTTACGGGCTGGAAAAGCAGAAACACGCGTTCGCCTCTTAATAAAACACTAATTTTACTTTTCTTTTAACTGAATACTACGAATTTGTACTGAGTTGACTAAGGATTTAAACACTTTGTATGGAACCACTCTTTTTTTGCGACATTTTTTGGGCATCCATTATTATTTGTGAACGCAGCTGCAACAGTCTGATTGGATGGTAATAAGTCAAATTGGGATTTCGGTTTCAAAACCATTGGATACTTTTTGAGTTGCTTACAGAGGCTAGAATAGAAGACAACGGATTTGCGTTAGTTAAATATTCCCTCGAAGGGTGAGGCCCCCAATGTCCCGCTACGATTGATTGGTTGTTTGGAATTCGGGTCAGTCAGGTAGGCTATATTGGACCAAATTGAAGTTGCTGAATAGCAGGAAAATGGGTTTGTGGCAGTTAAATTTTCTCGCAACTGTCCCGTCTTCGTGGACTGTAAACGATTGATTGGAATTCAAGTCAACCACCTTAATTAGGGTATATTACACTACTTACAAGTTGCTTTGATCACAGCCTGAAATAGCAGAAAAACTTGTTTGCAGTCGTCAAATATTTCAAAATTTTCTTGAGGGGGAGGGGGCATACAAGGTAAGCCCCGCTTCTTGGTTTCTTTGTGGAAGACCCGAGCCGCTGTCTGTAAATTCGCAATTTTTTCGGCCATTTCAGGTTTCGCCCCTCTAACTGTCATCGAAACTGTAAGCCTATGCCCTAACACTGGTAAACTGTTTGTAATTATCATTTTGGTTTGGTAATGAAAGGTTCCAGGGTCTGTCCGCACCCCCCCCAAAAAAAGTTATGACAAATCCACGCCCTTGGCCTTGAGCCAAGATTTAAACATTTGAAATTTCCGCATAGCCTCAATCATCATTACTAAAGTCAGTAAGATAAAAAAGCATAGTTTGGATTATCCATTTTTTGATTAAATTATCAATGAGTGTTAAGCAGCATATAGGTTTCTAATCCAGTCAATATTGATGGCTAATGTTAACATCGAGAGTTCATTATGGTCTGGATAAGTTAATTAATCAATTCTTTAAATGACTTCTAGAAGCACGGTAATTATTCATAACAATTAAAAAATAGAGAAGTAGTTATATCCATATATACCTTGTGTTGTGTTTTGTTATGAAGTTAATTAATGTCTATTTAATAATTAAGATAACATTTCTGGCCCAAAGAAAGACCTGTAACAGGCAGATTTAGCTCTTGCATAATGCATGTTTAATCAATATAACAATATGAGATCAATCCAATTCATACCTAGTTTTTTTTTTAATGAAAGACATTTAGCTTCTTTACGATTACTAGTGTTTCCCCAATTACAATCTAATTTAACTTATAAGGTTTTGGTTTCAAAGAAATCCAGTTCAAAATTGAAAGACAGAATACATTAGAAAACAGATGATCACTAAAGATGTCAGCACATCATACTGTGCACATTTAACTAAATACTATAAAGAAAGCTTAAAGGTTATTCAAATAATACATTTCTATAAGCCCGAAGATATTAATGATGAATATGTACAGGAATAGAAAATCTTCTGCTGATAAAACTAACACTCTGCAATAATGTAAAAGATTACAGGTTTAAGAAATAACCTAATGCATGAGATATTGATATTTGTCTTTTCTATTCTTATTGTGTCAACCAATATAAATAACTTTCAACATCTGCATACAAGCCCACACGCATTTGTTGTGTTATTTTTATAAATTTTATAAAATGTTATTAAAGACACATTATGGGAGATTAGATAAAAAAAAGAGCTAGCAGTTCTCACTATAATAGTTAAAATCTAGATAATGTAAAGGCAAATTGGTCTACTATGAACCAAGAGATATGTGTTTGAAATTTCGGCCTAGTCTTGATCGTCATTACTAAAGTTTATATGATAAAAAACATTGTCTTGATTATCCATTTCATAATGAAATGATGAATGAAAGTTGAGCAGCAAATAGGATCATAATTCAATAAATATCGCACGCTAGCGCTGACATTGAGAGTTGATTATGGTCTGGATAAATGAAATTAATGTCAGGATCTTTTGGGGGATAAACCTATATTTCAAGTTTCGTCAAAATCGGATAAGAATTGTGACCTGTATAGAGTCGACAAACGTTCAGACATACGAACATCCGGACGAACTGGGATGACGACAATATACATCAACATGAAAATGTGGGAGTATAAAAAACAGTGATTATGACACAGGATCTTGATTAAAATGTTCCGTGTTAAATATTTCAAATCTTTCCAAACCTAGTTTACACTTAGACGAAGTACAAAACAACCACGCACAATTTGGCATACACATAAAAGACCCTTCACAATAATGTTGGAAACAAAAAGTTGGAAGAAATGCTATTCCATGGCACTGCCTACAGCCGTAGAAAATAATATGACAATTTTCCAGAATTGTTCTGTTGAAATGACAAACAGATATTGTTATGTCTGGGTAAAAAGATACGTCATTCTGTTGAGGGTTATCATTAATATTTTTATATGAAGAGTGAAGACATATCTTTTTCCGAATTTGCAGCAAAGAACTTGATACTTTCAATTAAGCTCATGTCTACATTTTTTCAGTTTTGAATAGATGTTTTGGACCAATGTTAATAACTTTCCTTTTTGTTAGCTTTTTTTAATGACTTCCTTAATCTACATTAACTTTTAAAAATACCAGGAATCATTAAATTCTGAGTAAATATCAGTGAAAAGAAGTACTATCATTAATGTCTTACAAATAGATATCTGTATTGTATTATTTTATAAATCTGATTTGGCTATTTTAGTCACGAACAATCAGAAACTCAATCTCACTCCTTCAAATACCATAGTATAGAATATACAGTTAGAAAATATATATAATTGGATTGTTAAATATTGATCAGATTGTCAGGTTTATTTTAAGAATTAAAGCTGACACAATAACGTGTGATATATAAAGTTGGTAAAAATTTTGCCCATCTAATATTATGATTTTTTTTCAGAATCTGCCTGCTAAATGTTTTGATGTTTGTACAAAGTGTTATAAAGATTAAATGGGTTATGAGGTATGCTCCGGAAACAAAATTGTACACTCAAAACAAAGTCAAATTTGTTAACAAAGTCAAATTTGTTAACAAAGTCAAATTTGTTAACAAAGTCAAATTTGTTAACAAAGTCAAATTTGTTAACAAAGTCAAATTTGTTAACAAAGTCAAATTTGTTAACAAAGTCAAATTTGTTTCCATGCAAATGCAAAAAATATACATCCAAAAATTGCAAAAGGTACAACAACTGTAATTGGTTGATGTGTGAACAATGTGTGTAAAAAGGTTCATAAAGATATGCTCTGGAAAAAAAATAGGCACGGATGGACCCCATTTCAATATACCTCCCTAACTTCTTCGGCACAGGGATAAATAAACAAATACACAAACCTTGGCTGTTCCATCAACAGGTTCATCATTGTTTAATCTTAATGTTGCAGAATTATCAATTCTAAATAATGCTACTCTATTCCACTGGCCAATCTTAACCATTTCAGTGCTTCTTATAACACCTAAACCAGTTCCACAGTCAAACCTATGGATATATTATAGTAATAATAATAAAAAAAACTCTCATTACATGTGATTTTATATGGCAGGATCTACTGAACCTTGCTTGCTTGTTAATTAGATAATCTGCTTTATTGCTATAAAATTATTCTCAAATAAAAACAAAATTACACTCTAATAATGTTCATAAAACTTTCAAACGTAAAAATACATGGCATACTCTCCAGACAAAAACAAGTGTGGTAAAAAAAAAAGATAGGTTACTAGGCGATGAAACATACGCCCACATCAGCTATATAAGTCGTCGTGGGGAGCCAACTAGGGTTGTTGCAAATACGTGAAGGTTAAAAGTAATATCTTGAACTTGGGCCGCTGTTGAACTGGGAGCCAGTGAAGATTTTTTTTAGGATCAGAGTGATGTGTTAATTCGACTAAATTGTGCTTGGATTCGAATTCAATGGGTTTAATTTGATAGTTTGGAAGGCAAAAAAATAAGGCATTATGATCATCTAGTTTATTTGTAATGAATGAATTCATGCATGATGAGCTCTGTACTTGATTTTGTTAAATTGGGGAATCCTCGAAGCTGGAAGCTCCAACAATAAATCATTAGATGTGTAGTTTCAACAATAAACATAGTTTTTCTCTGTAGTTGGATCGTAATCTACAACCGATGGTAATGTAATAGAACATCACATCAGTTTCATTTATTCAAAAATACTTTAAACGTAATAGATTTCAATGTTAACTGACTTCATATTGGAAAGTTGGAGAGCTTCTAATAAATAAGGACATTTGATCTATATAAAAATATATTTCAGAAAATTGCTTTACTGCCATTTGAATTGGGGTTTTTTATTATTCAGAGGATGTATCTATTTAGGTAACAAAATCTGTTAACTGTAGAGATTCCCATCAGCAATAAATGATATGAATATTGCGATTTCAAACTAGTAGAAATGACAAATCTCTTTACCGTTTTTTCTTGATAGAAACGGTAAGCTATAAATCATCCAACATGATTCCCAACCAGTGGTCATATCTTTCTACTGTTGTCTTTTTTCATATTGTAATATCAATTTCTTTTTTTCTAGACATTCAAATAAGAAATTTCACCTTATTCTTTAGATCAAAAAAACAAAAATCAATTTTGTTTTCTATTACCTGAATTCAACAAATCCATCAATCAATGCTATAGAAAAGAAGTCAGATTTTGCCGATTCTGTTTCTGAGCTGAACAATAATAGACCATTCTGTGCCTGTGGTCGGAATTCAACAACAATAGTAAATTCTTTATATCCATCCTTTAAAACTGGCAGTGCTAAATATCCCATCCCAAACAATTGTGGATATCGAACAGAAATATCTAAAATGAAATATATTCTACTGTCTTAAAACATATTAGTACAAGTCAAACTAATTAGTACATACAAATACACACATCCTCAAAGATAGGTTGCCAGGTAACGAATCATATGCATCACAGCAGCCATTAAAAACTGATGAAAAAGCTTCTTTGTCTCACATGTAAACACTTTAAGTCCATTGGATGATAACTTGATAGCACCTACACGATTTTTTAAATTGATCAAGGGGTATAACTCTGACAGTAATTTTAAATCAATTTGATAATAACTTATGTCATCAGAAATCTCATTTTTTAATAAAAGTGATCAAGGACAATCACAAATATCTTCTATTTCATGTCATGAATATAAGCAATGATAACTTTAAGCCTCTAGTAGAGTGTCAACAAAATGGATGATGGACAGAATTACAGGGGTGAAGAACAATTTTAATAATGCTTGTTATTCTGAACAATTGGTAAGACATCTTTTGAAATAGATATGGTATATTCAGTTACAGGTAAAGATCATTTCTTAAGTTATGAAGACGTCGGGGGAATCCTAATGGGACAACAAAAATAATAGCAAACTTACATTTCTGACATCTAGTTCCAGCTGTACCAAGTGGACAATCACACCGTGGAATATTTCCTTCAACAACACAAGTTCCATTATTCTGACACACTACATCCAAACACAGTTGTTTTACACTCAATTTGACTGGTTTCCGTGGAAGATTCTGCATCGATAAATCAACATATCGAACAGAACCCTCTTGACTGTCTCCACCCTCATGAATTCGTAACTCACTAAGCTGTGGTGGAACATCGACATCTTTCTTAAGATCTATTGTATGTATAGTATATTCTGATGATGTATCAGATTGTAAGTTCTTAACTTTTCTATGTTCGTTGTTAACCAACCGAGTATTTTTGTCTTTTGATTGGTTGGATTCATAAATACTGTATTTTGATTGGCTATCAAGTTGGTTATTTTCACGGATATATATTTCATCTCTCAGTGGTTTTTCTTCTGATACTTCAGGAAACATTACATGCACCGAGGCTGAAAGAAAATATGGTTTTATGAATCAGAACATTTTTAAACGTCATATGACATCTCCGAAACTGATTTAATGCAAATCAATTTTTAATTATTGCTATTCTTACAGACTTACTGGTACACCCTGTTTATCCCAAATCAACATGAGAATGTGGCCCTTACAAGGTCAATTTTTGATTTATTCAGATGCCCCTAATTTGTCCATAAGAAACAGCTATATTATATACTATGAAGAAATCGGATTTTAGCAAAAATTGTCTCTGCTTATAATTCTTAAAGGGTGTATTGCTCATTTAATTATAAAATTTTTTTATCAAATAGACAAATTAGGTCTAAAAGCACATTTTAATGTTATATGAGTGTATAATGTAATGTGATTTCTTTCAATTTAATTTGTTTTTATTAGAGAGCTTGCACAATACATGTAAATACTATCAGTTTAAGCTCGAATAACCAGACGCTAGATATTGCCACTCGTTTGAGTTTTCTGGCGTATTTAGACGAACATAACTGAAACGGTTGAGTTTAAATCAGTTTATATATATTCATATTACATTTGTGTCAATTTCTTTGGCCCAATTATTAGCGATTTCGCTCCTTTAAGTCAAACTAAAAAAATTCAGCGCTATTAGATAATATGCATGGCATAAGCCTGATAGTCTAATAATACATGCATCCAATAAACAGTTCCATAACAGAACTTTACAAAGGTTTCCTCAACTCACTACTTGTAAACTTCATTACCCTATTTCCTCAAGCTAAAGTTAACTTGAACACCAAAGCTAATGAAGTGTTTTTTTTAATCTAAAAAACACGAGAATTCAGCAGAAGTTTGATAGATTGCAAACGTCAAACCAATGCCGGCCATTAATGAAAAGCCTTCTGGTAGAACAAATTTCTTTGTTAAACTAACACAAAATGTTGTCAGCATATCCAGTTGTTTCTTTTTACACAGTTTGTTGACTGAAATCTATGTATTCATGTCTCCCAATCTTGTAACTTTTCCATAACAAAACAACCAACAATATTCCTGCAAAAAACTTATACAATACCATACAACGGCAAGAATAGTTTTGTGATTGTTCCCAAAATTTTAGAAAGTCCGCTCTGGTAGAGCACACTATCTCTGATGACCATAAAACGTCACATGAACACATGACTATTCACAGTTCCATTATAAATACAAAAATAGTGTAGGCCTACTTGTGAATGTTTCTTGTCGTTATAATGTTTATATATAAATAAATAAATGATAATTGATTACATTTGTTCTTTTTTTAAAGGGGTGGGTATAAATGCCAAGGTGAGATTAAATTTCTTTGTGACTGTCCTTGACCCAATTAAACCCGAACAGCATTTCAATATCATGTTGTTTTATGGCTTCTTATTATGTGCTAAAAATAGCATCATTTTCTCCAGGGGAAAATGACCGGTTGGGAAAATTTTGAAGTGGAAGCCCTGCCATACATAACTAGCGGTTGCCAGGCAAGATACACGTACATTTTGCAAAAGATGGATAAAGAACAAGATAATAAAAAAACATGCCTTATCGTACAATCAGGGCACTTATGGTAAGAAGTGCGCGAATATCAAGAGGGACTGAGATCTATATAGGATATAAAGATATATTTACAATTTGATCAAAATCAGACAAAAATTGTAACCTCTATAGTGTCTACAACATACATTTACACAATCGCATACACAATTTTTCCAAAATTTGAACTCATCCTTTCGGTAAGGATGATAAATTTTAAAAGTTTTTTAAATCAGATAAAAATTGTGACCTCTATTGTTAAATCCACAAACTAAAAATGTGATTTTTTGTATAATCGTGGGCTGTAATCCAGGAATTAATGGTATGGTATGTGTGAATATCCAAACGAATGGAGATCTTTGGGTTATAAACATATATTTTAAGTTTTATCAAAATCAGACTAAAATTATGAACTTTAGCGGGTCAGAAACCTTTGTAGTACATTTTTTTCACACTATTTGCGTAAAATTTGGTCACAATCATCATCATCATGCAACGGCAATATTTTTAACGTAAAATCAGGAACCATAAACAGACAGTCACGGTCCGCTATGTGCGAATATTGAAAGGAACCAAGTTTTTTGTAGTCTTTATCATCCAAACAAATATTCTACGAATATTAGTCTGGATGGATCCTCAAAATTTGACCGAAAGTCGGTCATTGTCTGGATCATCCAGTCTTTTAAGTTACCACGTACTGAATCTATCAAAACATCTCGCTTGTCAACAATGACATTCTCTAAAATTTGGTTTGTAAAGGTTTTAATTGAAATGGTAATTTTCTCTCGTCATGAATCAGACGTACGGCTTCTCACAATCTTCTTAATTCGATTCTATCACTTACCGAGACTTTAGCCAAAAGGTTCCATTGCCCATGCATAACCGGGAGTTTATGGGGTAGATTATCCAGTAAATTTTTCGTCAAAAATTGAGAACCGACCCAGACCCTCCGTACGTTGAAGACTAGGGGGTTCTGGGTGACCTAGACTAAGTTTTTTGGGGATATATAGATATAAACACATTGTTGATAATCTGGGTGAAAAAAATGTTTTTTCCAGACCTCCATTACTGCCCTTGAAGTATTCATCACAAGCAACTCTGAACATTTCAAAACAGGATCTGATATATGATTAAGTTACTTATATTCCAAAAAAGACAGTTAATTAATAATAAGTCTTACCTGAGCACGTTTTTCCATCTTTATTGAGGTAGTAGCCTTCACGGCAGACACAGAAGAAACCTTGATGGTTTATGTTTTCACAATCGTGTTGACATGGATTAGATACAGCACAATCACCTGAAATAACATTATGATAAAACTCAATTAAAGTGAATATTATATGTAACTAGTACAAACCATTTCATGGAAGTTTCATGAATATTATCAAAAATTCTAAATCCAATCCGAGGTGCAAGCTTTAAACAAGGAAGATACTGGATTAAAAGATAGTTGCAGACAGAATACTGTACGCTGTACAGGTCAGTCTATTCAACAAAAAACGTTATAAATGTGTGATTCCCAGATTCTTTAATAATAATTATAATGGTTTTTCATAGCGCTACATAATGTCAAACATTCATTTTTAAGCGCTGTTCAGCCACATTGTATATTATGTGGAAAGTATATCTAGAGTATATTTATGATCACACCGCTAGTACAGTACACCTATTAAATAGATCAGTTTTTAAAACAGATTTAAATTCTGTAAATGTAGATAGTTCCCGCATTGTTTTTGGAAGATCATTCCAGAGAATTGCACAATTAACAGGGAAAGAATATTTTCCACATGGTTTATTATATTTAGGTACAGATAGTAATGTGTTATCGTTTGAGGATCTGAGGTTGCGGCGTATTTGTACATCACTATACAGTGTAAACATCTGTTTCATATAGCTGGGGGCAGATATAGAGAAGAGACGTTTATATACAGTCGTTAGGATTTTATAATATACAATTCGTGCTTTAACTGGCAGCCAATGCAATTCTCGAGTTTGTTCACATCTTAGTGTTTTAGTCACTAGACTAGCACCATTGTTTTGTGCAACTTGCAACCTATCCAGAGAGAATTTAGAAGAGCATTTGCATAGTCAAGTTGGCAAATAACTAATGAAGTCACAGTCCCTACACAGACTGATTTTCTCATTGGATACTTGCTATTGGTTTCATTTTAAAGTATATTTTCCTAAAAAAAATGGTTTATTTTGGGAAATGCAGACACAGTTTTGGTATCAAGTTTAGGCTCTGTGATGTTATAAGGAATTCAGTTTTGTCATCATTTAGTTTTAATTTGTTAAGACATATCCACACATTTCTCTAGTTTGGAGATAGCCTGTTCCGCAAATGTTTCAGAAAAATAAAAATTGTGATCAATTTGAGTATCATCAGCAAAACCATGATTGTTTACTCCATATTTCAATATAATTGGACCAAGAGGATTAAGGTACAGCAAGAACAGCAAAGGGCCCAAAACTGACCCTTGTGGGACACCGGCAGATAGTTCAATTTTGGGTCCAAGGGCTGAGTTAACCATTTACATGTATGTTGCAAAGGTAAGATTTAATCCATGCTAAAGCTGATCCTGTGATTTCTAGTCTACTGAAAAGCATATGATCAATGGTAATGAAGGCAGTACTTAAGTTTAAGAGTACAAGTAAGACACCACGATTTAAACTATGGAAATTAATTTTGTCATATGATGAATCTAAGACATCAATTTGTAGCAACATTTGAGTTATGTACATTTCATCTCATTTAGCACATTTTAAATGTGTTTTTTTCTTCAGAAAATTGATGGCATTTTAAAAGTCAAAGTGCTACAAATGTACAAAAGATGCATTTCTAATGCCAATATTTCTAGTTCAAACACATTTAGTATCATTTTAAATGAATAACAATATTTATGACGATCATAAATCTAACTTCAAATTTCACTTTATAATAATAAATTTCAAGAAATGGTGGATGAACTACAAAAATGATGATCTACTTGATGAATTTAGTTTTTATTGAATCTTTATTGATAGAGCATGAATAAATGACTTAAAATTGTTTTGATACTGGCTTGCAGAATATACTATCCATAATCATAATTGGCACTTTTAATTACCCAAAGTTTAAAATTTATAAATAAGTCTTGGCTGTAAATTTCTTTGATGAGGATTTAGCCGTTCTATAAAGCAGCATATTAAAACATTGAATAATCTATTAATATCAAAAATTCAATAGTAATAGTACATGTATATTGTTCTAAACTTCTAACCCTCCTTATTGCCAAATAACTATCCATGGCCTTGGGTTCAGACCAACTATAATTCAAAATGAGACAATTAGAACTTCGACATTACAGTGTTTTATGTCATGATAGGTTTGATTATAAACTTTTCAATGAACATAAAATAGAATCAAACTAATACCCAACAGCTAAAGATGTTGAAAAAATGTTTGAAATGGAGAAATCCATTTAAAGAACTCTACTTGAACACAGAATCACAGACACATAACAATCTTATCAAGAAACATTATTGGATATAATCACTGATGATTCTGATTAATCAATAGAGAACATGGGCTAATCTTATATCTCCTCTTATTAACAATAACACAATACACTCCATTTATTTTCTCTTTAACATTGATTTCCTCATCAGGTATTATTCTTCTCCATTGATAACATAAATTCTTCTCCCACATGCAATGTTATCATTGAGTCTTCTAAACGTTTTCTAATTGTATCTGCAATCATTAAATCAACCTGCTTGTAAATACTGATCTGTCAATAACAATCATCAGGTTTTTTTTTATAAAACTGGTTCACAGGTTGAAACAGTGCTTGACTTTTTAAACAGAAATAAAGCAACCAGCATTTGTCCAACTAGGAAATAATGGCATTTATTTTTAATTCTGTTCACTACATCCAGATTTTTTTATAGTTTCTCAGTTGATATGTGAGGTTACCTGCCAATTATTGTAAACAGTAACTATATGAAAGCCTTCAGGAACTCCATTGACTTCAAGTGTGAATAAAAGTCGATTTTACTTAATGCTAAAACATTTCGAATGGTAATAATTTTTGATTCAACTTGACAGCCTCCATGAAAGAGAAATAACACATACCTGGTATGAAATTTTGAGACTTTTCAGTCATTTTCCAAAGCCCTAAATCCCGACCAGCATATTTCGCCGTTATGGAACCCACGCTTCTGACCGTAGCATATATGACTTTGATAAATCTGTCCCATAGAGTTAAACATTTTCAATCTATCAAAATATATCTGTGACACAACCTTTAAGAATGGCTCTATTCAAGTTAATACTGTGATTAATAGTGATGAACTAATGTCAAATGAACTAGATCACAAAGAAAATTTAATGTTAGAGATTATATACTTGGTGATTTTTTTCTACAAGCAGAGTGAAACTACCAAAATAAATCTCTTAATGGCAAAATTGGGAGTAATTGTGGAAGCTCCATGTACTTGTATTAAATCCATGCTCTTACAATAATCCCCAAATAACTATCGAGTTAAATACAAGAGACCCAGGGGCCTCAACTGCACATTGGTTCATTAAAGATTTCTCTTAGAGAATATGAATGCTAAACTGGAGAATACTTTTATATCATTGTTATTTCCTCGGACAGTCTAAATATTCAAGTTCAACAGATGCTCTGAAAGAACTTCACTTTTTGCCTATACATGCTTGTGCAGAAAATATACTATTGCTTCGAGTATTTAAGTGCTTAAATAACCTTCCTTCCCAGTACTTGATAGATTTACTGAAACCAAACCCAAACCAATATTCGACACAATGTTCAAACAGCCAGTCAATATACATCCCAGCTACAAAAAGAAAAACATTTGCATACAGGTCTTTATGTGTTGCTCGTCCATGGCAATGGAATGATCTACCAGACAGATTAAAAAACTTTAACTCCCTGGATAGTTTTAAGAAATCACCTAAAACCTATCTTTTCCAAAGAACCTTCACAAATTAATAATTATTAATTTATTTTCTTGTACATACTATTTTATTTATTTTATTTTTAAAGTGCCATTGAATGCATGTATTGCAGTAATGAGCTCTATATTAAATGTAATAAACTTAACCTTAAACCTGAGGTAAGAATATACCCCACTTTGAATTACTGTTCATGAGAAATATCCTTGATCCAGAAACACAAAAACTTTGTGCATGGTTTGATGTATATAATAAAAACAACAAAAGTTTTGTATAGGGCTATATTTTAGTTAAAATAAGGCAAACAATTTTGAGTAAATTCTTAACTTAAGTCTGAGAATACTTTGTGAACTCGGGGTCAGGTCTTTATAAATGTGCTTTCTGAATCTAAGACCCTAAAGTGTTTATATACATTCAGTCCCTAAAATATCTATATCAAGTCTTACTTTAAAAATAAACCTATTTAAAGGGATGTTTTTGAATGCATATTTTATAGCTTTGTGTTTTTACTGAATATTCCTTTCACCAACACGGAAAAAGCAAAAGGAGTTAAAGGACTAAAAGCTTTTAATCTAATGTCCATATCCTGCCTTATGAAATTGCAGGTTCACTGACTCCAGCAATCAAATAAAACTATAACCTTAGCGGAAACAAGATTCAGTAAAAATATTTATAAATTTTCCGCTGCAATACCCTTTTCAACATCAGTACATGTGCGGTAAATTTGGAAGCCAATCTAATTGGCATACATAATTGTAGTACTGTATCATAGACAGTTTGATGGACATGGCTCTAATGGTTATGCAGGTTTCCTGCTATTCCTAGTCAAATTTAGATCCTACATAATTATGTACGTGTATAGCATCGTTAATCCGACCCATTTAGACTTTTATTGATACAATAATGTATCAATTATTTATTTATGTTGTCTAAGCCCACATCATAACATAGTTTTTCTTTATTTTTTGAGTTAATTAATAATAATATGGAATGGGCTTCTTCTAGCTGATCACAATTTTAACTTGAAAATGAAATTCCATCAACTCTATAATCATGATTTTTTGTCATTCTGTGGATAGGAATATTTTTTTTTCTAAAATGTTGTTTTCACAAAAACATATTCTATGTTCAGTCTACTTTAATTGTCCATATTTATGCACATGCAAATATGTATATTTCTCTCAATTACCAAATTAGCATCAAAACTGCTGAAACATAAGACTGAAAAGGCTAATCAAGTTTCATCACCCTTACTCAATCAGAATCAAAGTTATTGTGTCCCAAAGCACTGATCAACCCTATTTAATCAGAAATGCTCATAACTGAATTACATCAAGGCATTTTCCTAATAAACACATACACCAAGTTTGATTTGTACAACCATCACTACATTATTGTGTGTATGTTCATATCATACATACATTAATTAATAATGACATGTAAATTATTGAAAGATATTTATCAAAAGTCTGTAGGCTTAATTATGTCTCACTTATTGATTTGTGTGATTTTGCTTCCGGTACGTAATGACTTGACTGATTAATAATATACCATGGGTTTACCTGTTAAACAAATAAATAATCAAAGCAGGGTAAATTACATATATATCCTGAATTTGAAATGAAAGGGAAACGGTAACGGATGATATTGAATGATGGTACCTGTATTGGGACAGGAGAATAAAGTATATTTGTAACAAATGTCATGTCCAAGAAAGAAATTTGTCATTATTCAGATCTCAAAAATCAATATGTGGATGCCATGTGGATGCCACAATAGAAGTATGTAATTTACTTCATTATGCATAATTCTGTTTTGTTTTAAAAAAAGCCCACATGGATGTGGACTTCTTGTGTCCTTTAAAGGCCCAATTAAACTCTTGTTGTAACGAAAAAATATGTCCCAATCTGATACAAATTTCATTTTAATTTAAAAAATTGGAAAATTTCAACTACATGGTTTGATAAGCTTTACCTAAACCTTTTCAAATACAACTTAGATTTAAAAATATTTTCGAACCCTCTGGACAAGTAAAAAAGGATGTAATGGGTAATTTACAAAACAGGTAGGACACTTAAAAATCTAGTAGTAAGAATAAGGCAATTTTTTTCTGGACCTGTCAAGCCAGCAAGAGTGTTATTGTCCCTTTAATATGCCCACAACCAGCAAATTTGTCTGTCCTATAGCTCTAAAATTATGAACACCTTCTAAAAAATAAAATCAGATTATAAAACATTCTATCAAGATTTGCATCACCTTCATAATATCATAACCTTTAAAATTTAAAAATATAAAAATGGAACAGAAAGATTATTGTGCAAAACATGTTACAACTTTATGACCCAAACATTTTGAAAGGTTATTCATCATGCTATATTGAGCTATCCCACAAATTCCAACAAGAATCTTGTCCATGTATTGTGTTCACCACAAAATTTTAAATGTCAAAGTATGACATAAAAGACAACTTGAAAAAATGTGTATGAAATTTACGATCCATATTTAATTTGGGAATTTTATAATTAATTACGTCAAGTTAATTTTAAAAAATTGTATCAAGATCTTTGACCTGTATAGTATTCCCCGAAATTGTGGAAATGGTTTCCAAAAGACGGACACAGCTGACTATACAATAATATGTGTCTACAATACAAACATGTTCAAACTATAAGAAATTGTTTTATACAATAGCAATAAGAATCAGCTTATTATTGTACGTTAAATTAACGACTTTCATAACTATTACAGTTATTGGCCCAATGTGACATATTCTCTTCTAATCCAGTATATATTGGCATCTGTATATGTTTTATAATAACCATTTCAGCTTCTGTTTTTCTTCAAGAAGTCATTTCACAAACTGTATAGCCATATAGAAGTATTATTGTATATAGTATATTAACATGTAATCTTTTTTTAGCTTTAATTATACCATATTAATAAGTTTTATATTCTTTGTTATATAAAGTATGAGGTTATGATGTTATTTTAGTAAATTAAGGTAAATATATAGCTGCATATACATGTACATGTAAGTTTAAAAATAAATAAAAAACATGGAGAGAAGAAATATATCTAACTATTTTTAAATGATCTTCTTGCTCACACATGTAATTTATAACACTGTTTCTGGAAATGAAAAGACTGTGGCATTCTTAGACTGGAAAAATTCAAGTTTATGGTTCAGTTCCATATAAAAAGAAGTTTACAGTAGCCACAAAGTGCTGTAAGGATGCTATCAAAATTATCAGATGAACCATCAAGCGAGTCATCATTGAGATAAATTCTATTGATTTTTACCAATAGCCGCCATACTTCATCACACGACACCCTCTTCAGCTTCATCACACAATCACTGTCACTCAGATTTAATAGCACAATGTGAGGCACATCAACACAGCGTAACATGCCCCATCATCTACATCTGATGAAATCTGTCTCAAGTATACATTCATAGGACTATTTCCCAAAAAACTTTTGTTCTGTAATGCAGACCTACCGGTACATGTATTCCCGCAGACATTAATGATAATGATCTAATTAAACGTTTGAATTCAATTATTTCCAACCACCATAATATAAATCCACTGGAGCAAAATGAATTTAAGCTCATTCTAGACAGTGCGCTTTTTCATGTCTCTTATAGTTAACATGCAAATCTTCATTTAAACCTGGTGCATTTGCTAGTGTGGACTGACTGATATTGAGATTGAGTCTCTGACATTTCATGCTATGAATATGCAATTAGCTTTGGCTAAATGTGATATGTGTACATTTCACAGCTCCCTCATTTTATATATAGATAGCATGAACAGCGTAAAATGGAATTTTTACCCAATTTGAGTTCCGAGGGTCAATAAAGATTTTATTTCTAATCCTCCAAATATATGTCAGTATTTTTCAAGATATTTTATGGGGTATATATATATACCCACTTCGAAGCCATCTGATTAAAATCAAATGTCAATTATGTTTCATACTTTTTATGTTGTACCACACATTAAACGCACACCTGTTGTGAAACAACTGTTGTTATTATATCTACATGAGACACTGTTGACTGGTGGCCAGTCTTCTCCACACACTAAAAAGTGGCCGGTCCTCTCCAAAAAAAACCCCGAAAAGCACGTAATCTCTAGAGACTGGGCAAATACAGCTTCAATCTCACCTAGTAAGTCAATCTGCATTATGTAGGTCGTGTTATGTCGTGCACGTGATCACAACATATCTAACAACAACAGGACATCAACCCTCAGACGGTCTCAGCATGACTGCTTTGCACTCCAGTCGAGACGCATGATTCATGTCACGTGACTCGGGCCGTGCTTGATAACTGTCAATCATTCCAAATAAGGTAGGACGAAAAACATGGCAAGAACGCCCATTTTTTTGTGAAGTTCGCAAATTGTCCAGTCTCTGGTGCTGATTACAGGTTTACTCAAAAGTTTTTTTTTATACAAATGGAAACGAAAGTGTTTGTTTACTAAAAATAATACTTCTATATAAATCGAAATGTAAAATAAATAGAAGAAACTGGGCCAGTCTAGAGACCCTGTTACAATATGTATAAGTGATCTGTGTTATTTAATTTGTGTATCTCAGATCTGCCTATAAACCTTTACTGAAAAATCGATTTATATGTATTGTTTCCTCTCCAAACATCATTTTTACTTGTCAGTGCCGCTGGGACATTCTTTGGTTTCTGACCAAAAGTTAACATCAATAAGCTTTTTATTCTCCTGAAATTAACTGTTCAAATAGAAAGGTAGCCGAAGCGACCATCCATCAAAATAAGAAATGTTGCCAATAAAGTATTCCATGACATCCCAAGCTAAAAATCACAGAACAGTGAACAAAGCAATAACAGCGATTGACATGAAGATACATTACCTCACAACCCACTGGTCTAAAAATCAATTATTTAACTCGGTCAAATGGTCTTGATCAGAAAACTCTACTAATCCCCTGCAAGGGTAAAAGTGCTTTCTGTATGGTACACTTTATAATTAAATTTTCTACCCATGAAATACATTTTATACGTTCAATCTAAAATATATAAGTGAGTAGTGGTTGATCTAACTAACAAAGTTTGGAATCCAAACCGTAGACAAGGTTTTTAGGTTTTTATCATCCTCTGAATCACTCAGTCTCTTAAAAATTTTGAGTGGTGTGTTATTCTGAAACAAGATCATTAGACGATTTTTGCTAAAACAGATTTTAAGTGTATTCTTGACAAACAAAAACCAATGATATGAGTTTGCTGCAATTTTGTTTTATCATCTGATAATAATTAGAATTGTTAAAAAGTCCATTTGAGCGGCAATATTATTAATAACACAATGTCATAGCAATAAAATAAAACCAAGTCGAACAATCCAAACCATTACACAAAATTCGAAAGTCCTGAAAAAACGGTATAGGCAAAATAATTTATCTGTATCAAGTCCTTATATTGTTTTTTAGATACTGCAGGATTTTGCTATTAATGCAGATTTTTAAATTATTTTTGAAAAAAAATTGGATAATATAAATGCCTGAAGAGCAACTTCGGTTGTGAAAATATGGGCACAAATTACGTAGTTTCATTTCGCCAACATAAATTTAACTTTTAATTTAATATATATATAAACACCATATTCATGCAATTCCTACAAGACTATCCGACAAAACAAACTAACAAAACAAATTCACTAGTAGACAATAAATAAATGGATACAGTGTATATTGTAATTGTGTTGATATCAATTATTAATAAGGTTTCGACAGTTGGCAAGTTTATCCAAGCTAGATTTACTCTCTACCCTGAATCCCTGGAGAAATTACTGTCTAGAATCTCCTACTCACTATCTTATAGTCACAGGGCAGATTCACTGTAATCCCTCACCAATAAATACTTCAATTTTTCAATACATCTCTTGCTGTGTGTTATACCAAACTGACTCAAATATAACTTTCCTTTATAATTTTCTATCACGTTCAAAATTTTCCTAACAATTTATGAATAATGTCTAGCCAAATTAAAAGGAGGTTATTTTTGAATAAACCTATTATTCTAGACAGCAATTAGGAAATAATTTATTGTAATTTTATATGTACTGAAAAATGATCATGTCTTGGCGCCAAACAAAACAACCTGTGGCAAACAAAAATAAATCCAAATCCACAAATTCTTATATCATGAAAATAATTATTCTTGATAAAGTGATGTATTAATTGACAGAGCATAGACATAGGATCATTGCCAGATAAAATGAACTCCTTCCATTTGAATGTCCTTTTAAGCAGTTCTAAATATTATTTTTTAATTAGTGGCATAAATTAAGTCTCCCAACATCAAACAACCCTAATTCAGTACCAAATAAACAAACTATGACTAATAATGTTTTGAGTGCAGACAAATAATTCTTAACATTTGTGTTTCCTATTTCAGTTTTCATGGCCAACATGCCCCGCCATCACATGACTCAAATTATTTGCCCAACTAATTAATTGTGTTTGTACTTCACTTCTGTTACCAAATATCCCATGTACTGATAATGGCATGAATCAATTGTCCCTGCTAAGATGAAACTCTATTCTCAGGCATCCCACAAGGCTCACTTGTGTGCTTCCAATATTTGGGATGAGGTTCATGTTTCAAACATTGTCTAAGCTACTGCTGGAGATAGTGTGTAGGTGGCTGGACATGATCTTCATGGCAGTTATGAGACTTTTGTCTGTATATAAATAGAAAATGAGGCGGAGAGGTTATGGGGTTTAACATCTAATCAAAATAAACAAGGACATTATGGGACTAACATATGATTAAATTTTAATTCAATAATTCGCTTGTGTGTAGGAGTCTTCGAAACCACGCCAGATAACTCAATTACAGGCTTTATGATACAGTGCGGACATGTTAACCATTCGGCCATCCAACCCCCCAAATAGGAAATTAAATCATCACATGAGCATAAATACTGCAGTATGCAATGAATGGCCATTTTCTTTAAAGTGGTAGGTTAGTAACAGATATAGTAAATGGATGCATTCTCCATCTAGACCAGTGGTTTTCAACCTTTTTTTTGCCAACACATAAAAAAAATAGCGGCAATAATCAACTTGTTACAATCACTGGAAGTTATGGACGCTAGGAAGGGAAGATGAATACTAACTAATTGTTAAATCAGTTTTGAAGATTGGTTATCTCTGACTTCAAATATTACTATAAGCTCCAGATCCACTGCATGCTTGCAAGTTCAATCTGCATGATTGAAAGCGAAATTTTCAACAAAACAGCATCCTTGAAAAAATTGACCAACAACACTGGCATGAGATTCACACATACATCAATGTCTGTATATAATTGTGTAATCTAAACATTGCATGACTACAATATTCACATGATCATCACAGAATATTTGTTTATAAGTATATTACATATGTCGAGGTATACTCATCAGACACTTATTTGTCTGGATGTATGATTTACTGTCGGTTACTCCAAATTGACCGGTTTCTTTATTTCCTCTCTATAATCACAATATTACGGTCTCTATTCCCTAATCTCCGTTTACTTCAAACATCACCATATTCAAACGCAACTTCATCATTACTCATTCATATGTAATTTCTACTAGATTTTTGTTGTATTCCATCAGTCACCATGAAACATACTCTTGAAATGAAATGGGGTTTCTACATTTCTGCACCGACTGGGCTAATGTCGTAAAGCTAACACCATGATAAAGGGCACTATGGCCTATACTCTTTTTTTGATTCCAACTAAAGCCGGAAAATCCCGAAGAATATAGTGAACACAAGACATACTGAAGGGAGAAAAAGTGTCTTATTCACTGAGCCATTGTTGCTCTCCTTGCCATGTATATGTACAACCAGGGATTCGAAACCACGCCAGTTGACTGAATGACAGGCTTTATGATACAGAAAGCATGTGCTAACCGTTCGGCCATCCAACCCCCATGTAGCTCTCGAAACGTCCTCTTGATTTATAAATTTTACAGTACATTTACCATGCAGTTTATTGACACTACAAAAAAACATGGTTTTAAAATTGCAAGAAGTAATTTTGCTCAATTCAAGCAGATGTATATAATTGTCACAATTTTCTCGTGATTTGTCAATTACTGACTTTTTACATGCACACCCATGTATGCCACAGGCAATCTAAGAAGCAAGTGAAAAAAAAAATCAAATCAAGATAAATGTCAATCGTCCAGACATTCAGCAGGTAATTATTTCCAGTTTATATTCCAGCTTCCAGCTATATCATGTGGAATTATATATAATACAAGTCTTATAATTTATAACCAGTATAAAGTAATGAATGTAATCCCAAATTAAAATTTAAAGACTGAGTGTACTTTTAGTGGGAACTACAATATTGTAAAAGTTGTCCAAAAATGGTTCAATTTCGTTCATAATAATAACGAGGCAGTGTTGGATGGTAGTTGGTTGCAATAAGTTAGTTTGGGTACATGCATAGTGCTGACAATTCGAAGGCAAATCGCCCTTCTATATCTCCTACATCAATCAACCAAACAATATTGTATTTCAAAAACATCCTCATTAGATCTTTTGAATGAACAACTTGTGGTCAATATTTAACTCATCCAGGACAAAAAGGTGTGACTGAAAGACTATAGAGACAATTAAATACACATAAAAACTGATGAAGGAGATAAAATTTCACCTTCACCACTAGAACATAAGTCTCATTACTTATTGATCACAGATTTCAAGTAAATACTGTACTATAAACATTTAACCCAACACTTCAGTAAGTTTCTACATCAACGCTTAAATTAGAGACCCCCATTTCCTGTCATTATCTTATGTGAAAGACTAGCAATCAAACTATTCTTGCTTGTGATTGGGTAAGATGATTAAGTTATACCTGTGAGAATAGTGGTCAATGAAAGGTCATCATTTGGTTCTTAAGGTTTGGGAATAATTTAAGGGTTAAGAGGTTATAATGGCTATATAACGAATAATATAAAATATAATTGTGTTATCTATAATGTTCTTGTCATCACTGTTCATCACCATCATGTATCTGACAATTAGTTGTGACAGTTTAATCTAACCTATGTCACGAACATATAAGTCATATTTTCCAAGGAACACAGTGTAACTACTGTATATTATTATGCGAGTTTTACGAAACTGGCAAGCCTGGACACAAGCGGCCGGACACGGACGTTGTCCGTCCCAATTTTACGACATGTCAGGCACAAATTTTATTGTTCCTGTCAATTTGTCCGTCCCAATATTTTTAAAAGAAATGTAGAATCGTAACTGATGTATAAACTGAGTAGCCACTTCCACGATGTTCTAGATTGTAAACATCCGGAAATCCGAAGTCTTGATCAACCCAGACAGTTATTCTGTTATTTTTACTCTGTGCTACATGTATGTGTGCGACAAAAATAGGTCAGCTTATTCGAGACTTAAAAAATTCACGCGAGAGCGAGGTCCCCGGCTTTGAGCAGACGAAAAAACCCGCGCAAGTCACCCGGCCTTTGTATTTACTATATTTACATAAAAACACGTAATTTGGTCCAAATTTGTAGGCTAGCACTATGCAAAAAATAACATCTTTCTTCAAACAGTTTGAGGATGATACACGCAGTAGGCCTATCAGTATAACTTCATAGATGTCAACCGCGAGATATCTCGAGGGTGAAGGTCGTCTCGGCTCGTCAAAGCAAAATGGCATTTCTTGTCCTAATTCTAATAAAAGTCACACCTTGAAGACAGCTACGGTGCGCAAATGGCTGCGAGAAGATCTTGCAAAGTGTGATGCAGATTTATGTTGGTTTTTTTTCAAGAACACGTGGGTCTTGTAATTTCGTTAAAATGCGAAATTTGTGTGAAATACTGCGGTACTAATAAAAACAATGCATGACTTGTCTATAGACTATGGGCAGTATGGCCTATATTATAAACGGTTCACGCAACATTCGATTGTTAAATCCATTTGACCATGCTGAAACTAAATGCCATTTAATGGCGATTGGACTTTATTCTAAAGATACAAACACTTCTTTTTTGCAACTCCATTCAGAACTAAGCAATGAGTTTGTTTTGTTTTTTTTTCGTAAAACACTAGACAGAGGGGATTCATCGAGGCCTACAGTTGAGTTTTATTTCGTTTCTTGGAAACACAACAGCGATATGTTTGTCAGTCACAACCTGTGCCATGTCAGGCACCAAGTGATTTGTGCCTGACATTTTGTCAGGCACAAATTTTTAAGTTGTGTCCAGGCTTGGAAACTGGGAATAATAGCTTTTAAAATATCAGTGACAGATAATCAGATACAAGTAAGATGCATCAAGATATTTAAGTGAACATTATGTGACATTGGCTATTTTGGGGCATATTTCGTTTTTATCATCTACAGAATTTTGACAAATGTTCAATTCGCCATATCTCTGTATATACTGAATGAAATCAAACATTTTGAAACTGTTATCACTTTCAGAGATCCAACTTTCATAATTCTCCCATGATGATCCAAGAGCTGAATATTTCACCGATACTGGAAACTTACAAATTATAACTTTTCAAGTACAACAAGCTTGCACGCCAAGTCATCAAGAGAAACTATATAAAATAGAGAGAGAGAGAAATTGGGTTTATCAACTCAACACAAACTAGGTCATTTTGGGACTGACATATGGTTCAATTTTATTTAAACAATTCGCTTGTGCGTATGGGTCTTAGTGGGAGGAAACTGGAGGACCCGGAGAAAACCCTTGAGGTTGGACAGGCGACCCTACTCCTTAAACGTACAACCGGGGATTCGAAACCACGTCAGTTGACTCAATGACAGGCTTTATGCTAACCATTCGTCCATCCAACCACCCAAACTATAATAGTCTAACACATTATTATTGTCTATCAAATTTTATGATGGCATGAATCCTTAATAAAAGCCACAGTTTATTTTCAAAAGATTAAGGCATTGTTGCATTTCTAACATTTTCCAGTCAACCAGGAATATTATAGAAAGACTTTGTATTGATTTCTCAGCAGGAATCGATAAATCCCATAAAAAATACAATAAAAAAACATCCTCGGAACATTTTACCGCCAGCCATATAATCTCTCCTATATTAAGTAAACGAATCAACTGTGTAATGCCAATATCAGCGAGGAGAGACACAGTTCCTGGTAGTGGGAATTAAAGTTGAAATTTCTACACGGCACAAAATAGAAGAATCTAATCCCGGATGAATTTGAACATGGTACAGAATACTAAAACTGTCTGGTAATGTGTGAAGAAAGGATTTATGCTTGAGATGTAGGATGTAACTTAAATATTACTCTAATTTCTTTTTTAAAGAAAACCAGTTTGGCCAAGCTATTTTATACCTTTTTTTTCTCAAAGTTGTCGCAAGCAATATAAATTGTGAAGTATACAAAATAATTTTATTTTTTAGTTTTTTTTAGATCTATTCTCTTGTGCATTAAAGCCATTGAATACATGTAATCACTAAATCTGTTAGTCTATAAGCATAAAATTTTCCAATTAGCTATCTCTACTGCTTAATTCTTATTTATATTACAAAGCATTTTGGTTCACACACACAATATTATAATTGTTAGTAGATGAAATATTTGTCCATTTGGTGGCATTGTAATGTCAGATGAACCAGTTCTTGAGAATAATACATACAAATACTGTTCTTCTTTTCATGTCAATATGGTCTATATCTGAACAATGAGATCTTACTTATTGCACAAAGCAAATTATCTACCCTATCTTCATGTACATTCACTTCCACACAAGTGAATTGGTATCGGAATTTGACTTATACTAATCCAAGTGTTTCTGACACCTATAAACAGGTGATGAAGAAGTTCCCTAACAATATTAGCCAAATTTATATAAAACAAATTTTTGAATAAGTTTTATCTTAGGACCAAATATTTATACCTTTCGTTTTAACATCATAGACTACTTAATGTCATTAAGTTAAATGAAGAGAAAATGAGGTTTAACATCCACTCAACACAAACTAGGTCATTTCAAAACTAACATATATGGTACAATCCTATTTCAATAATTTGCATGTGCGTAGGGGACTTTAGAAGTTGGAGGACCAGAAGAAAACACACAAGGTTTGGTAGGGACTCTTCTCCCGGACACATACAAGCATGTATCACATGACTCAATGTCCAGACCTTATGATCCAAAGCAAATGCATTAGACCGCTTTACCACCCAACCCCTGCATAAAACTATAAATATGCATGAGTCTGTCAATCAATATAGATCCGATTATAAATTTAATAGGAACTGTTATTTCATTATCAAAATTCACAATCTGACTGTTGACGTCTGTGCAGGCTTCAATTGTACTTCTGGTGACTTGAGATAGAAAGGAATAATAAAAGAATCAATATTATCAACATTAGGTTAGCTGAATCTGATAGAAATTGTATAAGGTATGAATTCCAAATGAGATTCATATTATGGTCAAGAAGATAACTATATAACTATCAATAGTAGCAAATGATATTGGGGATAAAAAGGTTCTTCAGTGGACTGGAGGGTAATGTTGTTAATCTGATTCAATAAAATCAGTACGTTATTCTTCATAATATGGGAACACCAGTGGCGGATTAAGCTTCATCAAGGCCTGAGGCGGCAGTTGCTGGAGGGCCTTTTTAAAATGGCGTTGGCCTAATTAATTTGGGTCAGGGCCTATGTTTATTCCTGTTGGGCCTAAACCCCAACCCCCTAACGTACATTCATTGTCTATACGTTTTTAATCGTATCAAACAAAATATTTGGGCCTGAGGCTGCAGCATTATCAGCCTCACTGATAATCCGCTACTGGGTAACACAAACATAGAGAAACTACTGAATAGGCTGTAGCATTACTGTGCGGATAAAAAGTATTTCATAGCATACTTACTGCATAAATATACATGTACCCATCTTCATTAGCCCAGTTGGTGCAGAAAAATATGATGATACCCCATTGTAAAATTATATGCTTCATGAAAAAGGATAATGGGATAGTTAAATGGAAAGGTTTTACCCACTTTCTAAACCCTTTAAAATAGAGCCTTTAAACGACCTAAGTCCGTAACTCAAATTCGTCCAAAATCTTCGACACCGAAAACACGAATTATTTGTCAATTTAAATAAACATTGATGTTGTGATCTTACCTGGAAACGGTAGGCCTCTGATATCCAATATTTAAAACAAAATAATTTTTTTACCATTGGTACACGAATCGTGCACCATAGTGTGTTTCAGCGTCAATTGTAACAAGTGACCAGAAAGAACGAGGCTAGACATATTCCACAACTCCTGTCAAACGGTGAGGCCATATCTTATCTGGTGGGCATGCGCAGTAGACTGGAATAACCAGACACTCGAAAATAATTATTCGGTTGAGACTCATACCGTATTTCGCTGGACATAACTAATTTGAAATTAGAGTCAAAACGGAAACAATTCAATGTAAATCAGTTATAACAATCAGATTATATTATTATAGCGTTGCGACTTATTAAGGTCAATTTCAAGGTCCCAAATATTAGCGATTTAGCTCCTTTAAGTCTACATTTAGAGGACCCTCTCACTCGATTCAAACGTTAGTTAATATTTTCTTCATATTTGAAAGCTATTTTGATCATATAAATGACAACAAATAACAATTACCAAAATTAATTCCAAGAGTGACAACAAGTTATTACCTTTGTCTGGGCATCTGAGTTTGGTACATGTATAGGTGGCATGTATAGTATGTCATAATAAGAATTCAAGTACACAAAATCCTCATTACAACACTTTACAAGCACAGAAACAACCTCAAAATGGGTTGAAATTTCTGGTTCATTTTATATAAAAAAAATTGTAAATATTTAAAGGAGCTAAATCGCTAATATTTACACAATGGGTTGCAACGCATTTTTTTAAATGTAATATGAATTTATATAAACTAATTTACATCAATTGTTTCCGTTTTTACTCTAATTTTAAATCATTCAATCGGCGAAATACGCCAAAAGTCTCAATCAAATGGCAATCTCTAGCATCTGGTTATTCCAGTGTACATATATAGTATTTTTTGCGTGTATGCTCTCCAGATAAGAATATTCCGTCCCCGTTGGACATGACTTGTGTACTATGTCTAGCCTCGTTTTTTGAGTTCCTTAATTGTTACGAATGTTACTGAAACACATTATGGTACAAGATTAATGTACCAATGGTAAAATGTTTATTTTGCCTTAAATATCGATAACAGAAGCCCATCTTTTCCCAGTAAGATCACAACATCAATGTTGATTAAATTGACAAATACTTTGTGTTTACAATGTCGAAGTCTTAGGATGACATTGAGTTAGAGACTTACATGTAGCTACCTTAAATAGTAACATTCTTTAAATAACAAGAAAATCATTGTGGATACAAACATGTAGCTCCAATTAAAATACAGTAATTGCTTTCCATTGTGATTATTTAAGTGTGTTCAATTATTAAATGGGGTTTAAACAGTATGTACCTAATCATTTATAAGGTGAAATTGACTAGAAAATACATACATGTACTAATTAACTGATAATTATAACTTTCAGTCTTTCATGATTATCCAGATATAAAGGTATAATTTTCAATGGTTATTCTAGTCTTTGTCTCTTCGAAAATTAATTTTTAATTATCAAAGTATGATCCTCCTACACTAATTAGTAGATGACCCAGTTTAAAGACAAAATATGAATAGGTGCATTGGCTGGTATAAACTCATTTCAATAGGTTATACACCTACATCAATTCATCTTAAAGATACATGTACATTATGGGAGATAAGATAAAGGGCTAGATAATGTAAAATGAATTTGCTAATAAACACCTACGCCAAGTGTGAACTTTCTAACTCAATTAGAATGAGAGTTATTGTGTACCAAAGTACTGACCAATCAAATTGCTTATCGCTTTGCTTACACTGAGCAGAACATGCTCATTATCGAACTTAGTCAAGGTATTTATGTAATGAAACTAAACCCCAAGCTTAAACACTCTCACTTAGCTAGAACTAAAGTTATCGTGTCTCAAAGCGTCAACCAATCAAATTCCTTATTTCTGTTTACCCTAAGTGGAAAATGCTCATCTGCGAACTCCATCAAGGCATCGACCTAATACACACCTACACTAAGTTTGAACATTTTAGCTCAATTAGGAAGGGAGTTATTTTGTCACAAAAAGTGGGACGGACGGCAGACAGACAGACAGACAGACACATTTTAATAGTCCCCTGCTTTCTTTGAAAGGCAGGTGCCAAAAAATAATTTTCCATACAATCAGGGGACATAATCCATGAAGTTACTGTCCCATACATGCCAATGTTCTTCGGATGATAATCGCAATTGTCAATAAGATTGCTCCAAATGGCCTTTTTTGTGGAAACGATTATGTCTCATGGTATTATTCATACTGAACATTGTGTTAGTTAATTATTTTGGGCAAGGTTAAAATATTTCTTTACAAATGTATATTTCTATATGTGTATCTCTCATCATCTGACCATCCCACCTGTATTACATTAGTTGATATCAGATGTTTATTAGAGCATATATGTATTTATCTTTTGATAAATTACCCAGATATACCTGTTACAGGCGTTAAAATCTCTACTTTAGTTCATTAATGTCATGTCAAATCACACTTTCTTTTAATATGACATACAAGCTTACCGGTATATAGGTATATTTATTCATGCATGAAGGTGACAGTTAAATACATATGTATGTGATATATAGTAATACACCAGGTACATGTAGAAGTGGGCTATGCTTTCTACCAGTGATGAAATAACAATGTGATTTTAAGTATTTTTATTAAAGAAGAAAGCAATGTTTAGATATCATGAATGTTTCGACTTTGTTCTCTCTATTGTACAAACTAAGACAGGTAATTATTGAGGAATATTACTTACAAAAAGTTAAATCCGGTACGGGAAATGAATGGAAAACGGGAAATGAATGAAAAACAGCAAGGACCACCTAATTTTTTGTGCTAATCACAAACGTTATTCAGACCACCATATGCTACATAACATTAAGTCCATTAAAGGGAATGGAAGCTTATTGACCTGAAGCGGACAACAACTTGTGTTGACCTAATTCTTGACTCAGTTTACCCTAATTAAAAGTGTCTGACATGCAAAATTTTGAAATAGTATCCCTGGTTTTTACCTCTAATGGAAATGATTCCATTAGATGTTGATTGGACTCTGCTATCCCTAACTAAAAATGTCCGACATGCAAAATTTTGAAATAGCATCCCTGGTTTCCCCTCTAATGGAAATGATACTATTAGATGTTGACTCGGCATCAAATCTATTTGATTAAATTTCATTTTCTCGTGTTTTTCCTGCAGCCAGATAATTTGATCAAATATCTACTATTACTATCAATACATCTTAATACCTGACAAAGTCATCTCATATTACCCTCTAGAATTGGAATAATTCTCTCATTAGTACAAAGGTCACATCTAATGTTAATATCCCTGCGAAAAATTTGCAACTTAATCTTAGATTATGGCAGTTTATTGACAGATTCAGCAGTATCAAGCCATTAAGATAACTGTGTACTGAAGATAGAATTTAATTTCTCCATTCGAGAACCCATTTTATCCTCTCAGTCCTAGCATCAAGATTGAAGACAGGTCATCTTGTAGTATTGCATAAAACAAATTGATCTAAAATATTATTTTATGGATTCATGGAATAAGCATAAAGTTTGAATCAAAAAAAACCTGAACGTAGATATAGCCTTAATTTTTAAAATATTGATACAAGGGTTGTCAGGCAACAAAACATACACTTATCAGCAGATATGTAATTGGATCCTCTGCTCTGATGTACAAACCTAACCCTAACCCAACCCATAAGAGAACATCAGACCGGTGACATCAATATACAACCACTAGCCAGTATGTATATAATAAATAAGAATTGTTTGCAATGAGATTTCTGAAAACTACAACGATTTTTGAGCGATATTAATATCTGAAGACGCCCATAGAAGGCAGACAGCTGGTTTAATGTATGTCATAATGAAGTAAAGTGGAAGATTTTTTGACCTGGACGTATATTTTATTTATTTATTTATAAAAGTACTCATATGCAAGCATAATTCATTTGATCTGAAGTTGTAAACAACCATCACGCCACACTGGGTCATTTGTATAATAATTTAACAGAATAGTGGAAGGTGTCTCATTTCCATTGCTAAGTGCCCTTTCTCTAAGCTGAAAATCTACATAATCTAGCCATTTCTTCACATCCTATCCATAAAATCTACCCATACGTCAAACTCTGTCTTATCGCGAGACATTTCTCCCCAGGAATTATTGTGGTCACATATGCGAAAACTAATAAAATAAGATAATGCTGGAATCCATCCTACCGACAGATTCTCAATCAAACACAAGTTAACTTAATTCATTTTCATGCGCTATCCCGTATGTCTAAATCTAAGCAATAGAACTGTTGATGTTAGCGTGAGATGTAGAAAGTGTTACTGTAGCCAACGGTTACAGACAAAACGGCACAAATGAAATTTTGATGTTCTCTTGTCTAATTTTGTCATCTGTTCAATAAAACATATTGGTTCACCCGATCTACTTTCTACATGTACTTTCATGTAAGACTGTTCTACTTCCTGATGTAAACCACATCATTCTAGGCATGAACAATAATAAAAGAAATGGACCTGAATAGAGCTTTTAAACATTAACAACACTTACGTAATTTTAAAACATGTTACTTGTGACTTAAATAGACATTCTTGTGCAAATTGTGTGGAAGATAATTCAGTTTGCATTCAAATGTATGGAACAAATCGATTAAACAACATCCACGAGGTGCCCACACAACAAAAATGGAAAAGGGTTACTTTTTACTAATGTGAAGGAGCTCTTCTTATGTGTTGATTTTATGGCTAATCAAATCACTTACAAAAAAAAGCCGAATTTTCTGCAGAACAGGGTTTGAATTGTACAAGATGGAGCGCGGTTAAATAAAATGAATTTAAATGTTGGTAAAATTTTAAAGTGCATGTGTCGCTAATGTGCTGAAAGCTATTTAGGAATTTCATTGATTTAAATAATTTTTTTTTTCTTTTTCTTTTTGTTTAGCAATTTAACATGAAGTATTAAAACCTTTCCGATCATGTATTCATAACAATTTCAATACCTTTTTGTTGTGACAATTTGTGGTAAACACATAATTCTATATTTCTAATATAGAAATTTAGAAAATCTTTGATTGGTAAGTCTACAGGTACGTCATCTCACGGGCTTGCTGTAATATGTTGAGGAATATACAGACAGTGATGGGTGATATATTCAAAGCATTGTGACATGGCACTACTCGTTAAAGAACCCCAGTAAGTCATATACAACATCTATCTAAATATTACTTCTTTTATATCTAAACTATAAATGGTTTATATAGACAAACATTGTCACTTACAGTATATAGCGTTTAATAATTAATGTTAATTTGTCTGTATGAGGGACACAAACTCATTACAACGTCTCAAAAATCCAATTAACCACATTCAAACCAGGGGATTTAAATAGATTAACCTTGAAATTGCATGTTGACATTTCCCATTTTGTTTTTCTATGTAGAAATACAGGAAAATCAAGTCAATAAGAAAACAACTTTTATTACAAGTCATTAATATTCGTCACTAGTTTCATTTTTCTCCCTTATTGCCACCAGAACTCAACTTTCACTGATAAATTCCTTTTATTGACCAAACTTGTGACACGATAAATAAACTTAAACCTTTCATGACACAACTAGCTTTATCGGAACTCACAATCCAACATTTGGAGTTTAGCCAATATCTCTTCTGTACAAATAATATAAAACATCTTTGCCGGTGGCTTTAGTCCACATAAAAACACCACCAGTAGCATGTCAAGAACACAATCAATGAAGCAAACTTTGTCTAATCATGCAAGCTAAAAAATCATTTAGTTTCGTTTTTAATAAAATCCCTGATCAAATTACGTTTACTAAGAGAACATGTTTCTGAGTGCATCATTCATCTTTCCACTGATTAAACTTGATCTAAAATGACATGGATTAAAGATCCCTTCAAGTGCACTCCCCATTATCTTTTTTATTTTTATTTGAATTTTTGAACTGTATATAGGAAACTGTTTAAATGAAACAGAATCTGAAATAATCTTCCAGGCAACCCTACCACGCCAGTTGACTAAATGACAGGCTTTACGATACAGCACGCAAGTGCTAACCATTCGGCCATCCAGCCCCTCTCACGTTAAAGGATAAGAAAACATCGTGAACCATTCACGGAGGTCAAAACAACTTTAATTTACAATGGAAGTAGGCACAAGGGTTAAAAGTCAAAGTTAGTAACACTGTTGAGTCAAAATTGGTTCATAGTATGGTGTGACACCGAGAGGCCATCTAGCACCTAGTCCAGCAGACCATGATTGGGATGAACAGTGTCAGGCTGTCAGCACTGATGATCCCATGTGTATGTTAAATTACCGGAAGACCTCAAATGATTGGCGCTGGAATTGTGAGTATGTTGGAGATAAACTCGCAGATCATATATATTTACCAACTTTACAATAATTTGTTATTATTAATGGCAATTCTTTCTTTTTAATTCAATATATATTCATACAATATACATCTATATTATTTCTGACACTCCAAATCTACATATTATATATCAAGCTTTACCCACAACAGAGGCAATTAGCACAATTGGTTTCTAACAATATAGTCGATTCATTTCGTCACGAACAAAGAGCCAAAGGTTTAAGCCGAACAAATAAATGAAAGATCCTATCCACCATTGATTGGATACATGAAATGACAGCTGTATTCTCCTTATTTCTCCATCATCCAGTCAATTTTAAATATGTCTATACAAGTAAGGTAGTCACGTTCATTGAGTAAATCCATGTTGTTAAAATGATATTTTACCAAATTTGCCATTACACCTACTAATAAATAGCCACAATAATTTTTAATTAATAATTTAACATAATTTATCAACTATTATCAAAGCACTATATATAGCAAAGAATAAATGAAAATCTTTATTTTATCATGCACTTATAAAGAATATAAATGTACCTGGATCAGTGTAAACTTAGCTCTGAGATTTCATGGGCTAGTATAAACAAAATATGTACCAGCAAATGACAAATTGGTAAAGTTATTGGAAATCAATGAAATTAAATTGGATTCTTTGCCTCAAGGACATAATCATTGTGGATACCTTTGAAGTAAATACTATAGAATGGTAGCTTTATTGTCTATGGAGCATTCAAAAAATGTTTCAAACTGACCAAGGGCATTCACTCTTAAAAGCATACTATAATGAAGCAGCTAATTCAAAATATACATGCACATATACATGCATTGAAAACAGCTACGTACTTAAGTCACTAATGCAGTAGTAGAATGATTGATGTGATGAACAGGCTTCAAAAACCTGTGAAAGATAATGGATGCTATCTGAATAATGGTATGATCTTAAAGCATGTGCTGACAGAAGAATGGAAAACACAACCATCTCCTTATTACTTTATTGATCTTTATTACTACTGCAACCTACTTAATGCTTTCATCTCACATGTTTTCTTAATGTCCCTTATCTGCAAGAAAACTCGCTATAATGTAGAAAATACGCCCATTATCTGATGTCAGATTCACCACACAGAACATGTATATATATAACAATTATTTTAATTCAAAAGGGACAAAAAAAGGCTAGAGAGAGAGAGGGATTGAGGAGGGAGAAATGAGGTTTAAGGTTAACTAAACACAAACTAGGTCATTTCAGGACTAACATGGTTCAATTTTATTTCAAAAATTTGCTTGCGCATAGGGCTCTTTAGCAATGGGAGGAAACAGGTGAACCCTGTAAGAACTCATAAGTGGGGAATCAAAACCACATCACTTGAATCAATGACAAGCCTTTTGAATTTTGAGTCCCACCCATACTCCCTCACAAGTTGGGTTCCCAGCAAAGTATTTATCGGGTGGTTATTTCCAATAAAAGTATGTCAAATTTGATATATATGGAAAGTATAGACACCCAATCCCACTAGAAAAATACTGGATTACGCGAAAAACGCCCATGGGGTAAGCACTGGGCAATATTGTCAGGGAATAACTAACAAGCAACCCAACAGGTTCTGCTGGCTTTTTGTCTGCTAGCTAAGGTCAGGGAGCAGTTGTTATTTCTTGCTCAAATGGTTAGGCGGTTTGGGGGACATTGAGTGTTGTCAACGTGCAAAAGATTAAAAGGTCTAAAAAGAAGTAGACAGAAATAACTAAGAATTTACTTAGGCCTCAGTAAGTATGGTAAAAGTACAGTAAGTATAAAGGATACATTCTGAAAAATGGACCCTCCCACAATGAAGTTGAGTTGGCAGACATTGCGTCTAACAACAGCTTACTTATAGCTATGGGTATCCACAACGAAACAAAGTTTTGAAAGGGAATTGAAGCAAATTTTTGATAGATTGGTTACTTTGAATATGTTTTTAGTCCACATATATCGTCAACTCACAAAGTTTGTACCCGGGAAGGCATCTTTAAACATAACGAAAAAGAACCAATACATATATACATATACATTGTATATACCGGTAGTATGAATATGATCTTGGGATAGGAGGTGAGATAAGACAACATGGTTGTTTCAGGGTGAACTGAGGGCCTGTGAATATGGTAGAATTTTTTCACCCAGTTTGGGGGCCATTTTTATAGCCTTCAATTAACATCATTTTTGAATGATTGGTACAATTGACATACTCTAAATTTGCACATAAACTAAAAATAAACTCAGGATTTACTCTAGTAAGCATCATTTCAGTTTCCCTGTGTCCATCAACCCTCCTAGAGTAGGGGCCCCTCCTAGATTGGGTGCTTCTCACATAGCCGTGCTCAGGGACCTCTAGCCCCCAGTCCATTCCTGTGCCTTGGGCAAAGACCAAGCTTTTCATAAACTGGGATTAGTTTTTTTTAATAAAATCTTTATTTTACTGGAATTGATTTCACTGACGACCTCTCCAGGAGACCCAATGGTTTTATTTGAACAAACTAACAAATTATTTCTACCAAATTTCAAAGAATGCAATCAAATTTAGATTACAATTGTGACCTCTATATTGTGTCCACAATCCACAAGCTAAAAATACAATTTTTCATAAATCAGGGGTCAATATCGACAGAAACCTAGATACTTTTGATGTTAATCTATATTTCAAGTTCCTTCAAAATCAAATAAATATTGGCGTATAAAAATCTTAATATACACATACTTTCATGGCAACATACCAAATTTTGTGAAACTGATCAAGCAGTTGAAGAAAAAAGTTGACTAATTGTTTACGCCAGACGAAGGGACAGAAATGATGACACAAGTGCTTTGGACCAACAGCACAATGGGAAAAATAGAAAATCAATGATTTGGTTTCACCATTAATATTGTCTAGTCAATTTAAGAAATGACCTTTGTGTGTACCTGAACGTCTTATCCTATATAACAGATGAAAGAGCAGATAATCAATGATTTACTACAGTACTATAGTGTGTGCATTGTACAAGACAAAGAGAATGGAATGAAATCATGTATTGTACACATATTGTAGTACATTAGGAATAAGATGACAGATCTAAAATTCATCTGCCAGTGTTAAAGAGTTGATTTATTAATATCGTTCAATAAAATTAAATCTACATGCTGGGTCATAATTATAAGATTTTACTGAAACTTATAAGAGCAATTCTTTCTCGTACAATTATTAAATTATTCTGCTTGAGGAATAAATTGAAGGATATACACCTATTTTAAGTTGATGTAGATTCTTTATATTTGTATCATGTCTATAATGGTTTCTACCATGCCCTTAGCACAAATTGATTTTCATTTCACTGTGGCATTATGAGAGAGGGAGAGAAAGAGAGAGAGAGACATGGGGTTTAACATCCACTCAACACAAACTAGGTCATTTCGGGACTAACACATCGTTTATTTTTTTTTTCAATAATTCACTTGCGCATCGGCGCGTCACAAACAAACTTGGAATCAAAACCACGCAAGTTGACACAACAACAGACTTATGATACAGCATGCCCATGCTAACCCTTCGCCCCCCCCCTGTGGCATTATAAAAGTAAATATACTAGTCTTTAGTTGAACAACTTTCTCAGGGTATTCCATTCACCCAGCCAGTATACAGATTGTAGATTTTATAGCATGCACAGCAAGATTTTTGTATAAAATATATTATTGATTGTTTTCTGGAAATGGGAACTTATACCTTGTTGCAGTGTTACAGACAGGTATATAGTGGTATGAGAATTGCACGATTATACTACTCCTCTTCTCAAAACAACAATATTTTGTCCTTGCCAAATTTCCTCAATGTCAAGACTTAATTTGTAAATGGTGCTGATGAATACTTTAGAAATTGTCACAGTGCCCTGGTGGTTCCTGATCCAAAGAATTACTTTTTTCGAATTTGTTAACGAAAATTATTTAAAATGGCACTGAAGTTTTATACATCTTTTGAGCAGGTTCAGTTTAATTCAGTGGGATAGTAAATTTCCTTTCAAAAAGACACACGCTTGAATAAGAAAATGGATTCTGCAAGAGTCAATGAAAAGTCTCCAATCATAGCTAAAAAACAAACATATCCCATAATGTAAACTATAACATTTTAGAAAGACTTTAATTTGTAGGTAACAGTTACTCTGTTCGTGGAATATACTTTAACATTTAAAATATAAAGGATCAACAACTCCTTTAAAAAAAGCAATCACAATGGTTAAATCCTCCTTGTCTAGAACAAGATCAGGTCAAACAAAAACAATGAAATTTATTTTGTAAAGCAATGGAAAACAATAAATATGCTATCTGAGAATCTATATTGTCTCCTCTGGTTTTAATAATGACGTCTTTATATGTAATAGGATTAGGATACAAACAAGACAGCTTACAATACTGCAGCCTGTTTCACAAAATTTTAACTAAGATAAAAATTCAAATTTTAGTAATTTGATTGGATAATAGTAGATTTATCTTTTGTTAGGATTTTGAGCTAGTGCCCTGTTAAATAATATAATAAACTATAATAGTAAGTGCAGGGGACTGCACCACATATGATTTACACAAAAGACAAACATAATAATTTATTGAGTAATTTTCTTTTGCGGTAGACAACTTTGGAAAAGCCAATCAAAATTCCCTTTTAAATTGATACACATGTAGGTACACATACAGACTATTGACACATTGTAATAGATGCAGTGCCATAAAACTCTCATTTTTTGTTGATCTTACTAGAAGGGAGTCCAATTGAAGAAATCTATTGCCTGGGTATTTTATGCAATTAACTTGTCTATAAATCTTAAGCGGCTGAACTCAAAGAATACCCAGGAGACTGTCTCAAACAATAATGAATCTTTATTGAGAGAAGAAAACATATCAACTTTTAAATGGAGAAGTCACAAGTACAGAAAAATGTTCATGTACTTCCTATAAAAACAGATAGGGACAGCACAGGGACTAAAATTACATATTCCTTTGGTATTAGTACTGGTCATCATTATTATATATATATTCATGTAGGAAATGACAGTATAAAGTCATTGTCAAGTTATTTTTATATGATAATAAATACATGGATGTAATGGAGGAATGATATAATAATGTTGGCCATAAATGTGATTACAAAAAATACAGAACATATTATGCCTTTCAATATAACATCCATGTACTGGCCATGGTACATTGACACAGTTTCATCTTTAAATCAACTTTTAGATGTTTTCCAATAAATTGATTTATAGAATGCAGACACTTATGACAGATGGACATAAAAGGGGTCAATTCTAGTGGTCAGACATATTATAATCATAACTCATCTCATAATTACTGAAGCAGCTAGACACTCATCAATATACACAATATTATTGTGTTCAATACAATCACTATAATATTTACACTACAGACATCATACAGCTTACATGTGTTATATTAAGCTAATTTTATAACCCTTAATATTTGATGATTCTATATATAATCTTACAGTATTTGATGATTTCATCTAGAGATTTTTTCTAATACATTATTGTGCTACCAGGTACCAGTTTCATGGCAAATAGTGTGATGTTCTGTTAATCATTAAAATCTCATAAAGAAAAAAGTACTTCCTTGTTTCAAGCTAATTTTAAACTTAAAGGACCTAAGTCCATATAACTCACAATCCTCCAAAATCTTCAACATTGAAAACACAAATTATTAATCAATTTAAATCAACATTTATGATGTTAACTTACCTGGAAAAAATGAGATTCTGATATCCGATATTTAAGATAAAATACTTTTTTGAACATTGGTACACGAATCGTGTACCATAGTGCGTCTATCAGCATCAATTGTAATAAGGCACTGGGAGAACGAGGCTAAAATATTCTACACAAATGCTGTAGTAAAGAAGTATTGTGCGTGGGATACCTCGCATATATTGCCGAACATAACTTTTTTAAAAATTAGTAAAAACAGTAACAATTGAATGCAAAACAGGTATACACATTCATATTACATTATTATATGCGTAGCTACCCATTTGTGTCCATTTCTAGGTCTAAATGTTAGCAACTTAGCTACTTTAATACCTATTATTTTTTGGTTTTCATTGTAGTAACTCCATGAAAATCTAGAGATAAGTTGTAATGGTTACTATATACTGGTGAAATCAGCCGAATATTGTCATTCAACCTGACCAGACAGTCAATTAATGGTCTCACTAGTCATCTTTGACAATCAAATAATGAAATCTTTTGTTGGCCTTGTAGAAGGACTTAAAACATTTCAGAGAATTGTCGAAATCAGGAATGGCCAACATGGTGCATTGGATGATTAGAAATGGCACATTGCATCCTTGTGAAAATAATATATAACAAGCCACCAGTTAGGCTGATGTTCCCGGCCGAAATCCCCAAATAAGTAGATGACACATATTAAATTAATCGCACATTTATTTTATTTTCACAAGTATCAAGCAATCAAACTATACATCACTCTCTATCAGATATAATCAAGATAATCTTTATCCCAAAAAAGCATTGACCAAAGAAATTAATTACCTCAGCTTAGCTTTAGCTCGAAATGTTAATCATTGAACTCAGACAAGACATTCACCTAATGAGCGCCTACACCAAGTTTAAACATTCTAAAAGGAAAGTTATTGTGTTCCAAAGTCTCGACCAATGAAATTGCCTATCGCTCTGCTTACCCTCAACAGAACATGCTCATTATCAAACTTAGTCAAGGTATTGATCATCCCAAACTTAGGTGGCCTATCTACTGCTAGCTTCGGCTGAGAATAGGCCCTAACCTTATTAACCGACATTTTAATTCTTACATCAACGATTTTAGTCGATAACACCGAGTATGCTTTTAGAAGTTTTTAGAAGTATTTATTTCTCTTCTATTGTCATATTGAATGAAATTAAATATGTTTATTTAGCCGTTGTGTGTATGAAAGATGTCAAACTGATCAAGAGCCGAACCACAAAAAAGTCCCTTAATTATTCAACATGGCGGCCCCCATAGACGACAAGTTCACAGATGCGGTTTTATTTGCGAAGAAAAATTTAGGTGTATCTAGGCCTTGTTTTGAAAGATAAACATATTGAATGAAATTAAATATGTTTATTTAGCCGTTGTGTGTATGAAAGATGTCAAACTGATCAAGAGCCGAACCACAAAAAAGTCCCTTAATTATTCAACATGGCGGCCCCCATAGACGACAAGTTCACAGATGCGGTTTTATTTGCGAAGAAAAATTTAGGCGTATCTAGGCCTTGTTTTGAAAGATGAACATATTGAAACTTTAAAGACAGTTTACAATGGAAAGAATGTATTGCAATATTACCCATAGCACATATTATATACAATGTATCGTTTTTAACCGAGTGGCAGAAATTGAAATTTGACTTTGTGTTTACAAAAAACATGTGCTACGGTCTATTTTCACTCTGTTTTGTAAACACAGGTGACGTAAGTTCGATAAGTCCCGCCCACACCTCAATGGCCCCGCCCCAAAATGATGACGCGAGCGTTTTAAATGGACTCCAATTAGCACAGTGTTTCATTCTGGTAATGACGTAGGTGGAACGCTGTGTGCAGTATGGGTATTGATGTAATAAAACTATATACCAAGTTTCATCATTCTCACTTAATGAGAACAAAAGTTATCGTGTCCCAAAGCCTCCACTAATCAAACTGCTTATCTCTGCTTACCCAAAGCAGAAAATGCTCATCTTCGATCTCCATCAAGGTATTGTCCTAATAAACACCTACACAAGGTTTGAACATTCTAGCTCAATTAGGAAGAGAGTTATTGTGTCCCAAAGAGTGTGACAGATGGACGAACAGACAGACAGACAGACAGACAGACAGACTATATACCAAGTTTCATCATTCTCACTTAATGAGAACAAAAGTTATCGTGTCCCAAAGCCTCAACTAATCAAACTGCTTATCTCTGCTTACCCAAAGCAGAAAATGCTCATCTTTGAACTCCATCAAGGTATTGTCCTAATAAACACCTACACAAAGTTTGAACATTCTAGCTCAATTAAGAAGAGAGTTATTGGGTCCCAAAGAGTGTGACTGAGGGACGACCAGACAGACAGACAGACCAATTTTAATAGTCCCCTGCTTTCTTCGAAAGGTGGGGGACAATAAAGTATGGCAGTAAGCCGACTTCTTACTTTTGGCAATTTTTTTGTCTCGTATTTAGCGATTCTTGTTAAAAAAAAGATATGCTTATATTAATGAATCAAACTAGGAATCAGTAGGAAAGCTGGTTTTTGTTCTGCCACCGTCCCATCCAGCAGTGTATCCTAAGTTCTTGCAAGACATGCTTTGTTTGTCCTTTATAACCATTGACAGTTTAGTTCTTTTCGAAAAATTAAAAGCTTTGATGCATCATTTGCATTTTTGCTAGACTATCAAATTTCTCAAGACTCATTACATGCTAAATATTTATTTAATGTATTATTTTTAAAATATTTAAAGTTGCCTTCCCATTTGTAATAAATTGGGTGATTTGATGATATATTTGAACTAAAAACATATTCAAACTAATAAATATATCAATGATTTGCACCAAAATGCCTTTCAAAACAGTATATAAATGGGAGGAAATACCCCAAGCTATAAAAATCTAATTAAAGAAGTCATGTTTGTGCCACGTGACCTGGCAGTGGCAGAGGAAACAGAATTCATTGCATTTAAAAGACTATGTTGTCTTTAATCATAAATAGCAATGCCTAAGTAAATTCTGGGATTATCCCCTGCTGTTTAATCTTAGAATCTGTTGTACGCCCACTCACTATCATGTTTACCAACATACATGTATACATTACACGCTCCCTAATGATAATAGGTCAGACCATCTATGCATGCAACCTTTGACATCACTCAAGCAGTCAGCTCTAAATCGTCCTATGGGCAATCCGTGGACGTTTGTCAGGGAATCCAGTATTTTTCTAGTAAGATTGGATGTCTCCACTTTGGATATATAATGCCAAAATAGCCATAATTTTATTGGAAATAACCACCCGATAAATACTTTTGTGGTAATGTATCTCTAATTAATAAAATTAAGAAATCTCCTGATTCTTTGGGATTTAAACTAGGCCCAGAAAAGATGGCTGCATCTTGTTACTTAGACTTGAGCAGCAAAGATCTATGAAATTTCAGATTATCATAACTTTCTAAATACCAAAACGTATTTGGACTGATATTTACCTATTAGATTTAGTCCTTCACAATATTGCAATTTTCATGGAATTCTTATCATACTAAATGACGCATCAAGCCTTTAAGCCTTGTTTTACATTCTAGTAACATGATTATGACTGTAAACATATTTTTACAAGTAGACATGGGTAAACTATATCATAATGTTTCAAATGTCACCTAATAATGTAAATGTATCAACTTGACAGTATTACTTACTACTGTACATGCCTTTACATCAAACTTGGTAGATATCAAACTGATTTAAAAGTATTGGTAAAATAAACACACTTAAATCAAATTGTCCAACTGTAGAAAAAAAGGTAATAAGCCTATGGGCCTTTTCTTTTTACATGTAAATGTGAGATAGAGAAATGGTGATTACATCCACTCGACACAAACTACATGTAGATCGATTTGGGAATAACACATGGTTCAATTTTATTTCAATAATTTGTGTAGGGGTCTTTAGCAGTGGGAGAAGACCCGGAGAAAACCCACAGGGTTCGACATGTGACCCTAATTCTTGTCACGTACCGGGTACAACTAGGGAATCATAACCACGCCAGTTGACTCAATGAGAGATCTTATGATGCAGTGTGCACGACCTAAGTAACCATTTGACCATTCACTCCCCTACATGTACATGTACATTGTAGGTTATGACTGGTGTTTTGCATGAAGTGGATTGAATATGCTTGATCTTTCTAGAAAGTCTTAATCAACAATGCATGTTAAACTCTTGACAAACAGAAAAACAGTTATATTCTATTGGTTTTTTTCTATTTCATATAACTTGTGATAAACATAATACCAGCACAATACTCAATATGCATTAGGGAATACTCCTCCATATATACATCAATTATACAATAAACCACACTTTATCTTTGACATATTGTGTATTGTACCATTCAATATTCTCATACAAACACAGTGCAGAGTGACATAATCTACCTTGATGTAAGCTTATTCTGGAATATTATACTAGACCCAGGGAGATATTAGACATTTGATCTCCTGGATTGTCTGTTTGGGTCTGTCTTCAAAATACCTTCTGAATATTATAAACTAATATGGGCTAGGAGGATAATTGTGATTTCTAAATTCAGACATATCCGGCATATAATTGAAATTGTGTCTGCAGGAGTTAAAATACAGTTATTTCACACAGAAAACTGTTGCAGCACTCACATGACCTGCAAAGCATGTGCCTTAAAAAATCGATTCTTTCTGAACATTACAACACATCAATACCAATTGAGCGTAGCAACTGTGTCACGCAATTCACGTGCGCTTCCATTCGATTAACTCAATGTCAGGAATAATGGGAAGTTGTTACAAATATCCACACATTAAAGTCTTCTTTGGATATTTTTTTTTATTATTTGCTAATAAAACTAAGTTGGGTGTCCGACACGAGATAATACTATATAGGCCTATCTGTAAATGAATGACATGTCAACAACAGTATGAACGTTATCTTGAAGATAAAAATCTCGACTTAATTTAATTCAGACATAATATTGCACTGTTTCTAAGCTTGTAATGTGTGTTATATAGATAACATTAAAACAAACATAAGACTTACCGTTAAAGAAAGCAACAATTCTTTCCGGGTGCTGTGAAGATGACACCGATACTGTCAAAAATGTGACGATACTCCATAGTAATAGAAATACATGTTGAATTTCTCTACCTTTAGTCGCCATTTTACCAATACTATGCAATTTAACTGTTATATTTATGCAGTATTCACACACTATTTGTGTTTTTTTATATTTTACCGTTAAACAACATCAACAGGTAGTTAATTCGACATGATAAATGTCAAAATTCTCGTGCTTCCACGAACTCAAGTCATTCGCTGTTCTGACAAAGCGCTCGAGCCAAGAAGACCGTTTTTCGTCACTCGTAGCAGAAACGGGGCAATCCCTCTATGTTGGAACGTTCCATTATATTTGAAGGGATATCAGTATGTCTCGACTACGGTTTAGAATAATAAATAAGGTTAATATAAACTCCGGTTTTAACTAGTAGATGTATATGCTTAGAATATGTCATAGCAGGTTCAAATAACGTCAATATACAAAATAGAAAACATAATTGACAATAATTGGAAGGTAAAACACCTTTTATTACAATGGAAATTTCAAGGGAGATAATCTATATAATATTTACCTGTTTAGAGATGTCCTTTGAAGTTTTGCCGCTAGTGCTAACTACTTGCCAAGGTGATAATAAATCAACAAATCTCGGAATGGGGTGAATTAACTATGGGAGAACATCTGCTTTTGATCTACTCAAAATAGGAAATTGCTTTCATATAATAAACCCAAATAAATTCTGAGACACAGAAATTATGGTCACATTTATGATTTCAATGATAACTTTTCCATGCATTTATCTGAATTAGCCCAATAAATAATATAGAAATAATATGTAGGAAAAATTCAGTACATTTTGTACTCTATTTTCGAATCAGAATTAAACATTGTTTATAACAAAAAATGATATCAATATCAATTAATATTGATATGAGCACTGACCAAACACTTCCAGAAAATTTATAAAAAATCTCTGAATCAGATTTAGGGCAATTGTCACAGATTCATACACTTTCAGTCAATACTGCTATTTATTTACAGTTTACTAAATAAAAAAAACAACAACAGGTATTTATGTTAAAAGTTAAAAAAATGTGTTTATTCAAAAGAATGAGATAGACTTGCTAATTAATATTTTTAAAATATACATGAAACAATTGTTGTTGGAAATTCATGTTTTTAAATTACTGTTACAACTGTTTTTTGAAAAAAAGTAAAAAGTGAATATTGGCAGTGCAAATGTAAGAAAATTCCAGATTGCAACCTGTAAATCTTGTTTAGAACCTCTTCCACTGAATTTATCAAATACCAGTAAATTAACATTGGATAACTTCAAATCAATGAGACATATTTTAATCAGTGGATTTATAGAAAATAATTTTGTCTAAAGAGGCAATTTGGAAACATATAATTTCAATTATAATCTTGATAACAATTTCGCATTCCAAAATGAAAACTGAAAATATCCCATTTCAAAATTTATCTTTTTTAAAAAGTATTCTGTTGTAAAATGTATAAATGAAATGATAAATATAAAGACAGTGTTCTACATTAAGGCAAGTGTGGATACATTGGACGTTAGCTGATAAAATAAAGAACATATGCCTTTTATAACTGTTTATTTATTAACAATTAATAAAATGGAATTTACTCTATATTTCAAATCTGGCCTTCTAGATCATAGCACCAATATAAATATAAATAAAGATATTGATGTTGGAATCTATAATATCTCTAATTTAATAATTCCTTTTTCAAAAAAAAAACCTAGAGAAGAATCTGGAGAAACAAACAATAAAAAAACATCCAAATGTGAACAGAGCTGAGACAATAAATTTTGGAACACAAGTTTCAGTAAGTTTTTGAATTGGAGGGAAAAACAATTGAACAATGTATATTTAATGATAATTATATAATATATTATTTTAAAAAGCACACTGAAAAATAACATATATAATATAGAATGTACATCACATTAACATATTTGAGATTCTAAGATATAATAAATTGCTTATATTCATTATGTATAGCCTACATCTAAACAACATCATTGTACTGTCGACTTATATAGTTAGCCACATCATATTTCACAATTCTTTCATTAGTATTTTTTTTAAAATTCTTTCTCGAGACATAAATCAGGATTGAAACGGCTAGGAATACATTATGCTTTTAAAAATAACAATATAACTGCGCATAATAACACATATTTAAATTACTAAAAGCACACTACAGCAACATGGATGTATAAATGCATTGAATAGGTAAATATAAAAAGTATCTTAATTTAACTAAGCCCATTATTATGTCTACTGATTTCTGAAAGCTGACAAGACATATTTGCTTTCTATCCTAGGCTAAGGTTAAAAAAAAACAATATCATATAATATACAATCTTTAATAAATAAAAAGAGAAAATTCTAGATACAAAATTTTAAAAAAAATCCACTAGTTTCACTAACAAGGGTAGATAGGATTAACTACATGTATAACTACAAACATACAATCTTAACATGCTTTAATTAAAAATATAATTAATATCAATCAATATATAATACAACATTATCCCATTAGACCGAGGCTATTATTAGAGCATAAATTGGGGAAATCCCCCTAACAGAGTAAATCTATGACTTTCTTAGAAACTAGTTCACTTCCTTTTTTTATAAATACATTATTCATATCATAAATGATTTCACATAACTCTGTGAATTCCACGACTTTCACATGATTCCTTTTGATCTTGAAACAATTTATTTACATGGATGAGAGAGGCAGACACAATATTTAGTTGGTCGTTTATGTGGAATCATTATTGGTTGTAATTAACTACCACTTTACAGGTTGTAAATAATGTTTGATCCACTATTTGATTGGGGATGCTTGATTGTTAATCCAGAACGTTCAGAATCGACAGAATTTGCAATCAAGTGACATGGAATCTGATTCTGTCACAGTTCTGTCAGTTTTGATAACTGAGGTAGAATCGTGATGTGATTAAACACAGCGAATATCATGGTTGTTTGAGCTATTTTCTTATTCAATTTGTCCAAAAATCCCCTATTTAACTTGATTGTCACTATTCCTGAGATTCAGAGAATTCAATTCTGGAATGTTCAATCGAGTATCCCCATCATCTTGGCACCAAGGAAAGAGAACTCTAGTTTCTAAGAAAAGTCTGAATATTCTCTATGTTTACCTACATACTTCTATTCTGAGTATCAAAAATCAGGTCATATAATCAGTTACACTAATTATTCAGCAAATATATATAATACAAAATATAATACAATTAAGCATTAACAAAAGAGCACTCTATCAATTCTCATATTAACATATTATTGTCTATATTTAAAGAAATGATCCACACAAAACTCCTTTAAAATGTAAAGTTTATAGAGTGCATTTTTATGAGACTTATTAGATCTTGCTCCTTATTTATTTATAGCACAGAAAAAGGTTACCATAAAAACATACAATCATCACTTTAAGGTGTAAATTTGGAGTGACTTTGCTGTTATTTTAGCAACAAATTTATGTCCACTCCAGATGGCCACAGCATAACTGACGCACTTATTTTCATTATTTAGAGAAACTGTAGGATATATATATACTTAAGTAGCAAGTAAATGTCAGCAACATCTTATTTTTTAAATGAAGCATAAATATTTAAAATATATTCAGATATCTGGTCAATTATACCCTAGTAGTATTATAAACAAAGTTGTGCTTTATAGCCTTCAACAATCATCCATGATTTCTTTCATAGAACAGTTTGCTTTTACGTGTAACCATTCCAAAACAGTTTCCATTTGAAATTGTCTTTCATTTTAACATTATGCAGTTTCAGAAATACTTCACCAAACATATTTCTTGTTTAATATATTCATCAAATTTGTTATCCTTGTTGAAGCTTATTTTCGTTAAGATGGTCTAGTTGTTGTTTATGCTACAGCGAATACGATGATCATTATTAAAGTAACAATACTGGTTATAACTACATGTAGAAATAACATAAATCTCTTGAATCTTCGACCCTGTAATTAAAATACAGAATAATTAACTGAAAATGCAATCTAGAATAGGTTCAAAATTGTATTTACGTAACCAAGATGGTCACGTAACATGACTCTTTAAACAGAATTGTAGTTTGCAAGGGGTTCATATTTACTCAAATGATGATCAGTAATTTAAAACTGTCAACTTTTAAAAAAAAATTTTTTACATCCATACTTTCAGTTGGAATATATATATATATATATACATGTGATATCATTGTCATCCCTGTCAATTTATCTGTTTCCAATTTTTGTACATGTGTATTTTAAGAAATCAACTTTTTTTGTTTGCATTTTCGTTGCCTTGCAATTGTATATTTATTACTATAAATTAATTTTCTAGTACCCGTATATATATTTCCAATAAATACCAGTAAGAGATTAATGTATATTAGTCATAATATATCCTTATGAAAAAAAAAATTGAGAGAATATTTGTCCTTACAGCAGGTTCTGGTTCTGGTATGTAAAGTTTAGGATTTTCTCTTTTCTGATGTTCATACTTCTTTCTTCTCTCTATAAAACATCAAACAAAAAGTTAGATTGCTATTTTACAAATCAACAGTAAATAAGAAAATTAGATCATTGTCATTGAAACACCATCACAAATAAAACTAGGTAATTAGAATTAGATCTTCATTTGGATCAGAATTGCAATAGATGCTGCCTGGTCTGTTAGAAGTATTCTGAAACACTTATGCATTGGTTAGAGAACAAGTCAGCACATGTCTTTTCATCAAAAACTTCTTAAAGATCATAATGTTACTAAGTTTGCTTGAAGATGTTCGTCACTCACCTTTATTCTTCTTGTGTGTACAACACTGATGTACCTCAAGACTTAGTTCTATAATAATATGACATAATGCCCACAACATTACAATCCATGTAGCCCACCATGGTACCATAGCTTTACCGAAATCCATACCAATAAATATCTGAGGTACTAAAACAATAAATAAACATTTAGTAAAATAATTATTGTTCACTTATTTACTGCACTCTTATACAAATCAATAGTAATATTAAATACCACCATATGCTAATTCATTATTGTGAAAAGCTAACATAAACTTCAATTATATTAAAAAAAATTGAGTTAATTCATGGAAAACATGAAAAAAGAGGCTGATAAATGTGATTGTCAATGGCTTGCTATTCCAATTATCTCCCTTGATCAACTAAAACTTACAAAGAACACATGCTATTAAAATCAATCCACTTCTGTGAAATAATGGGCCCATGTTAATCTTACTTTTTCATAATAATGAAGTACATGTAGTATGTGGTCGTATTTGGTAGTGTATAATTATTTTAAATTTTGTCATAGGAATTTGTGCACTACTCAGTATTATTTGAAAAGTTTGTATTGGCTTTAACATTATTTATTTCGATGATATTGTACAATTTAAAGGCATAGAGTTTGCAATACAAAAACCAGTCAAAGAAACATATTAATTTGCCTATGATATATTCATATACTGTTTGAAGTGTCTTTTATTTGTTTACATAGTTTGCTTCTATATATTAGTGATCAAAGTGCTGAGTCTTTGATAGACAAAATATCCATTCTTTTCAGGTTACATTAAGTCCAGATAATAGATTTTTTGCTTTTTTTTAGATTTTCAAAAAAATCTGCATTTATCTATTTATACTCTTGGTAAATAAATATCAACTTACTCATCAGAACAAATGCAATAGTTCCAAAAGCCCAGTGGAACCAATTGAAGACTGGACGACATCTATTTTCTTCATCAGGTCGGATCAATGCCAAGATAGGCTGCAAGTAAAAAAAAATATATCAAACTTACAATTAATAATTTTCTGTTTCGGATAAATAGTAAATTCTTTATTTGAGAAATACATTATCTTTCTTTTTGCTAAACACTGGCCATTCTGTTTTTAACTACACTGCACTAGGGCCTCACTATAGCATGGATGACTATTTGGCAGGTTTCAATAAATTCAAGGATAATGTTATATTCAAAATGTTGTATATATGTTTCATATTGTAGTTGGCATAACCTAACAAGTTCAATATAGTGTAGTCTTAGCGTAATTCTATTACTTACATTTATCAGAACACAGATAAAGATGATTATACCCAAAATAGGATGGGCTCGTTGGGGTAAATCAGGGAACTGAAATAAAATAACAAATTATAATCTTTGAACAATGAAAACTATTTATTCTAACATTAGTTTTTACCAGTTTATAAAACTTAAAGGTTATGTATTGTTTTAGAAACTAAATTTTACCCTGAAACAATATAAATAATGTAAAAATATGGTTTACAAAATGTTTTTTTTAACTGCCATACAGGACAATAATATTTTCATCAACAGACTGAATAAAAACATTTTATAATAAATACCTCACTATATCCATCAGCCTCAATAAATATAAGAATGAAACCAATAACAGTCAACAAGAAACACATGGCCATAAAATTAAAATGAGCCTGGAAAATAAAAACATCAAATTTAATCATTATATTGGAGAACATTCATTGATGCTAAGGAGCATAGCCAAAGCTTTGTTATTGGTATTTATGGGCAACTGAAATTGGAAGTAGCATAAAATTTTCATATGACGAAGTTGCTCACGTCACCAAAACATTGTAGGTATACATATCAGAGGACTTGATGATATTTATTTTGCAAGGATCTATCAGCTACTCATATGGAGAAAGCTGACTGGAATTCAGAGCTGTACAGATCTATTATCCCCGTCATCGAAACCATGTAAGTTGGGCCATGATATTTACGCTTTTCATGGACTAAAGATAACTCTTGATCAAACAATGTAGATTATTATATTATCACACACCAAATATTAAAGGACTTGATTTAATTTTACTTTTGCTAATATTAATGCATTGGTGCTATTCATCTAGTAAGCTATGTTTTTGCAAATTTTGACCACATATAGACCTTTTTTTAAAAAAAATTATGTACAAAGAAAAACTTACAACAAACCAATATCTTTGTTCATAGAAACGTCTATTAGGCCACATGTTTTTAAAGTATTTAGTCATGAGAACAGCAATAGATCCAAAAAATACCCAGGCCAAAAACATTAAACATGCTGAAATACAAATATAAACATAATATATATTTAATAATCATAACACTTAATTCTGACCACATTACACTTACACAGAATCTTGAAACAATAAGTGATTGAAGTCCAGTCTTGATGTGATAAAAATTTGAAAATAAATAAATCAAACATACCATGAGCTTTAACTAAAGGATAACTAGCCCGACCACCAAAATTGGTTTTTCTCTGCATACTGATTTTTTCAGGTGAAACAGCTGGGATAGCACCGGCACCAGCTCCATGTCTCTGTAATACACCTTGAAAACAATAATAAGAGGTTTATCAGTTTTGATTAAAGAATATATAGCATGGGATAAATACATAAAATTTACATAACATGAAATATACAAACATGATGTAGGAAATGTCTCATTTTCTTTAATGTATTGATTTTATGATGCAGTTATTTCAAAAAGGACAATTTTATAATTAGACTAAAGGGCACTAACTCTGTACACATAGAGTACAAGACACCATTAAAGTCTATAATACCAACATTAATTACCTCGTTTAGCAGCACCTCTAGCTATCATCATATGCCATGATTGACCCGTTAAATCATTTACTCTAGAATCACCAGTAGGATATTTCTCTCTCCATGCTCGACATCTTACACGTTGATTATATAAAGATCCCTCTTCCTTTACAATACCAACTTTTGGCTAAAAACACAAAAAATAAAACAAAAAATCACCCCAAGAGCAAGTAATTTCATTTGTACAAATTTATCAAGTTTGTGACATTCTTGTGTATGGTTCAGTGATGAACTTTTGCCTGAAATAGTATCATACTTGGTAAGCATTTAAATTGTATTCAACAAAATCAAACGTAACAAAAGATATATGAAGTTTATAATTATTATATCAAAATATACTTACATTTGGTAATCTAACATTTTTGTTGGGTGAACCGTAATTGTAAGACATAAAAACTTCTGTCCTTTCAGTGAATGAATTATGAACACATTCCATAACAGAATCATCTCCCTTTAAAATATCAATTTTTTGTTATTTATACGAAGATTTATTATCAGAGGTCCATAATTATGGCATGGGACATCAAAGCATTCTTATCAATATGAAAGAGTGAGAGAGAGAGGGAGTTTAATGTCCACTAGACACAAATTAGATCATTTCGGGACTAACATGGTTTAATTTTAATTTAATGGTACGCTTACATGTAGGGGTCTTTAGCTGTGGGAGGAACCCCACAAGGTTGGACCAATACGGAAGACCAAATAAGATAGTACAAATGGTCATGAATAATTAGAGCTAGTGTAATGACTTAATCTATTATATTTTGCAGATTGATAGCCACTTTGTAATAATTTAAAATTAAATCTAAGAGCCAACAGGATATAGAATATATCATTTTCAAATACTAACATTGCATTGCAGATCGTGAGACACTTTCTAATAATTTAAAGAGAAAACAGAGAGCAACCAGGATATAGAATATATCACTTACTCGGACTATATTACTGGGATTGATTTCTATCACCGTGATGGTTGAATACGCCTTCATTACTTCGTTTTATTAAGTTATTTATACATGTCTGCTCTATCGTTATAAAAATATTATGACAATAATCACCACCAGATAGTAATGGAATAATTATAATTATATTTGCAAGCCGGATATATCAATTCGGGTCTGATTACAATGCAGGTTTGTCAGTTAACCACAGCCGTGTACCGTAACAAAATCCTAATGTAAATTTTGCCTCCAATGCACATCAACTCACCATGTAGGTATCATTAGAGAAACCAATAGCAACATAACGATCTTCTAATCCCTCTGTTATAGCACTCCATTCAAATAATACAATTTGTCCCATATCCCTCCATGTAGCAATATATTCACAGTAAGGTTCCCAGCATCCTTCTGGTACACGATAACACCCTTTCTTATCACCACATTCAGCAGTATTAATAGGATCAATAATCTAAAATAAAACACTTTAATAAATATCGGAGACATATAAAACACACTTTAATAAGTATCTGAGACACATAAAACACATTTTAATAAGTGTCTAAGAAAAATAAATGGAATGAAATGGGGTTTAACGTCCTACTTTTCTGCTCCTAAACTGGGCTAATGAAGACGGGTATACACCATACAGAGTGCTATGAGGGAAATATTGGCCAGGCAGCAGCTTTACAGCCTCCTCTTATATCGAATTCTAACTGCCAAGGGATCTTTTACGTGCACGTCAATGTGTACTCGGGACCTCAGTGTTTTGTCCCATCTGATTGACTAGACCGGTGTCCCTGTCAGGCCCCCCGTCCTGTATCACGGCCTATGCAGGGATCGAACCAGGGCTTCCACTTCAAAATTTTCCCAACCGGTCATTTTTCCCGTAGAGAAAGTGGTGCTATTTTGAGCACATAATAAGAAACTATAAAACAACATGATATTGAAATGCCGATCGGTTTAATTGGGTCAAGGACAGTCACAAAGAAATTTTATCTCACGCCGGCATTTATACCCACCGAACACCCGACCTCCAGGCTAGCGAGCCAGCGTGTTACCCACTTACCTACTGTGATCCCCCTAAGACATCATAAAAGCAGGGAAATGTATGCAATGAAAGTGTAAAATGTATACTGATATGTTATGTATTAGCTTTTATCATGGATTATACTTACCCTAGGAGGTGATCGTTCAACAGGCATGGGTGGAGCTGTAGGATCTTTAATGATAAGAGATTTTTCTCTAACCCAATATACTTCATCATCAACAATAAACGTAGCACGGAATTGAATATGACCGTAATATTCCTCACCAATCCATACTAGTTTAACTAATGATTTAGCAGAACCATCATTTGATCGTAGAGCTTTCTGTAATTAGAAAATGATAACAAATTTAACATCATGTAAAAAATTCTATAGCAGGCTTAAATAAATCTAACACCATATTATTTTGGGAACTAACATTCATTTATATATTTTTAACGTGAATTCATGGTCGGTACTTTAGCAGTGGGAGGGGTAACTCTTAGCCAGGTAGAATAGTTAAATCGAAAACACAGCTTAGCTGCTTGTATTTGGTCACTCCACCTCACTGCATAAATATACACACTGTGTTAAAAGTGATCCAAGTCGCACAGGCAGTGGAGGGGCGGTACTGGAAAAGTTGTTCCAACAATTTCTAGATCAGTAAATCCAAACAACACAAGGAGATAATAATAGGTAAAATATACATACACCCTTAGGACTAAGACAATCTTCTTCTACCAAAATATTTCCTAATAAGGTAAAACTACCAACTGCAACTGGTAACTGGGTATTTGATGCTTCTAGTGCTCGGTAGGCCACCACAACAAATGAACGGAAAACATTACCAGAGTCAGCTGTTAAATTTACTGTAAAAATACAATTATTTAAGATGGTCAATGAATTTACATTTTAAGGATTACAAAAACTATGAAAACCTCTGAAATTATTTTTCATGTAGTCAGAATAAAATCTGTTTAAAACTGTAAACAATGTTGATCACATTGATAGAATTTTCCACCTAGTCAGAATATTTTTTTACCACTGTAAATTACAGTGTCAATCACATGCTATTTGATACATTTATCTATACAGTCAAAATACTAATTTTACCCTTGTACATGTACCTCTGTTGATCACATAATTGTCACAATATTGTTGTCTTTATATCAAACTTTGATAGCGGCATATTTATACATTAAATATAGACTATTGCCTAATTACAGACAAAAACAGAACTAAACATTACAAGCAGAAGTGCTTCCATCAAAATAAATATGGATTTTACGATATTGCACAAAATATTCTACTTTATTTTCTTACACTGAACTTCTTCACCAGGATTATAATGGCGTCTGTTGACTGTAATATGGAAAGGTGAAGGTAGGCGTTGGGGTTCAGAGGTTATAGGTGCATTATCTGGCTGTAAATCGTTACATCGGCAACATTGGGTTGTAGCAAGCCGAGGATTATATCCAACTACTAATTGTCCACAAACGGCCAAAGCCAACAAAATGGCTGATGGCAACATTCTACTTGGGTGTACTTGTCACTCCAATTTCTTCTGAAAAAAATAGTAAAAGTTGATTATTATTAAGTTACAAGCTACACTATTCTTATACAGTACATGATTCTTTCATGATGGATTTTTAAATAAAAACATTAGCAACTATTTGCTTCTTAAATTTAATCCTTTCATGATAATTTTTGAATTTAGACAAGACTAACCAATTTTTCAGTGGCACTGATGACACTAACTCAATTCACCTTTTATCATTTAGTTTCTTACAATAAAGTGTGATATGCAAGTATGGTATATTGTCCAAATTTACAGAAAAAGATGAAGTGACAGGGATCTGAATTTGGACTGAAAGGTTTTCCCTGGCAGGCAGGCAGACTACTGCTGTGTTTAGAATAGATTCCTCATTAATTAAAAAACCAGATGGCCACAACCAGAGATACTTCAACAAAACAACAGTTACATGAAGTTATACAGTACAGAACATGTTTAAATCAATATCTGTGATGACGAATATCAATCAATTCTACATAATCAGCTATTTTAATAATGAACAAATTTCTGCATCATTGTTAGACAAAGGATTTTAAGTTCATTATTCAATATCAATTTTCAGACTAAAAATAATTAACATTATATTGGTATGTCCCCTCCCCCATACTTATTTATTATAGCGGCAAACACAATTTGCATACATTTAAGATTCTATAAAAATAACAAGTACCGGTAGTTATTGTCTTAAAAAAAGAACATTTTTGTAAATGGATCAGACGAATTCTACTTATTATTACATTCATCAACATTCACATAAAAATTATCTCACAATTTAAGAATGAATAAAATGTATAAATGTTCAAAATTAGGCAAATGGCCAAAATAACCCAAGCCTAAACAATCTTTGTTATTATACATGACATGTACCTACATATTTCCTGCTGTTTAGAGGAGTGTCTAATTTTAATATGACTACAACGCAGCTAAAATATACCATAGCAATACATTTCCTATAAAATTCCTTCCTTTATACAAATTAAAACACGATTTTCAATTTTACTTCAACCATGTATATCCAAATTAAGCTTGTAGCCATTTCCATATGTAATTAATTAATAGAACCAGTTTCTGACATACGGTACCGCAATATACCGGTACTCCTCCAAACTTTTTTTTGAGTGTATATTCTTTACAATTATAAGTAAAGCGAACAAATAAGATGTCCTTTTTATCTTATTTTTATTACTATCTAATGTAACAGTTTCAAAAGGCCTTAAAAAACAAAGAACTTTTTAGAATTAATCAATTTTGATATTATAATCTCGTTGTGGTGTTTTGCAATTCAACATATGTATGTCTGTAAGCTAGTATATAATGTTGTAAGCCTATACCTGTGTGGTACATTACCTTGCCATTGCAACAGGTAAAACAAGAAACATTAAACATATGAATTATGATAGTGAAATGTTGATAAACCAGTTTAACAACCAATCTTCAGTAGAAGTTTAACTTAATCTTTTCTCTTTAACTATCAAAATTGTTTAGTTCAAAAGTGTTTAACCGCTGTAACCTATTTGTATTGCATCTTGTCTTCTTTGATCTCTTTTGCTTAATGTTCTTGAAAACTAAAAATACCATGAATGCAGATCATAATTGGGAAAGAGAGAGAGAGGGATAAATGGGGTTTAAGGTCCACCTGACACAAACTAGATCATTTTGGGACTTACACATTGTTTAATTCTATTTCAATAATTTGCTTGCACATAGGGGTCTTAAGCAGTGGGAGGAAACCGGATGACCCGGAGAAAACCCACGAGGCTGGACAGTCCACTCTACTCCTTGTCACATACAACCAGGGATTCGAAACCACTGCAGTTGACTCAATGACAGCCACAGGGATAAAATTCAGAGAAATCAATTTGCACGAAGATGCATGGTGTACAGCATTTTTTAATGGGGGGACTCAAAACACAAGTTGTCTTCCTGTCTTCAATAAAGAAAATAAGGATACATCACAGCCAAATTACGTACAGTATATCTGTAATCGACCAATTTAAAGGGCACATTTCAAATGACATGTTTAAATGTCAGAGTTTGTAAACAGTTCTGCTACTCTAGCAGTTCTAGAGATATTTCTCTGCACTTGTTTAAAGTGTAGTACAGTCCTCCTGCACTTACTATTATAGACTTTTGTAGATATTCTAAATTATATTCCATCAAAAACTAGTAAACCTACACTAATTAGAAAAGGTAATAAACAGTAACTGTTTCTTCTAGTAGATCAAATGGTTTTCCAGGGAATAATTTAATGCATGGACACAATTCTTATTATATGGATTATAACAAATGTAATACGGTATCAAGTCCTTCAATGAATTTGTTTTACTTTAGTTCTTGTCTCTCTTGAAAGATACTTCATTTTGGAAGCACAGCAATGATATTTCCACCCAAGTATTTAACTCATTCAATCCCAAAACTTGACCTTATCTGATAATAAAGCTCTTCTATCGACCAAGAAAAATAAAATGATTCACCTTAGTACTGTACAGGTAATAATTATATTATATATATAAGAGATAAGAGTGGCTATGAAGACTTGGTTATTCCGAGTGTCAGTGACTAGTAATAATTATATATATTACACAACAAATAGTGTATCACAGTCCCGACTCCCAGACAAATAATAAAATTAAAGGAGAGGATAGAATGATTCTCTATGTTATAATTTATATCGACATTGAGAATAATATATAGTTCTTCGGATTAATCACTTCATGAACTCTCGAATGACTTACAGTTGATTTGTAAGTCTTGTAAGAACTATAAAATGAATTTTGTAATATTATACGTATCATGTATGTACATTGTACAATAAAAAATAACTGATTCTGTGTAATTCATGTATGACACAAAAATTACTAATCAGAAGCATGACTAAAGTGGAACCATCCTCTTGGCATCCAATTCCATCTTTTTCATTCCAAAAATTATCCTTAACTCAACATTGTGTAAAGTACTATAAGCTTATATTTTTAGTGTATTTGTTTACTGAGATAGTATCAATTTATAAAAACAGATTTCAGTTTTGAATCAAACACAGAATAAATAAGTTCATAATGAACAAACAATAGAATATTGATAATCCAAAATGAATGCTACACCCAGTTAGTTAAACATGGCTACAGGAGCCTACGAGTACTGTATTATATTAGTGAAAGAGTGCACCTGGACCAAATTATAATCAGATACAAAAGATTCATTGTGTGAATTTTAAACTTCGGAGAACAATAATCAAATTTTATACTTAAAAAAGTTCACCATTCACACAATTATTTCAGAATGTATGCCAACCCCAACATTATATAAATATTTTGATCATGCCTACAGTTATTAAAGGTGATAAAATGATATAAAGTAATAATGTGCAAACACAAAAACAAATACTTGTATTTGAAAAGATACATGACTAAAAGGTTAACCATTACCAATGTACATGAAGTGATCAAAACCTGTAGTTATTTGAATTTGTATTAGAAGATATTACATCCATTTCAAAATACACAAATATCTATTCTATCCCTAATTACAAGATTATCTTTCAATATTTCACAGTTGTTCAATAAACTGTTTATCAAGTAAATCTATAAACATTGTGCCTCAGAAATACCAGCTTGATCTATTTATAGGTCTCTCTGATGCGAGAAATGTTCAAATCATAGGCCTATACATGTACACACATGAAAAACTACCATTTACCAAGAACATTCAATAAAATATTCGACTAGAAACAAAGCAATATGTTTCTTTCACCTACTTGTTAAAATATTTCGTTAAAATCCAAATAAATCCACTTTAAATCATGAAATAAAGACACTACTAAAACACAGCCACCATACTTACATAGTGTAGATTGGATTTCAATCCCAAATATGGTGCACACTGACCTCTAACCTTTCACTTTTGACCTACTGAATCAGAGCATCCACCCAACACTAGGCTAGATACAACTGTTGAACATCAGGTATGTGTCAGTGTAGCACACAGTAAATAAGCAACACTCCTAAACAGCCTACAAGATTTCTTTAATGTAGATAGACATACAAACGCTCACCTACAAAACAGGCTTGGTGACTACTATGTAATAAAGGCCAATAAAAAAAAAATCTACCTTGATTCCCTTTTATAAATATGTTTTAAAAATTGATTTGATTTCAGAAAGATTTGAATCGAACTGGACAAAAAATGGACAACATTGGCAAACTTTCAATCTTTGAATTTCAAAGTATGTAAATAATTTTCTTTTTTTTTGGAATAATTAGTCGGAACAGATTTCTAGCACCTGCGACAATAAAGATTCACCTTTTCTTAGAACATTAAAACTGGCAAAGTAAACCTTGGCTAAATCACACCCAAGATGTTGCTGAGCACCTGATAGTAACAATATTACCAGTACCTGTAGACTGATATCTTATGCTCCATATTTAGAATACACAAAGTAAAGAAAGATTATCTAATTACTTTTAATGAGATTAAAAATTCAGTAATCATATTTTCAAATGACAATATATACACAATAGTACACAATATAATTTACTTATTTTTAAAGTACCATAGGAAAATGTTAAATAGTTCCCCCAACCAAATTATCCCGGTAGCATACAGTGAAATACTAATCATCAACAACTTTTAAATTTTTTGAATACATTTTGGTAAAGGTAAAATCCAATTACCGGTAAGGGGTTGTGTTTTGACATACGCATAGGAACATCTCAGCATATTTTTATCCAGGCAAAGAATTTCTCTTTACTGCCTGACACAGTTTCATCGCATAAAGATCACTGACAATAATATACTATGAATATAAACACCTACAACACTATGATCCAATGAAAAACATATTATCATACATTACTGGATAACAATAGATACAATCCATCCCAGTGATACACCTTTATATCATTATACATAAAAAAACTATCTCTGCATTTTTTTACATTGAATATATACAATGTATATGTATATAATATGACATACTTAATCCAATTTGTGGGATAAACCTTGTCTTATATTTACATTACTCATATATTTTTGCATTTGGAGAGAGGGAGAGAGACAAATGGGGTGTTTGTCAACACTAACTAGGTTTAATTTCATTTCAATAATTCGCTTGCAAGAAGGAGTTTTTAGCAGTGAGAGGAAACCAGAGGACCCAGAGAAAACCCACAAGGTTGAAAAGGCGACCCTACTCCCTACAACCTGGGAATTCGCAACCACACCAGTTGACTCAATGACAGACCATTAGACCATCCAACCTATTTTTTGGGGGCATTTGGCAAGCATGCACTTGAAAAATGTTATGCAGAATTAAACTTCGCATCCTGCTTCATATACCCAACCTTAAGGGAACAAGCCAACAGTCAGACTGATGTCCCCCCGCCAAAATCACAAAATAAATTTATGCCATATTAATAATCGCACATTTATTTTTTTCAAAAAGTATCAAGCAATCAAACTATACACAAAGTAGCATCACTCTCTATTAGATAAAGTCAAGACTATCTTATCCCAAATTAATTGCTTAGCTCTGCTTACCTTTAGCTTGAAATGTAACTCAGTCAAGACATTCACCTAATGAACATCTACATCAAATTGAAACATCTTACCTCAATTAAAAGCAGAGTTGTTATGTTCCAGGACTAACATTTCAATTTTATTTTAATAATTCGCTTGCGTGTAGGGGTCTTTAGTAGTGGGAGGAAACCGGAGGACCTGTAGAAAACCCACCGGAGGACCTGTAGAAAACCCACGAGGTTGGACAGGCAACCATACACATTGTCACTTACAACCGGGGTGTTCATTTCAGAGAAATTATTGAACTGAAGATGAATGATGATCAGAGGGTTCTTGCAGTGCTACAAGTGAGATGCCGAGATACCTAAATTAGACCACTATTTAAGCCCGCTAGGGAGAGGCATTGGCAACCTACACAGAAACAGCTCTGTTCCTACTATCTACTCTCAACAGATTCATAACATAATAAATGTAGTTTTTGGAGTATTCTAAAGAATTTGTTGTCAACCGACTAATGGACAAAGGTGATGACAATAATACCACAATAAAGGGGGATTTACCCTGCATCCTATATCTTTCTATTAAACATCAGTTTATTCTACTATTATACAAACCAGTGATTCTCGACCAGTGTACCACAGCACACAGGTTTTTTTTCACAATATCTTCATAAGTGTGCCACGAAATTTTGATAGGCACAATAAGTTTATTAAAGCGAGAATTTTATATTTTCTAAATAAGTCAAAACATAATTAATGCTATATCTTTTGCTCTATAGGTTATTAACACTATTATACGACCATTGGCATTATTTCCCACCATTGACACAGGAAATAACACAATTACCTCCCTTGTTTTCCTATTACCTCCATGCATTGGCTACCGTACCTTCAAACATTGGAATTTGAAGTTGATAATCATATATTTGCCAATTTCTCAGCTGGCAATAGTGAATTTTAGGATTACCGGTAATCTTTAACATGGTAGGACTGTTTGTTTATGGATACCATCTATTTTTAAGGCTTTATTTTAATAAATTTTAAAAATATAACTTTAAAATATTAAATAGCTTTAAGAAAATGTCTCACTAAAGTCGAAACCAGCTATTTGACTGATGAAATTCAAAACACTAAAGTGAGTTAGTGAGTTTATAGCTGTTTTCTTTATTTAGTTTGACTAGTTGGAGTACTTGGAGTCATTCTCTAGCCTATGTCTACAGTTGTATGCCATCTTTGACTTGCCATGTTTTTATTTGCAAATATATAATTAGCGACCGGCGCCACCGCTAGAGGGCTCAGACAGTGTTGCTCTTAGCCATGGACGATTTTCAACACCACTCCATCTGTTTTTGGGTCATATTTTCGCAGAGCTAGTACAGACTTGTCTGAAGGAATTTGGGTCGGAAAATGAGTGATTCTCATAGAGAGTAACCAAGCGTGTCTGAAAAAAAGGTTACCGACGGTTGACATGCGGTAAATTAGCTTTTAATAAATTGTTGAAGTTTTCGTTTTTATTGAAATTGTCTGATACGCGATGATACGCTCACAATTTTACTTACAACTATGAAAATAAACACTAAATTAGTGATCTAAAATGTTGCTGAGGACGGAAACCCCCGTGGAAAGTTTCAAATCCTGAAAGTCGGCACCGTGTCGGATTCCAAAGGGACGCAACTCCATCACAATATGGGTACAGACCACAATTAATACCTCAACTATATTATTGAAATTGTCTGATATGCGCTGATAAGCTCAAAGTTTTACTAACAATTATGACAATAAACACCAAATTATTGATCTAACCTGTTGCTGAGGACGGAAACCCCTGCGGGAAGTGGCAAATCCTAGAAATCTGCACCTAGTGTAATTTCTAAAGGGACGCAACTCCATCACAATACGGGTACAGACCACAGTTACTATCAACTAACTTTGACAAAAGAAAATGTTGCTTGTCGTTCAGTGTGTATTATTAGATGTAAGGTTATAAATAAGTGTAATTTAAAATGCAAATGCAATTTTGAAAATTGAATTAATACAGTGCATTAAAGTTGTCAGCATTTAGTGTTCCATAATTCATGGGAAGAAAATATAGTTGTACCTGTTACATAAAGGTATTAATTTCATTTTACAGGATTGTGTATGATGAGTGTGCGATTAAAATAATTTTAATATATAGATTAATAAATCATAAATACATGGAAATAAAGTTTGGTATGCATAATAATAAATAATATTTAATACAGTTAGCTTCATAAATAAACATAGGTTGCCAGGCAACGAAACATACGCCCACAGCAGCTAAATCGTCCGGGCAGTCAACAAGAGTTGTCGCATATTTTACTTTTTTCGGTAATGAAACATTTATAATACACTAAAATCTGATTAAAAGTAACTACTCATTATGTAATTATCAGAAAATCATTGGAATTTGTTTGGCTTTGATAAAGTTCTCCTCCATGCTGTTCAAGTTATCTAAATTCATTGAAACTCAATATACTTGTTCGTCTCATGACCTTCAACAATTTATATAAATTTAAAGTCAATCGGATATTAACTTTAGCCTCTAGAGCGTCCACAAAAGTGATCAAGGGCCATAACTCAGCTGAAATTGCTGAAAATCATAAGGCTTCTTCGTCTCATGACCTTAAACACTGTGTATAAATTTAAAGTCAATCGGTTATTAACTTTAGATTCTAGAGCGTCCACAAGATTTTTATAAGCGATAAAGGGCCATAACTCTGACAGTAATTATCAGAAATTGCTGAAAATCAATAGGCTTCTTCATTTAATGACCTTAAACACTGTGTATAATTCTTTGAAGTGATCAAGGGCCATAACTCTGACAGCAATTATTGGAAATCGCTTAAAATCAATAGGCTTCTTCATCTCATGATCATAAACACTGTGTATAAATTTAAAGTCAATCGGTTATTAACTTTAGCCTCTGGAGCGTCAACAAGATTTTTTAAAGAGTTCAAGGGCCATAACTCTGATTGTAATTATCAGAAATAGCTGAAAATCAATATGCTTTTTCGTCTCATGACCTTAAACACTGTGTATAAATTTAAAGTCAATCGGTTATTAACTTTGGCCTCTAGAGTGTCCACAAGATTTTTTTTAAGTGATAAAGGGCCATAACTCTGACAGTTATTATCGGAAATTGCTGAAAATCAATAGGGTTCTTTATTTTATGACCTTAAACACTGTGTATAAATTTAAAGTCAATCGGTTATTAACTTTGGCCTCTAGAGCGTCCACAAGATTTTTTTAAGTGATCAAGGGCTATAACTCTGACAGTTATTATCGGAAATCGCTGAAAATCAATAGGCTTCTTAGTCTCATGACCTTAAACACTGTGTATAAATTTAAAGTCAATCGAATATTAACTTTGGCCTCTAGAGCGTCCTCAAGATTATTTTAAGTGATCAAGGGCCATAACTCTGACAGTTATTATCGAAAATCAATAGGCTTCTTCGTCTCATGACCTTAAACACTGTGTATAAATTTAAAGTAAATCGAATATTAACTTTGGCCTCTAGAGCGTCCACAAGCAATTGTGGACGCCGGACGGACCGCCGGACGGACGGGGGCGACGGCAATATACGACCACATTTCAATGTGGGCGTATAAAGATGATCCTGATTGATAATTTTTTTTTTTAAATTCTTTGGGGGGTTGGGTAATATTTTCATTTTATTTCTAAAGTAGTTTATTCTTATTCTCTTCTGAATACTCTTCGACGAAGTTTTGTTTTTAAATATTTTGATTATATTGTATTATTATTGATTATGAATGTTCAGTAAAAGTTACTATTTAATTTTCTGTACCGCTATTTCTAACCTCAGAAAATAAACTATTTAAGGTATGTGTCATATATCGGTGTGTTGAAACATAAATAAACTTCATTTTGGTTAAATGATTATGTCTCTAGCTTATTTCGATTCTCGTGTATGGAGTGGGACTGATAATTGAAGCAAACTGGCTGATTTCGCGAAAAGGAGGGTCTGCCAGTTGGCGTTACTAAACCGACAGTAACTCCGTCAATTCTGCTCTGATTTAAAAAAAATAAGTGTTGTTACAATGCTGAGATTTTCAGCTTTTGGGAAATAACAAGGTTATCGACAACAAATAAATATTTATAAAGAGCTGCTTGTAGCTAGTTCAAGTTTACATAATTATTTATAATACAAACATTAGAAAATAAACATCTCGACCTACGGGTAATGTATTTGTCTCTAGGACTTTTTGTTTCAGAGATATGAAGTGGGGTTGAAAATTGAATCAAAATGGCCAATTTTGCGAACAAGGCATCTGCCAGTTCGCGTTATTAAAGAGACCATAACTCAGTCAATTCTGCTCCGATTCTCATAAACTTGGTGTTGTTACAATACAGAGATGTGCAGCTTTCAAGAAATAACCAGTTACTGGAGAAATAAATAATATTTCAAAATAGCTGCCCGTCGCTAATATAATAATAAAAATAATACTAATGATATTTGTATCGCACAACTATTTCTTTGTTGTGGCACCACAGAAAGTAAATAACATTTAGGTGAACAGAAGATTAGAAAGTTCTTCCATGTATGATGAGTGCTTTTCATTAAATTATGTCGCAATTTCAGTTTTTTTTCCACAAATGGCACTATGGCATTGGTTGTTGTGACTCCTTTTTTCGGCATTCATGTTTGATTCGACTCCCAATCCCATTTTTTGTGTCTCAATATTTCATTGTTCAAATTGTTGTTGAATATTTTGTCTTACTCTTACTAGTCTTACTCGAATGCATTGGATTGGTTTAATCTTAAACTCCTAACCCTGAATTTATAGGTTTTAATCCTAAATACCTACCCTAACCCGAAAATTAGTAAAATGTAAAAGTGTTGGAAATAGAAAAGGGAGTCAGATCAAACGCGATTGCCGCCTAGTCGTAGGCCCCCTGTTACTTGTGTTAATAATAGTGTGTAAGTGTAAAGCCTACAGTACAATACAATAATATTAAGAAAGAATATATATGATATGTCAATCAAACAACGTTGGAAACGAACCAGAGTAGCATAGTACACATGATAGGTTTTATTTACTTTTAAATATTATCATTGCATTGAGCAACAAGCAGTGAAGTGTCGCAGATTAGGTCTACTTACAATTTTGCTAACTTATTGTTTAGGTCTATATTTTCACCTCACATTCTATTCTTGAGCTTGTTGTGTTCTGACACAAAATGATTTCCGGTATCACGAACTGTGCAAGGGAGAATACTCCTGTTATTTAATTTGGAGACACACCACTAAATAGGCCATCAGCTATTTTTTCTGAATAGGCTATTAAATATTTTGGTCTAGCCTAGTTTACAATTCATGAGGAGGTATCTGCAAGGTAAATCATATGGATCAACTGATGGGCAATGAAGGAGCTACACAAATCATTGTATCCCCAATTTGTGATTATGAACAGGAGGAATAGATAGCAGATACTATGTGGCAATGGCATGGTGGGACAGTCACAGCAAGAGGACAACATTTTGTATCAGAATCTCCACAGAGAGAGAAAGAGAAATGGGGTTTAACGTCCACTTGACACAAACTTGGTCATTTCAGGACTAACATGTTCAATTTGATTTCAATAATTCGATTGTACGTAGGGGTTTTTAGCATTGGGAGGAAACCAAAGGACCCTGAGAAAACCCACAAGGTTTGACAGGCGACCCTACACCTTGTCACGTACAGCTGTGGATTCGAAACCACACCAGTTGACTCAATGACAGGCCGTATGATACAACATGCACATGATAACCATTTGGCCTTTCAACCCCCTGAATCTCCACAGAGGTGGTAGTCTACTGTAGCTGTTGTAGGCAGATACTTACATCAAGAGTAGTCTAAAGCACTGCTGTCCGCAAAATTCCCCTCATAGCAAACTATACCGCGTATTCTCTTCTTTATTAGCCTAGATGGAGCATAACAGTACGATGTTAAACCCCATTACATTTTTTATATTGCAGCATACAAGCGTCGGGCCAAGTTCTTTCCAAAAGGCAGACAGATTCTAACCAATTTAATTAAATTGATAGGGGTTTAATGTCTTAAAGTTCTGCACCGAATGGCTAATCAAGACAGGCTAATGCCATTCCATTACATTGAATTTTAACTGTCAAGGGATCTTTTACGTGCACACCAATGTGTAGACAGAACCTTATTTCATCCAAACAACTATGCGCAGTTCCTTGCTAGGTCCTCGGTCCTGTACCACTGACAAGGGGGAACCATCCTGATTAACATGCGACCTCCAGGTTAGCGAGCCAACAACTTACTTATTGAGCCATCAGGAATTCCTCTAACTAAAGTTCCAACACTACATTTTTTTAAAGGACAATATTGGTGTCAGTCATTATCACATATGTGATCCTCTAGCAGAAATTCGGTCATGTATCTGGTTTCACACGTCCATTCAGTCAGTTATATAGAGGGACAACTTGTGTTTTCCTTTGGCGTTTATAACTCCAGATTCATGACACCTGTATTACTCATCTATCGTAGAAATGATCTCTGTATTAAAATTATATTTGGAATGTGTAAAACCAATTCTATCACATACTATGTGATAATGATTGACACCAATATTGTCCTTTAAATCCAATGGCAATATACCTACATAATACATAAGTCAAGTTAGTGTTGGTAATGGTGTAATTTAAGCAGTTACTCATAAGTATGTTTCAAACTTGAAATAAAACCAGATCTTAACCCAGTAATTAGTAAACCCACCCAGATGATGTTTAAAAACAAATATAAAAATAACAATTAAATAAATTTAAAAACAATGACTTTATAAACATAATATATGAATTAATAATACATATTTACAATCAAATGAAATATTGATGGAAGTTTGAAAATGAAAGATAAAACACTTTAGTGTGAAAGAGCAACTTGATAACCAGATTTAATATCATTAATTTAATATTTATCATGTTACATATGCACAAAAAATATAACATTTCTATGACCTAACTCTGTATATATTTAGCGGAAAATTGAAAAAAAAGAAGACTTTTTCAAATTGCTTCTCCAAATATATTCTGTACATTTTATTTAACAATTTGATTTGATCAGTTTATATTTTATAACAATTAATTATGCATGACATTTAAATTAAAACATGAATTAAAAATAATAACCCAAATCAGTTGTCAAATAATACATATCATTCAGAAAACATTCCTATTTTATATAAATTAAATTTTTGTTTAGGCCTATATATTCATTCAATTGTTATTACCTATCTGATTTGTAAAATATAAGCTAAAATGAACTGATTTTTAATCAAAATCAAGCATAGATGATGAAAAAATAGAATTCCTTGTTGTAATAAGGTTTGATGTCATTTGCTTATTATTCCTGGTAAATGTGAATTAACATCTGGAATCCATAATTTTTCAATTTCTTTACATGTACAATTTTATCGCTAGTAATTTCACTCAACAACATGCTATGTAATAAATTGTCAGCTACTTGTAGTTGGAAGAAATGCCCAGCATTCAAATCCCAACCATTGGTACTTAGAATTTAGCAACATCAGAATGAAACCTGGTAAAGATTCAAGACATGCTAATAACCTGAAGTGTCAATTATTTAATCCTTTAAATCAATGATTGTAGTTACATGTACCAATGGCATTCTAAACATCATAGAAATAAAAGCATCTTTTTGTATTTTTTTGTGGGGGATACAATCATTTCAAGATATATTATTTCAATTTTCAACAAATATAATGTCTATTAAATCTATTAGCACTATACAAATATAAAAATAACATTGGGTCATAAAATGTAATGGTTTATGCTGTATGATTCTATTGCTATCTGATTCAAAAAATATGTAAATATCAATCAATCACACCCACATGCACCATTGTGGACATTTAAAAATTTAATTTTTTCAATATAACTGATAAACTAATGAATATCACAATTACTGTAATCATTTCATATACCGTAACCAACTGTTTAGTTTTATGTCTTAGACTAAATTACCTTTTTATCTTAAAAGTTTAAGACCTTGTTAAGCACTAGTCAGATCTCAAAGATCAAAAATACACAGCGAGTAAACAGTTTTAAAGATCGAGCACATTAAACGTCACATCCTACAAAAGATCACATGAAGAAAAGTAGCTCCACTTGGTGTTTGATAAAAACTTATTGTAGATTTGTTTGTGGACTAATGACTTGATCCAGCGACAATTTCTTCTTTAGTTTCAGGAGTTTCATCCTCGACCTCCACCTTGGTCACCTTAACCGGTTCATCTCCTTCTTCCTTAGCTTTATAGATCACACACTTCTTTATTTCATTACCAATTTCTTTTGCCATAGGAGGTGGTACAGCATTACCAATTTGCCGGTGCTTGTCCAGAATATTACCAAAGAATCTGTATGTATCTGGGAATCCCTGTGATCTTGCACATTCCCTAACACTGACAACCCTGTGTTGTTCTGGATGAAGCACTCTACCTTGTTTTCCCATTGGCTCAGGGTTAGTAACAGTTGTACTAAAGAAACCATCCCATGCTAATCGTCCATATAACCCAGCCCAATGGTTATGTCTGTTACCAGTATGGGGTAAACACCAAGGAATTAAAGTATTAAATTGTCGATGTTCAGAATCACATGTTTTACCTTCAGCACAAGAGCAAACACCACGTTTCTCCCCATCAATGCCACGGCCATTCTTCTTATCATTATGACTATACTTCAGCTTACTGGACATATTTCCGTCTGAAAGGCGCACTTCAATGTTCGGGAGGTCTCTCCAATCAGAGCCTGGGGCTAGAGGAATATATTGCATTCTAGCATGCACAAGAGCACTCATATCTTTACATATGTGATCCCTGAGAATAGGCTGGTGCTGTTTCCCGCGAATGATCTTCTGGTAATGAGTTTGAGCATCATCTTTATAGGAAATTTCTTCAGCTTTTGCACCATTTCTAATTTCTGGTAAATCAGACATACAATCACGTACTGTTACAGTTCTGTAGGGCGCATGTGTTGTTCGAGTAATGTTGGAAGTAAATCTTTTGTCATCAATTGTTACAGAAAGTTGCATTGCACGGGGTGCAAATGTGTATAGAGGTTCGGGATAGAATGGTAATTTCTCTCCTGGAGCTGCTGCTAAGATGATAGCTCTTCTTCGCGTTTGTGAGACACCATAACATCCTGCTTGAAGTACACCAAATGTGCATTGATAACCCATTCTAATCAAACATCGCAGGGCAAGTTTCAATACCATACTTCGTTTGAAAGAAACAAAATTTCTTACATTCTCTAAGAGGAAGAACCTAGGCCTATAAAAGTCACAAAAACTGAGGTAAGAAGCAATCAGTGAGTTTTTAAATTTGGAATATTCTCTTGAGTTGAATCTATTCATTCCACTAAATCCTTGGCATGGAGGACCACCACACAGTAGATCAACCTGTCCCTTCTGAGGTAGGAGTTGTCCTAATTCATCTGTTTTCTCTCCGTCCAAGGCTTTCCTTAACAAGAAATTACAATCTTGACTGAAGACAGTTGACCCTGGATTGTTCAGTCGGAAAGCTTGAGCAGCAGGTTCAACTATTTCTATCGCCCATTTGGACTCAGCAACACCCGCCTGGTGGAAACCTTCAGACAGTCCACCACAACCAGCAAAGATATCCAACATCTGCAGTTTTTTAAATGGAACTTCACTACTCTCTTCTACTGGTTCATCCTTTGTCTTTGATTTGCCCTTACCTTTGCCCTTTCCTTTGCCTTTACCTTTACTGCCGAGCAATCTTGCTGCAGATGGAGGTTCTTCAAATTCCCTCTTTTCAGAATCATACATTTCAGTAAAATAAAAACCATCTTCAACTCTGTGGAAATATTCTTGCATGTCCATCTGAAGGCTTTCACTATAAACTACTGTGCATTTCCCATGAACATTCTGGAAATCAATGGTACAAAATTCTTCACTCCAGAACAACATGTTGAAATCTGAATGATAACCAAAAGCAGCTCCTTTGTGGGTATTCTCAGGTCTATAAAATTTACGTATCTTCATTCGTATCTCTGCTACATTTACAACTTTGCTACCTGAAGAGTTTTTACAGCATATTTCCATGATCTGAACAACTCTGAAGGGATCAGGACATTGGTTATTGGAACCTTTGATATAGTCACTGGATTTTCTATATGCTTCTGGATAAAGAAGTTCATCTACCTTGCGCTTGCTAAGAGATGCCTTTTTGACAGCTGGTTTAACACTGAAATCAAAAGCATCTGGAGAAACATAGCAGCAGTCACCAACAGAGTATTTGAGTCCATCCCTCTGAACATCTTTGTAGTAAACTTTGCTGGAACTCCCATTTTCTACTTCAGTTGTATCGCCTAAAACTGGGGTTTCATCCTTTCTAAGATCTTCAAGACGTTGACAGCTAAGACAAAATTTATGTGACTGACTTTCTGGTACAATGGGTTTCTGTGGAGGGTCTTCAAATCTTACGAAATCAGGATTATACCATTTCTGGTAGAAAAATGTTTTCCCATCATCATTTTTATTTGTTATTACTAAATCACTGTCTGGATCTAATGCTCCACCTTGCATTCGCCAGTCTTTGGCAGGCTCTTTGTAAATAACAGTAACTTTGGATGTTACAAAAGCAAGATTGGAATCCTCACAGTCATCCACCAAGAAAAGTTCCAATGGATCACTTGCTTCCCCTAATACTGTATCAGTGCCTCTACAAAACCAGTCAGCATGGAAAAGTTTTTCCTTTGAGCTGTTCTCCCACATGGAGGTAACTTGTGCAATGTAAAAAGGAATAGATGGATCTTCAGGTTTGACACCCACATTGTCACCGATAGTTATTTCTTGTCCATCGATGTTTACAGCTTTATAGAATTTTTTCCTTCCTTCAGTAGCAATTTCTTCACCAATCCAATTAATTTTCTTTACAGCAATTTTTCCGCCCCTATGATGCACATGTTTTATAGACTCCTTTACAACCTCCTCTTTGAAATCTTCCGGAGATTCAGTTTCATCTTCTAGAGCAGCATCCTCTTCTGCATCTTTTAGAGCCATATTAGGACATCTCCTTAGCTTACAAGCTTGCTTAGAGCGACCTGATCCTCCAAATTTTATCATGTCATTACATGCACTACAAGTCCCACAATCTGGTTGCTGACATACTGCGCAGACTCCACAACGCCTTCTCTTGACACCACCATTACCAGATTTATCTTCAATCTGACCATTGAACATGCTATCAAAGATACTTTCAACCAAAGCAGTGGTGGTAGCTTTACTTTGGGTAGGTTTATCTTTTTCCTTTTTAGGTTTGAGCTGCCTCCCCATTGCCTTTCTTCTACCAAGTGTGACACCAGCTAACTTGATCAAGGCTCTCATACAGGGGGTGGTCATAACTAGTTCTTCATCAAAGTCTGCAGCTTCATCATAACTTTGAACCTGGTCCACAACAAACTGAGAGTGTCTCAATAAGGAGTCCTCAGAAAAACTGGGTATTCCTTTAGGAGGTACTGTGGTATGAATCTTATTTAAGAGATCTTCATAAGTAGCATCAAAATTAGAAGACAAGAATTCAATAACTACTTTTGTCATGTGAACCTTTTCTTGTAAACCATTCCATAGATGAGAGTACGCTTCACTTGGTTCCATTAAAATATAATCTGCATATGCGGAACCAATCCCAACAAGAACTTTTTCACCACCATCGAAACCAGCTGTCCACCATTCATTTATTGGACCCATCTGAGTAGCAGCTACACCCCCTTCAGGACTAGGATTTTCATCATAGATAGGTTTAATGACACCACTGAACATCAAGTGAACATTCTTTTCCACAAGCCCAGTATCAAAAGCACATAAATGTGTCTGTTTGTCATAGACACTAAAATTAGTTAGTTTGTGCATTGGTCTAAAAAAGCTATCATCCTCTGGTGCTTCTCCAAAATACATTAATGATTGATCACACATTGCAATTTCTTCAGGTAGAGCTTCTGATGCATCTCCTTGAAATAGAGCAAGATCTTTTGAGTTTAAGTCCTGTCGACACTGACAACATTTTACAACCTTGGGTGTTGGTGTGTTAGTTGTTGATTTTAAAGTTACTGGCACTGATTCTTGTTCTTCACCTTCAATTTTTACTCTTTTGGTTTCCTCTTGTTCTTCATCATCATTATTTTCATCTTTTACTTCTTTTACTTTGGTATCTTCAGCATCCGACTTTCTCTTTTTGGATGCCATCATGAACATTGAAGTAATGCTAGGTTGAATCCCTTTCTTATTGTTCGGCGTACCATTGGTTTCCTTTCCATTTTTTGTCTTTCCATTGGTTTCTTTTCCATTTTTTGTCTTTCCATTGATTTCTTTTGATTTGTTCTTCTTTGTGGATTTTGAATGTCCATTTTTCTCATTTTCATTAATTTCCATTACTTCTTCAACATCACTTTCACTCTTTCTGCCATTTTTACATGTGTCTTCTGCCTCCTTTCCACTTTCATCCATATCTTCTATCTCTGTTTCGATTTTGCTTCCATTTTTACAAGATTCATTAGTCTCCTTTCCATTGACATCTTCTACCTCTGTTTTGCTCTTGTTACCATTTTCAGAAATACCATTTTCTTCCTTGGTATGTCCATTATTATCACTTATTTCCATGTGCTCAGAATTCTCAACTTGCATTTTTTCCCTTTTGAGCCCATCTCCTCCATTTGTTACCATCTCTTCCCCTAACATCTTGCAGACTAAACTGAAAAAATAACAAAGATAATTAGAAAACTGATTAAAGAGATAAAAAGGTAACCCTCAATCATATGTACTTGCATTGAGCAATCATATTGCTTATAATTCTGTTAAACCTTAGTCAACTGAAGTCTGTTGGCAGTTACTCATCAAGTTTACCCAATGTTTGACCGTTTTCTGACTATGCAAACGATACTTGTTTTATGGGTAAGCTACTGAATAAGGGACTAACAACTATTGTACTGAGGGCCGATTTAGAAAAACAAGCTCTCAGTGAGTCTCAGATAAGCTGTTAAAAGTCTTAACAAATACAAGAAATAAGGAGACGTTTGATTATCAGGAACGATTCAAGATTAACAGCATGTACGTACAGTAAAATTTCATAATGAGAGAAGATCAGGAGATCTCACTGTCCGGGCCTTTGAACAGAATTATCAAGCATGGATTCTAATAGGACACCTTAATAACATACTGTCATTCTAAATTCTAAGGGAAAATCAGATATCAGGCTGACAGATCCAATGACATAAACAGTTCTGTCTATGAAACAGTTCATCACTATTGCGTCTACAAACTGTCTTAATGGTACGGGATAGCAATAACGGCTGTCACATTTCTGGGTTGACAACTAGAATATTAATATGATCTTATTTTATGACATTCCAACAACAGGTCTTTCAAACAGAAGCATGACATTTCTGTTTCTCAACCTTTCAGATACAAATGACGTTTCAGGCGAACTTGATGACTTTTCGATTCAGCTATCAATTAAATGTTAGTAAATAGTTATTATAATAAACTGGACTGACATTTGTGTACATTGACCCGGTTACTTTTGACTTCCACACGATTTCACATTACTAACCCTAGAGTAGCCAGATCATTGTACTGCGCAAAGTTTACCTATCCGGGGCCATATAATATTTTGGGGATTCTAAAAGGTAATCTTAAATCAGTCAGAAATGTTGCGGGAACAGAATGTCAAGTAGTAAGTACCGGTAATTGTAATCTATCAAACGTCACAAAGTGCAGTAGCGCTGGGTTATTTTACTACAACAAGTTAATAATAAGATCAAAACAATTATTTGGATTAAACAAGTTAAAAACAATTAGGCCTACATAGTCATAATTAACAGTAATAATAATGACAAAACAGTGACAGTGTAACACTAACAGTTGTGTATTGTGTTGTGTAAAGGTTATTCTGTATTGGGAGGGCAAGCTCCAATTAGAAATCTGCTACCTCTTCCAAAGAATAAGTCAAGTCAGTGTACGATGTTAGATTTTGAGTATAAATTGGACAATAATAAATACAATAGACACAAGAGTATACGACGGATGGCGGGAAAAATAATAGTTTAATTTTTAGTTTGGTCAATTTATACCGTAGCAATAAGCTTCGATGAAGACAATAAACAAACTCTTGGATTTCGCATATTTATTCATGTACTTACTCAGGAATGAATTGTTTTTTTGCAGTTCTTCTAACATAGAGCTACCAACTTTTCGGGGAAATGATCAGTGGCTTCCACACATTTGTTGATAAAGTCGAATAAATTGTCTTTGTTGACTTCCGGCAGGTTCCCGCGTTTTGTAGTCCTGATTATCATGTCATTTATTTCGTATTCCTTTTCATACAAAGCTTATTAGGACTGGACCGCACAAGGCAAACTTCTAAAGGTCATGTGACAATCAAGATGGCGACCCACAGAGACGTTATTTGTAAATTAAACGAAAAAGCCCCAAGTTTACAATGTAGAATTTCTCGATTAAATCAAATTATTCATCTAAACGAAACCCAAAGGTTACACCACGATTACAAGGGTCAGTTTATGTTCTTACATGACCATGATGGCAATTTGAATGTCTTAAATTCTAAATCTAAACAATGTTTACAAACTTTGCCATCTTCATTGAGCAGGTAAGAAGCATACAGTAGTACACTACAAATAACATATCTATCTGAAAATTTCATAACTGATGATATGATATTTCAGCCTCAGTTTGACGACTGTTAAGACTTAGATGACGACTATTCGAACTTGTTCTGGCAACGCTTTGGACTAAGTTTCGGCCTCGATAAATAATTAAATGACTGTTTAAAATTTGTAATCAATTATATAATCAATTAAGATATTTGCATTAAACTGTAGGCCTAAAAATCTTAATTGATTATATAAATTTCATTGTTAAAACTGTAAACATCTGCTTAGGTAGTTTCAACTTTTAATGATTAGAGATTAAATTGGACTGTGTGTAGAGCACCCTAAATGTCATTTATATATATGTACAACATTATTGAAAGTGAATATTAGCCTACATTTTATATAGATATTTAAATTTAAGTTTCAGTTTTGATGGTAAATCAAATCAAATTCATGGAATTGATAAAAACAACAATATTCAGATTTATGAATATACAGCTGTAAACAATACATTTGTTTTAATCAATGAGATCCCATTTAAAGATCTACAACAACATTTAGTTGAAATTGGTAAGTACTAAGTAGCTAAAGTGAGAATTATTTTATTGAAATATGTTTCTTTTTCGTAGTTACATGCAGATGTACTGTACGTAGTTTGTTTATGCTTATTGCTACCATTTGTCCTTGAATTTCACTCAAGAAGAAAATGATAGTCTATTATTACCCAGTAATACGGATAGTAAGCTTGTGATATATTATTTCGGTGGTAACTAAAAGTATCAGTTTTTATAGTGCATATGGGCAACAACCACTCTACGACCGATGCTGACTCTGATTTGTAAAAATGTGTGTGAACACTGTAACTCATATAAATATAAGTCAGTTGCTTGAAATATATTAAAATCTATGAGAGCCACGCTGACTAACTAGCTTGGAGGTCCTTTGTGTTTGATACTGGTATCGACTGAGTAAATTTTCAGGGGTTTTATGGCATGGTACAGAATAGAGAGTCTGGCAAGGAACCAAGTTTAGTTGTTTGGATTGGACTAAAAAGCAAGGTCCAGAACACACATTGGCATGCAAGTAAAAGAACCAGTGTCAGTAGTGCAGGACGGGAGCCAGGCAATATAAAATCCCTCATATACTGTAGCACACTGCATGGTGGGTGCATCAGAATAGTAGGTCATCAAACCGCATTTCATTTCATTAAAGTGTATATACATTTATCTATATTATTTCAGGTATCAAAGAAGTTAACTTTGTGAAAATTCTTCATTGTGTGGGAAACAATGATTTATTATTAGTAAACAATAGTATTATCACAACAGTGCAAGTCAGTCAAGATGACCCCTATACAATTAAAGTCTTCATTTTACCTGTTAAAACATCTGATGAATCATGTCTATATCAAATGGTGGCTGACACTTTACTGGTATTACAAACTGACCAAGCTCAAATTTGTATCCTTTTCTATATTCAATTTTGATCTTGGAAGTATAACTTCTGGTTTAATGCAGAGTTAAAAATTGCAGGTTCTTTTTTTATTTTTTTACTTTAATAGGTATTTGACGTGACTTTACTCGATATTGCATGGGGTGTCTTGATTGTTGACTTGACATCTAATCTGTAATGTGGCCGCAGCTTGATTTAAATTTGGGGGGTTGGGATGGCCTAGTGGTCTAGAGTGCCGCGCCTTGACCTCTAGCTGGCCGACCACCTCTGGCTTGCGGCTGTAGTTTTGAGCCCTGGTGTGACCGTATGTGGCATGTAGATTCTCAACCTAGTTCACCTAGTTGTGTTGAGTGGACGGTAAACCCCATTTCTCTCTCTCTCTTTGTTTTAAATTTGAGCTCAAACTCTTTCATAACATAGTTTCTTTTTATTTTCCTTAATTTAGTTTCAGATGCATATGATGTTTTGAAAAATTCTTTTATTTGGAAAATAAATTTAAACAAAATGGAAATAGAATGGAGAAATATCTTGTCATGGACAATGTCTCATGATTTGTCGTACCTGTTGATATTAAGTAACAAAATGATTTATCATATAAACATCAATGACTTTATTCTATCAAATCCAAATTGTTTAATCGAAAATAATAGAAACTCCGACAACTACTCTATCAATCAAACATTCTATACTTGTCATTTTGGCGATCAAGTTTGGAAAGAAAATTTGTCTGATTTAAACAGAGATATACAGAAACGAAGTGAACCCTGGTATAAACAATTGTTTGATAAGTCATCAAAGCAAGGTGTCAAAATCTCAGGTTTTTCAAAGACTTCTGAATCAAAGACAGAAATGAAACATGTATCTGCATTGTTTGAGAAAATTTATCCAATCCCAGAAAGGTTTGAAAACGATAAAGTTGAGCAAATTGTTATAAATCAACAAACTGTATCAGTTGTGTTTCAAAATGTAGATAATGAACAAGTGCTGTGTAATATAGATTTACCTAAAAAACAATTTTATTCACATAGGTAAGTTAACATTATATGCTAACAAAATATAACTTCAGAATCTTATCACCGAACTAGAGTCAAGTATTAGCAAGATGGGACGGACTGGGCTAATGAAGACAGGCACTATACACTATAAGGGAAAATTTGGCTGGACAGCTCTGCTATTACCTACCCTTATATCGAATTATATCTGCCAAGGGATCTTTTATATGCACAATGTGTACACAAATACCGATGAACTGAGGTTACTTTAATAAAGTATTATCTAGAGTGCTTGGCTCTTGGCCTGTTTCACTGCAAATAAATATTTTCTCCAGCATGAAAAAGCATCTTATGTAATTAGTTTACATGTATAAGTTTTATTTTGATTGAAAACCATTCACACAACACCGCCATTATAGACCGGGAGCCCAGAGGGTCGAACCTAGACGAACGAGGTACCAATATCTAACCATATAGTCATTTATATACTAGCCTGGGATATACAGAAATGGGCGTCTGCCGGGGTCCAGTTCATGGGTGTGGCCTTGGCGTCCCCTAGAATGACCCCCAAAATGGGTTAAACTCATACATTCGAGGTACCGGTCGAAACCAATTTTAAATGAAAGAGTACATCTCACGGAGTACCAAATTGCTCATAACAGACGATTTTGGCCCTGGGATTGCCCAAACTGACACCCTAAGTATGGACCCAGGGACCTTAAAAAGGGCTGTATTCATACATTCGAGGTACCAGTTGAAATTTTTTTAAATGAAAGTGTATATCCCATTGAGTACGAAATTGTCCACAACAGACGATTAGGCCCCTGGAATGGCCCAGACTGACACCCCAAAGTCGAGGTTGGGTGGGGTGGGGAAAAATGAGTTATACTCATACATTCGAGGTACCGGTCAAAACTAATTTTAAATGAAAGAATACATCTTACTGAGTACGAAAATGACCATAACAGACGATAAGGCCCCTGGGATGGCCCAGACTGACACCCCAAAAACGAGGTTGGGTTGGGTGGGGGGAAATGGGTTATACTCATACATTCGAGGTACCGGTCAAAACCAATTTTAAATGAAAGAGTACATCTCACTGAGTACGAAAATGCCCATAACAGACGATTGCAACCCTGGGTCGGCTCAGACTGACACCCTAAATATGAACCCCGGGGCTTAAAAAAGGGTTATATTCATACGTTCTAGGTATCAGTTGAAATTAATTTTAAATGAAAGAGTGCATCTCACTGAGTACGAAAATGCCCACAACAGATGATTAGGCCCCTGGGATGGCCCAGACTGACATTCGAGGTACCAGTTGAAATTTTTTTAAATGAAAGTGTATATCCCATTGAGTACGAAATTGTCCACAACAGATGATTAGGCCCCTGGGATGGCCCAGACTGACACCCCAAAGCCGGGGTTGGGTGGGGTGGGGCGAAATGGGTAATACTCATACATTCGAGGTACCGGTCAAAACCAATTTTAAATGAAAGAGAACATCTCACTGAGTACGAAATTGCCCATAACAGACGATTTCAACCCTGGGGCGGCCAAAACTGACACCCTAAATATGAACCCCGGGGCTTAAAAAAGGGCTATATTCATACATTTGAGGTACCAGTTGAAATTAATTTTAAATGAAAGAGTATATCCCGCTGAGTACGAAATTGTCCATAACAGACGATTAGGCCTTGGAATGGCTCAAACTGATACATCGAAGCCGAGGGGGGAAACATGGGTTAAACTCATATTTCTAGGTACCGGTCAAAACAAATGTTAAATGAAAGACTGCGCCTCACGGAGTACGAAATTGTCAATTGGACAGCGCAATCTGACACCCTAAATATGCCCCCTCCTCTCCCTAGGTTTGAAAAAGGTTAAGCTGGCAAGTTTTGAAACACTTTTTTCCCGTCATTCGCCTTGAATGTGGATGTAGGTGCAGTGTATATCGTATTTGGCTTGATTAACCATTGTAAGACTATTGGTGGAATTTTTGTCTTTAAATAAATAATAGCATTATATCGTATCTTTGACTAATTTTTGGATTCACACATTCGATCGAAATCATGTCTCGTGCACTCAAATAATGAGTGACGGGATTTACAGATACAGTATACAGGCCGACATGGTCTTCAATTTGGAGGATGGTGCCCACATATAAGAGTTGGATAGAGAACAAGCTAAAAAGAATGTGGGCATCATTCCCTAAATTGAAGACCATGTCAGCCTGTATACTGTATCTGTGTTGAAGTTAGTCCTTTCAGTTGCAGGTACTTGATGACTGCCCTATAGACAGTTTTGTTCTTTTTTGGTGATTTCAATGAGTGGGTTTACAAGACACTACAGTTGCAGTTCTTATGTCTATGATTCATTTAATAATTGTACATGTTGGTGGCAACATGATGCAGTCAGTGTATTTATGAACCGAGAGCACAAATGGTATTGTGAGGCCTTTTGCTTAGGCCCTACTCTTCCGGACACCTGTTACCACTGTTTGTCGTGTATTTTGTACACGAGGGGCAGTCCATTTGCTGATTACACTTTATTGCTTGAGTACACTATTTTGCCTATAAGGTTTTTAAGGACTTGAATTATGTCTTATGGTTTGGATTGTTCGTATTTGGTTTTTATATTATTCCTAAGGTTACCCTACTTCGGAAATACATCCACAAATGGAGATGATGTAGCACCATAGGTCATTTGTCAGACGTGGAAAGCGGGTCATCAACCCGATCGCCGCATCCTACGTATGGCCCATACACTCTCTTCTTACTACATATTTTAACAGCCTTTCGATCGCCTAGCTCTCATTCCATGCTGTGTATTTTCTTCTTACTACTATCTCAGTGGTTAAGACGGTTATCTTCTCATTAGTTAAGACATTTGTCTTACCAGGAATAACAATGCATCAGTTCGTTTTTACATTTTATATATCAAGCATAGATTACAATAAAGTCATTCTTTCAATCCCATTCCAGCGAGTCTGCTGATAGACATTGCTACATCTTCTTCCTTCGTAATCAAGCGGCTGTCTAACTAATACCCAGAGATATGATAGCTTTGTAGCTTTGGGTTTGGACCTTCAATAATTATCTAATTGGTCAAATATGACCTTAATAATGGTTGGTTAATTATCCGAATGAGGTCGAAAACCACCCTTATATAGGCAGTGAAAACTTTAACACCAGAAGTGTCATGCGTGTTATTTTGTTATTAACCCAGCATTAAATGTTTACCTAATTATAACTCTTTTTATACGCCCACATTTTCATGTGGACGTATTATGTCGTCGCCCCTGTCCGTCTGTCCGTCCGTCCGTCCGGACGTCCGTCCACAATTGTTTGTGGACTCTCTACAGGTCACAATTCTTGTCTGATTTTAACGAAACTTGAAATATAGGTTTATCCCCAAAAGATCTCGGCTGCTTTCGATATTGGCATGTATCGGATCAAAACTTCATGGATTATGGCCCCTGATTGTACGAAAAATCACGTTTTTAGCTTGTGGACCCTATAGAGGTCACAATTTTGAACCGATTTTTATGAAACTTGACATGCATGTTTATAACCCAAAGATCTTGGTTCCTTTCGATATTTGCGCCTATCGAAACGTAATTTCCTGAATTATGGCCCCTGATTGTCTGAAAAATCACCTATTTTAGCTCGTGGTACCACTGGAGGTGACAATTATTATCCGATTTAAAAAAACGTTCGATTATATCACCGTTACACCCTAAGGAGGGTTGAGTTCAAATCTCGGAACAATCGGACCAAAATTACCATACAAAATGGCCGCCGTTCGTACGCGAATACTGTTAAAAAATGGTATATCAAGGTTGTGGACCCTGTAGAGATCACAATTTTAATTCGATTTTGATGAAACTTGAAATGCATGGTTATAACCCAAAGATCTTGGTTCCTTTCGATATTTGCGCATATCGGATCGTAACTTCCTGAATTATGGCCCCTGATTATACGCAAAATCACCTTGGTTTAGCTTGTGGTCCCTCTGAAGGTTACAATAATTATCCGATTTAAAAAATCGTTTGTTTATATCACCGTTACACCCTTAGGGAGGTTGAATTCGAATTTCGGAAAAATTGGACCAAAATTGCCATACAAAATGGCCGACATTCGTACGCGAATATGGTTAAAAAATGGTATATCAAGGTTGTGGACCCTGTAGAGGTCACAATTTTAATTTCGATTTTGATGAAACTTGAAATGCATGGTTATAACCCAAAGATCTTGGTTCCTTTCGATATTTGCGCATATTGGATCATAACTTTCTGAATTATGGCCCCTGATTATACGCAAAATCGCCTTTGTTTAGCTTGTGGTCCCTCTGGAGGTCACAATTATTATCTGATTAAAAAAATCGTTTGATTATATCACTGTAACGCTCTAAGGAAGGTTGAGTTCTAATTTCGGAAAAATTGGACCAAAATTGCCATACAAAATGGCCGCCATTCGTACGCGAATACTGTTAAAAAATGGTATATCAAGGTTGTGGACCCTGTAGAGGTCACAATTTTAATTCGATTTTGATGAAACTTGAAATGCATGGTTATAACCCAAAGATCTCGGTTCCTTTCGATATTTGCGCATATCGGATCGTAACTTCCTGAATTATGGCCCCTGATTATACGCAAAATCGTCTTTGTTTGTCTTATGGTCCCTCTGGAGGTCACAATTATTATCCGATTTAAAAAATCGTTTGATTATATCACCGTTACACCCTAAGGAAGGTTGAGTTCAAATTTCGGAACAAAATTGCCATACAAAATGGCCGCCGTGTGTACGCGAATACTGTTATAAAATGGTATATCAAGGTTGTGGACCCAGTATAGGTCACAATTTTAATTCAATTTTGTTGAAACTTGAAATGCATGTTTATAACCTAAAGATCTTGATTCTTTTCGATATTTGCGCATATCAAATTGTAATTTAATGAATTATAGCCTTTGATTGTAGGAAAAATCACTTTCGGTTTTCCTTATTCTCTATCCATCTCTCGAAAATGTGGGCGTATCCTGCCTGGCAGTGCCAGCTTACTATCTTTATATGAAATCCGTCACTCATTTTTTGAGTGCATGAGATCTGATTTCGATAGAAAGTGTGAATCCAATAATTAGTCAAAGATACAATAAAATGCTTTTAATAATTTAAAGGGCAAAAATTATACCAATAGTCTTACAATGGTTAATCAAGCCAAATACGATATATACTGCACCTACATTCATATTCAAGGCGGAAATTTGTTTCAAAACTTGCCAGTTTAACCTTTATGAAAACCTAATGAGAGGGACCAGAATCATCTGTTATGGACCATGGGGTGTACTCTTTTCATTTAAAATTAATAGCAACTGGTACCTTGGAAGTATGAATATAACCTTTTTTTTCAAGCCTATAGGCAATTTCTCACTCAGTGAGGCGTAGTCTTTCATTTAAACTTTGACCGGTACCTAGAATATATGAGTTTTACCGATGTTTGGCCCCCTTGGCTTTGGGGTGTCAGTTTGAGCCATTCCAGGGACCTAATCATCTGTTTTGGACAATTTCGTACTCAGCGGGATATACTCTTTCATTTAAAATTAATTTCAACTGGTACCTCGAATGTATGAATATAACTCTTTTTTTAAACCCTGGGGTTTATATTTAGGGTGTCAGTCTGAGCTGACCCAGGGTTGAAATCGTCTGTTATGGGCATTTTCGTACTCAGTGAGATGTACTCTTTCATTTAAAATTGGTTTTGACCGGTACCTCGAATGTATGAGTAAAACCCATTTCCCCCCACCCCACCCCACCTCGGCTTTTGGGTGTCAGTCTGGGCCATCCCAGGGGCCTAATCGTCTGTTATGGGCATTTTCGTACTCAGTAAGATGTACTCTTTCATTTAAAATTAGTTTTGACCGGTACCTCGAATGTATGAGTATAACTCATTTTTTCCCACCCCACCCAACCTCGGCTTTGGGGTGTCAGTCTGGGCCATCCCAGGGGCCTAATCGTCTGTTATGGGCAATTTCGTACTCAATGGGATATACACTTTCATTTAAAATTATTTTCAACTGGTACCTCGAATGTATGAATGCAGCCCTTTTTTAAGGCCCCCGGGTCCATACTTAGGGTGTCAGTTTGGGCCATCCCAGGGCCAAAATCGTCTGTTATGAGCAATTTAGTACTCCGTGAGATGTACTCTTTCATTTAAATTGGTTTCGACCGGTACCTCGAATGTATGAGTTTAACCCATTTTGGGAGTCATTCTAGGGGACGCCAAGGCCACACCCATGAACTGGAACCCGGCAGACGCCCATTTCTGTATATCCCAGGTTAGTATGTAGATGCCTATATGGTCAGATATTGGTACCTCGTTCGTCTAGGTTCGACCCTCTGGGCTCCTGGTCTATTAGTATTCTATTAATATTTTAAACTTTATTCTTCAGTCTTCCTTCAGATCAGAAAATAGTTTTATCAAACCAGCCAGATTTTCCTCATCTGGTCATATCCAAACAGTATTTAATTTTTATAATATCTAAGAGTGAAACACAGGAAGAGTTGGTCAGTAAGGTAATTATCAGTTTGATATTTAATAATAATAATAATAATAATAATAGATTTATATAGCGCAAGATTACACTAAAGTTTCTAATGCGCTTCCAATTATCTACCACCGTGAAAGAACTAAATGTTAAATAGGTGTGTTTTTAACTCGAGTTTGAATTGGTCAACAGATTTAATCATTCGTAATTTTTTGGGAAGAATATTCCATAAGTAGGGGGCTGAGAATGAGAAAGCTCGTTTTCCTAGTTCTAATTTCACAGATGGAGTTAACAGTTTATTTTCTGATGATGATCTCCAGGTTCTTGTGTTGTTCTCGCATCGTTTCAACAACTGTTTTAAATATAAAGGCGATTTGTCATCCAATGCTTTATAAGTTTGCAGCAGGATTTGAACACAATTGGTTTTTTAACAGGCAGCCAGTGTAGGGAACAGAGTACTGGGGTGATATGGGGTGATTTTGGAATGACAGTGGAGAGAGATTATCAATACTCTTCGGAGTGTTTTGTTTGATTAGAGCTAATCACATTAAACACTGCTTTAGATATTGAGATATTGTTTAGGCAGTCGGCACATTGCTTTAGACAAGATCACTAACTTACACAGATTTGTTTTATTTAGCATTGTTCATAATATAGGATTGGTTAAATTATTTCAGATGATGTTATATGGCGGGGCATCTTCAGCTAATCAGTTATGTCATTTAAATAAATGGGAGAGAGGTTCAATACCTATACCAGCTCTAGAAGTAGGCTTAAAACATAGACAGTTAGATACTGTAGCTTTCTTCTTGAAGAGTAAAGAAAGATGTAAGTCAATTGATTCTGTCTTTCTACGCCTTTTGTTATATTTTTATTTCAAAATTTATGAATTTGTCATTGGTAGGGTTTTTGACCTCAATGTTATGGCCATAAAGAATTGTCACAATTCTTTTAAAAAATCTGTTGCGGGAGAGAGGTTTATATTTTTTTTTGTTTGAATATGAACCGTGTTTCACTTTTTAGGATCTTGTAAAAGCTTTAACATTATAGCTTATAAAAAATTGATCCAAGAGAATGAACTCATTTTGTGCAATACATGTATACGTCAGACAGTAATAACAGTTTATTCAACATAAATGTCTGTTTTTATTTCAGTATTTTCTGCCTCAAGTCACCAACCACCCATCTCACCATCAGCTAGTATAGAAGAAGCATCTCTATGGCAACCAACATTTCATCACTATGGCAACATAAAAAACTTAGAACCGGCTTTATTTCTATTAGTTGATACAGTGAAAGATTGTGCTTCCCATAACCAATCACATTACTTTGCTCACAATCTTTTAACCTTGACATTGAATTTCCTGTATGACAACTTGCATGATGGACTAGAAGTGTCAAGGTCTTTGGGGACCAGTGTAGGAGACAATCGCATAAGAGAAGATTTACAGAAGGCGTTAGATTTATTGATGAATTTTATAGCTGAGTTACGATGCTGTTTAAAACTTGTAAATGTTAAATCTCCATACAGACAACAATCTAGTATTAAAGATGTCGCTGGTTTCATGGAAGAAGTTGATGGTGGTCAAATAGATCCATTAGACAAGGGTATTGAGGTAAAGTTCTTTCATATTACTTCTTCTTGTACAAGCTAAAATAATTTTGGCGTGAACTTGTTGTAATGTGAATATATTAACCATTGACTATACATACCTAAAAGATTTTTAATCCATCTTATGTGCACTTTAAAATCAATTCATGGTTATTTTTGTTCTGAAGTTTACTTGTTCAGTGTATTTATAAAAGGTAGAATTTGATCTACAGTATTTGTGATTTCTCTTTTGCCTCTGATAAGCCTTATATATTATTCACTAACAAATGCATCTATGTGGAAGAGGTAAAGGCAGAAGAAATTCTGTAAACTGTATAAATAGGGTTAGATCAAATCTAAATATTACAAACTATGAAGGATCATGTTGCAGGCGAAATTTGGTAAACTGTATAAATAAAATCTGAATATATAAGCTACTTGGTCACATCCACAAAAAAAAAATTCTGCGGATTGATATTTTAAGGATGTAAGTAGGATTAAATGTCCTCTTTGGAAGATATGTTAAAGATACATTATGTACGATTGTGATTAAGTGCTGATAGTTAAAAAGTAGATAATGAAAATGAACTATATTGGAACTTTCAGTTAAATTACTTCATACTGCGCAGAGATATGACTATTTTAAGAACAGTATAATCTCGATTGTCATTGCTACTATGAAATAATACCCATAAAGTTGTGTTCATGTTTTTTTTCAATATACAAAGTTTCGTTTATCCAGTTTTTAATTAAATTATTAACTGTCAATCGTGTTTAAATCAATTGAAAATCAGATCCATCCAATGGTCTATTAAGTTGATTATGGGCTTTTCATGTGAATAAATGTCTAATAATGATTTATGTATATATTATTTAAGGCCAAACGAAATATCTGCATTAGGCTTATTTAGCTCTTACATAACGCATCTTTAATAATTTGTATATTTTATAGGAAGCGATAGAAGCAGCCGCAAATCAGAACGACTTACCTGAATTACAACACTATCTGTTGGTGAAGGGGAAGCAAACCAGTTATAACCAGTTGATTAAAATGGGTGTTGATACCGCAGTAGCTCATTTAGCAAAGCAGGAAACAGAAATGGCCAAAATCATCATATTACAATTGGTGAGTAATTTGTTTTCAAGAGAAATGTATTGAATATAGTCACTTGTAGGCGTACCCTCTATTTTATTTAAACAATATTTTATTTAGTTAAAAAGGATTGAACAACAGGCAAAGCCTATTTAAGTAATTTTCTAGGTTTTCATGAAGTAGTAAACAATATATATAAACATATACATTAGTTTTAAAAACAAAAGATCTGCTAAGGCGTGACATAATGAAATAAAGGTTTTACAGAAGTTCTAATGTATTGATAAATACACTTATTTGTTTTCTGCAGGGATTTGACTATATAGAGAAACTGTGGGATATTGTTTTATATGTCAATGACTATAATTTACAACAGTTTATATTAAAACAACTCCAGTCTTCTGATGATATCAACCAAACACAACAAGAATTGATCAAATATATCCAATTATTAAATAAGCATTATCCTCTACATTCGTTCAGCCAAGCTTTTTTTGTAAAAAATTCCTATAGTAGGAGGTAGGTATTGATGATATTAATACTTCCATAGAATGGCTTGTTGTCAGCACCACCATACAATTTTCCTTTTGTTTTTCACATTTTTATGCTTTTGTCATCGACCCTGAATCTTAAAATTACACATAAAATTAAAATATTGTTCAACCAACTCTTAAATTGATGCGTGGCAAGCTCATTTTCAGAATTTGTTACACCTTATAATTTGAAGAGAAAACTGAAATGAAATGGGGTTTAACATCCATCTGGGCTGGAAAGAAAACTGACTACCTACATATTTCTTGTGAGCCATGTAGAGGCTACCCCAATCTAATTAAAATACAGATCTATATTTCGTTTCGTTTTTTTTTACTTTCGATGGCCTACACTACATGTAGATCTAACAACTTATAGTGGGAGATCACGTTCTATGACGTAGAAAACGACATTTGACCCCATAAGGTCAGTCATTCGATTAACCAATCAGAATCGTTGTTGCAAGAGAGGTCAAACCCCCTATTTGACAGACAATTTGATTGGCTGACCCCTCATTTGAAGCTGAACACGAGTTAAATCACAAACCTTCCAGATCCTAAAGTGTAGTAAAGACAAGTAAAACAAAATTATGAACTATAAAAAACGAAACGAAATTGGATCTGTGTTTTAATCAGATTGAGGCTACCCCTAACGCATGAGATTGAGAACTGAGTTTTAGAAATACTGTGGCTCTTGGCCCTTGTTTGAATTCAAGAGTCAATTGCCCTATCTCGACATTTTCGGGACTATCTGCAAATAAATCCAACTGGTTTGTAGGCAGTTTCCCTTCAAAATAAACTTTTTAGTCTCAAATAAAGAACACTATCATCGTTTAACTACAGGAGCTGTGGTGGCTTAGTGAGTAACCTGGAGTTCCCAAAAACAATGCCAGCATTGGCCAAGAAAGTTCTTTGGGATTTTCCTCATGCCACACCTTTTGGCACATTTCCTTCTTCATTAGCCTATTCGGAGCAGAACAGTAGCACGCTAAACCTCATTTCATTTCTTTTAACTGTATTTATATTGAAACCATCAACCTATGTTTTTATCAGTATTCAGTGGTCTGAAACCAATCCACTCTTTAGAAGTCGATCAAACAATGAGAGTGACCTATCTCGAGTGTGTGGTGATATTTATCATGGTAATACAGAGAAAACAGACGGGCCTTATTCAGCACTGTTGTTAGATTGGGTGACATACTGGGATGAAGAAACTAAAGAAAGAGTTTTACTGGATACCATCATTTTAAAATCAGGTGAGATGTGTTTATTATTTGAGGGGAACAACATCCATTAATAATTTACAGAAGATATCTTCTCAAAAGATGTATTTGATGTAGATTTAGAAAATAACATTATATTAAGCATCAGATGATCATGTTGTAGTATAGTAGGGCCCACAGTGGCTTAAAGGATACATTATGTAAGATTTAGATAAGATCTGGTCGTTCTTGCTATAATAGATAATGCAAAATGAATTTCATTCAAATTACTTTATTCTGAGCCAAGTTATCACTATTTGAAGATTTTGTGTAAAAATCTTGAGTATCCGAGGGCATCAAGAGTTGATTATGGTCATGTTAAATATTGTCTAATTTATAGTTCATATAACATTTAAGGCCTAAGGAAAGACCTACAATATGCAAATTTAGCTCTTCCATAATGTATCTTTAATGAGTAGGTTGCTGACTCACTAAACCTAAGGTCCGGGTTGATCTCAGTGTTGTCGAGAAAGTTCTCAGGATTTTCCAGGCTGGTGTCCCCTTGATGGTTGGGAAGAATGAACTACCTGTCAAGGAAAAGCTTGTAATCGTTTGGATGGAACGGTAAATTATTTGTTGCTGCATCACAAGAACCCCCTCCACCGACACACATACACTTTCACAAATACTTTACTTTCAATTTTGATTCTTGCCAGAAGATTTCATAATCATTTGTTGATGTTTAGCGGATCATCCATTAAACATTAGGCATGTAGATTATAATAAACAACAACAGTTTAATTAGATATCCCTTCTGCCTGTCTATCTTTTCAATCATTATCATTAAATCATATTTTTCTTCCTAGATTTCAATATGGAAGATTACAAGAATCACCGATTATTGTGGAAATATGTTTTGAGTCACAACTTGAAGACAGAAGCTGTTTACCTTCTAGATTTAATTATAAAACAATTAAGAACAAAATCTGCTGAGGAAAGACAGAATATGACTGACTGGTTATGGCAAAGTTTGAAATATGCTGGAAGTTACATCAAACTACTGATTACCACAGATCTTATAAAGTAATGTCAAGTTATGATATTTTAATGTCTGATGCATTTCTGAGAGTCGCTCTTTGATTCAATTCATAAAATTCTCTTAGGTCACAGACTACAAAATGAAGTTATTTAAAGTTCAAATAAATGAATGAATTGATTGAAGCCTATAAAAAATATTATATTTTTACAGTGGAATCGGATTACCAGTTAGGTTATTTTGTATTCTTGATTTAGCCAATATTGAAATATTTATAGTGTTTTATTGAGGATACTCAAATCAATATTCCAAAGTCGACTTCACTCAATCCAAATAAACTTAAGACTTTATGCAAATTAACCATATTTAACTGCATATGATTATTATCAAACAAGAAGTCATCACTACAGACACAAGTACCTCATGTTATTTTATGTCACGATTCTATTCAAACCATATCGGAGATGCTTTTCCAAATTTTGTTCGTCAAATACTTTTTGATAGGATTAATAGAGGTCAGAATTAGGTTAGGAAATGCATGAAGGATCAATATTCTTGTAAGTTAATAGTGTTCAATTTCTCTATGTTCACACTGATGTCAATTTCATCTTTTTTTCAGACAAGGTTTATTTACAGAAAATATACATGGTGATATTTTACCTGTATTAGAAGATCTAGTCAAAGTGGGTGGGGTCATTCAAAAACCACACCCACTATCTGATATACATGACCTAGACCTCTTCCATCTGACATTTATCAACTATTGTACCAATCAGCAATTAGTGTTACCCTTATGGAGATACTGCCAGGTGCACAGGTTAGTCTAGATTAATACAATGTTAGCTTTTACTGTGAACATGCAATGTTATAGATTGAATTCTGACAAATATTCTGAAATGTATCATGTATTTCAGTGTAATAACTTCAAAGGTATTATTTGAACAGTTGCTCAGTGAGTAAGAGACTGGCTTCTAGTCTGTAGGGTCACTCCCCGATGTTAGCTGGGAAAATTCCTCATGATATTCTACCTTTTTCCCCCTTGTCAATGGAGGGCCTGACCAGGACAGCTGTCTAGTTGTTCAGATGGGATGGAAAACATGAGATTCAGTGAACATATTGGCATGCATGTAAAAGGACCCTTGACAGTTAGAATCTGATATAAGAGTAGGCAGTACTGCAATATTTCCCTCGTAGCATACTGTATGTTATATACCAATCTTCGTTAGTCCAGTCAGTGCAGAAAAGTAGAACGTTAAACCCAATTTCATTTCATTGTATAATAATAATAATAATAATAATAATAACTTTATTTATCGAGGACAACACATTTAGTGAAGAACACTAATCTTCCCTGCGTTCCTCCTACTCACTACATACTATATACATTATTTACAGTACAATACAAGACAATATGACAAAATGGTTATATAACAAAATATGGGATTTATATAAACATGTTAAAAACTGTGCAAATATCTTAAAAATAACAATTGAAAATATCAATGGGGCATACAATGTACATTTAAAAACAGGCTAATTTGTATGAATGATAGTAATACAATATATGTGAATACCTTATTGAACTTTTTGAAGATGTATCTTCACACGTTCCTTAAATATATTAATTGATGGAGATTGTTTCACAGTTTGTGGTAAGGAATTCCAAAGCAAACAAGCAGTATAATGAAATGTTCGTGTCATTGCATGACGTTTGGCCTTAGGAATAGATAGGGTATTTTTTGTTTCTGAACGAAGTTTGAGGGAAGTAGTAGTCGTTTGACTTTGAGGCTTGAGGTATTTAAACAAATAAGCTGGACTTTCGTTTTGTAGGGTTTTATAAGTGAGAACAGCTTTGCTATGAGTAATTTGATCAAAAATATTTAACCAGTCTAGTTTTGAAAAAAGGGTAGCTGAAGGTGTGTCAAAATTTTCATCAAGAATGGACCTGGCTGCTCTTTTTTGTAGTTTATGGATAACTTCTAATTTACCTTTGCATGCATTACCCCAAACTGTGCTACAATAATCAAAGAACGGTAGAATATAACTGTTAAAAAAGAGTTTTCTAATTTCAAAAGGAAGGTGTTTTTTTATTTTATTTAACAAATAAATTTTACTTGAGATTTTGGAGCATATTTTGATCAATTGTTTATCCCAGTGCAGACAGCAATCAACAGTGACTCCAAGAAGCACTGCCTCAGTAGCACTTTCAATATTTTGGTTGTTAATGTTGAAAACTATAGTTTCAGTGGATGGCTGCATCTTTTTATTGTGACAAATAATCATAGATTTGGTCTTTTTGATATTGATGACCATGCCATTTTCAAGACACCATTGGTTTACATTGTCAAGGTCATCCTGTAAATTTGTTTGCAACTCAGTTAGAATATTGCTTGAGTAATGAAGGGTTGTATCATCAGCAAACAGATCAGTTGCACATGATTTAACATTCAGTGGGAGGTCATTTATGAAGATTAAAAATAACAGTGGTCCTAGAATAGAACCCTGTGGGACACCACACTTAACTTTAAGAAAATCAGAGTGTGTTGTTCCAAGGCACACTCTTTGTGTTCTATTATGTAGATAAGATGTTAATAAAGCAATAGCATTAAGGTTAAATTTATACATTTTTAGTTTTTGCAGGAGTAAATTGTGGTCAATCAGGTCAAATGCTTTACTAAAATCAAGAAAGATAATACCAGTTTCTTTTCCTTCATCAATAGCTTTTAGCCATAAATCGGTTATTCTTATAAGAGCTGTTGCGCATGAGTGATTTTCTCTAAAACCTGACTGATTTTCGTGGAAAAGTTGAAATGTTTTGAAAAAGGATTTAATCTGTTTAGAAATATGTTTTTCGAATATTTTTGAGATAGTTGGTAATATTGAAATAGGTCTATAGTTATTTGCAATCGATTTTGATTCTGACTTGTGTATTGGTAGTACTTTTGCTACTTTTAATATGTCAGGAAATGTATTTGTAGATATACAAAGGTTAATAATATATGTTATTGATGAGCAAATATATTCAGACATCATCTTTAATAATTTAGGTCCAATTCCATCATCTCCTGTAGCTTTCGTTATATTTAAACTGTTTAGTTCGAGAAAAACTTGGTTACATGTAATAAAATCTATTGATAAAAATGTGTCCCTAGGAAGTTTAGTTTCGATAAAGTTATCAATAATTGTTTTAGAATGGGAAGTCAATGGTGAATATGGTGGTTTGATATCATCAGTAATGTTGGTAAAAAAATCATTCATAATATTTGCAATGGTTGGTAGATGCTCAATAATGCACTTTTCATTATTTTCTATTTTCATTGGGTATGACCAAACATTTTCGTTCAGCTATGATAACCTGATCGACAACTATAACAAACGTTTTTAACAATATCTATTTTTCTCTTAGATTAAAACTAAATCAAATTCATATAGAAAATCCTGACATGGTTCGATGGTTTGATTATTTTTGTAAATTATTTACCATTTCACAGTCTTCTTCATGTAAGTGAATTTATAGAAATTGAAATTTAAACAAGCAGGTGACTTTATGTAGTTTTTTGCAAATATTTTGAAAAATGTTTTCCTGTACATCATGTTGTGCCATAAATAATTTAGTATTGGAAAAAATACTCAATTTTTAATTTGTTATATATTATTAAAGATCTTATGGGTTATAAGGTCATCTACTCCAAACCCCAAACATTACTTTTAACAGAAATTTTAAACTGAAAGCGTCAAACAGGCTAAAAATAAATGATGTCACTTGCCCATTGAAATTTTAGAAAATGTGTGTTTGTGATAATGGCTACTCTTTTAGATTTGCAATAGAGATGACATCGCCATTTTAAGTTTATTATTATGGGCAACAAATTATAGGGGTACTTTTTCCTGTTATTTAGATATTTCCTCTAAATGAGGGTTATGTAATGAGAATCTCTGATCTGGAAGGAATAGATCTTTAATTATAGTTATCATGGTGTTTTGTTACAGGTGCCGATGCTATTTTTGAAGCTAGTTTCTCCTCTTCTTGTTATATTTGGTCGTCTGACCTTAGTTTGGCTGACATGATGGTAAAAGATCATGTGATGGCTGCCATAGCAACACTTCCTTTCTCTCCTAGTCCTGTACATCAGGTAACTGAGTTGAGTACTTTGTTACAATAAACTGAACAACTGTAATCAAAATTCATATCTATAATAAAAAGCATTTCCCAGTTATGTTTAGTGAATCAAGCAGGTTAATCCAATGTACTATTAGATTGTCATATTTGTCAAGTCACGCAAAATATAAGTGAACAGTGGAATTGCAAAATTATTCATCATTTTCAAGCTGCTTAATGTTTTGAGTTGTGATTTTCTGACAAGCTCTATTGACTATTTCTTCATTTTTGTGTATTTGACTAGTTATAAACATTATTTGTAATCTTTTCTAGATTTCAGAAGATAGTGGTCTATTTACTGGTATAGACAAATTAACAATAGAAAGAACACTAAAACCATTTCCTAAACTTTACTCAGCTTTAGTACCATCTAGCCTGGAATCATTACAATGTGATATTAATATATATCAATTACTTCAAGTAAGTATCCATATTTTATTTAAAAGGAAAGTTCAGATTTTTTGGAGGATTGTCCGAGAAACAGAATGTGTTTCGTATGTCTTAATGTTTCATAAACAAACTGTTTGAGAATGTTGAATTTCTTTCCGTATGAAAAAGACATTTTGGGTGAAAAATGCTCTTTATACAGTAATTTTCAGGATTGGAACAAAAACGTGACCTTGATCTTTGTTGATAGATAAATTTGTGTTCAGAATTGTGAACTCTTGACAAAATTTACCTCGTACCAAACTGTATGGCATATGTCTGTCTTCATTAGCCCAGTCAGAGCTGAACAGTAGGACGTTAAAATCCATTCAATTTCATTTCATAGTGACATTTCTACTGGCCCTTCCTTGTATTTTAACAGTCAAGGGTTTTATTACTTGTAAGTCTACATGTATTTTTTTTGTGTTCCATCTGAACAACTAGGCAATACTTATCTTATCTACTTGTCAGCCGTGTAGGTGCTACGATGGACAAGTGCAAATCAGGCTTTAAGAATATCTAGTCAAGAGGTAATTTTGGATCAAGATATACGAAACAAAGAGAAGTGTCACCTTTCTAACCTCATGGTTGTACTTATTCCAGTCCCCCACAGAATCAGTGGGTAAAATGTGTCAGAACTATTTGATTATGAATTACTCTGTTTTTTTCTTAGGATAATGCACCTTTTGATGTAAGACGTTTATTTGGTTGGCAGAGCTCAAACACGCTTGCTGGAGGAGGTAACATAACATGATTTGATCTCCTTGATTAATGTCCTAAAAAATTTACATTAAACTCATGTAAATATTATTTATTTCCAATCCATCAAAAACATAAAATCAAAAATAGATGCACATAGAATCCTAATATATACCTGTATAGGATGTTTCAGGATGTTTTGTGTCTCATGTGAATCTATGTCAAAAACAACCCTCTAACATTTCTCTCAGAACCGGGATTTCAGTGGTTTTGGTCATGATCAGCATACCCTATGGTGAACATAAAATTTATTGAAGCATGCACTGTAGAGCATAAAGCATATTTATTATCTGTGCAATATATATGTTTGGGGTTTTCTCCGGATACTCTGGTTTCCCCAACTTATAAAGATCCCTTCACGCAAATGAATTATTGATATAAAAATACCCCATATCATGCTTTTAAAAGTCATGATATTGTTGAGAGGACATTAAAGCCATTTCTCTCTCTCTTTTATATGTCTTATACCAAAATATTATTTTGTATTTTTAATATAAGCAGGGTTATTTTATTATACCATATTTATTTTTCAGACTGTAGAAAAGTATTACCTTTTTTTTCTCAACCAGAACTGGTTTCACAGTTTGCTTACTCAGAGAAAATCCAGTTTACATATTATTTAAAACAAGGCAGACCATGCTATGCCTTTCTTTCCTTCTTAGCAGAAGAATTAGCACCAGGAACTTCAACTATCAATAATAAAAGGTAAAATTTGTATCCTTTTATAACCAGACACTTTTATCGAAAACTTTGAAATTTGACATATTGTTAGTGAATGAAATTCCAATTCATATATGCACATGTGTCACCTTATTAACTTTTAAATCCCTTAGTTTTTGCATTATTTCTCTGTTTTATACAGCTATATTTTCACCAATGGAAAGTTATTTAAGAATAAATGTATTGAATACTCCACATTAACATTAAAATTTGACTGTATATTGTTGTTTATCCATTTGTCAGTCGTCTGCATTTGTAAGCCAATCATATTAAAAAGTATATCCATGTTCACAGAAGCCATCCTCTGATCTACTTGATATTATGTTTTTTGTTTCGTTGCAACAAATAATGATCTAAGATAATTACTTAGATAATGCCCTTGATTATGCAATAGAATCTTGTTAATGTTCCAAGGATGGTTTTCAGTATAAACACTTCTTTACACAAAATATCACATTGTGACAAATTTTATAATCTGCTCTGATGACCTTTAACTGCTGATAGCATGTGTTATATTGCCTGGCAACCTCTTTTTAATTTTTATTTTGCAGAATACAGACAGCGTGTGGTATAAGTTTGTGGGTAGCTGCTAAAAACTTTAATCGAGCACAGATAGCTAGTTCATGTGTTGCCTTTGTTGATATGTTAGGACAAGATAGTGTAACGATTAGAACCTTTCTACAAGTAGCATCAACTATATTATCATATAAAAATACAAGATTGGTGGCTAATATTGAAAAACATAAAATAACTATGAAAAATAATGAAGAAGAAATAAGTAAGTCTAAATGTATGATGAAATATTTTAATTTTAATAATTGTTATTGTTTATGTGTCATTTGTGGATTTAAATGTGAAAATAGTCAATTAAATACCAAATGTTAAAATTGTAAGTATTAGATTAAAGCCGATCTAATTTTTGCGCATTAATTCCTGCTAAAAGTATACTCAAACTTAATTAAGAAAACAACCCCAAAATATCAATAGCATATATAATCTCTCGGCTTTAATTCAATCGAATTTAAAAGATACTCATCAACAGTCATGGCCTAATCATGTCATATTATATCTTTGTAAATACTGAATCATTCCTTTCATAGATTCAAATTGTTCAATTTTGTAAATTGCAAAGGGTTCTAACTCTACCCATTCTCAATAAATTTTCAATACTTAAACAGGGCTAAATCTACCTGTTGCAGGTCTTTCTTTGGATGTTAAATGACATATAAATTATTAAACATGCATTATGCAAGAGCTAAATCTGCCTATTAAAGGTTTTTTCTTTAGACCTGAAATTTGATCTAAATTATTAATTAGATGTCAACATTAGTCTTCTATATTGACTGGATTAGAATCACATATGCTGCTTAACGCTAATCGATAATTAAATTTTAAAAAATGGATAATCAAGACTACACTTGTTATGATTGAGGCTAGGTGGAAATTTCGATCGCTTAAAACTTGTTTTATAGGGGATCAATTTGCCTTAAATTTTCAGCAAATGTCCATTACATTATTTAGCTTTTAATCATATAATGAGACATTTATTTACATGACAAGATCATAATCAACTCTTGATACCATCGAATGGCTCCGATTTTAGGCAGATTAGAACAGTTTGGTCATTTAATTTTGCATTATCTCTTTTTTAAATATTATGGTGAGAATGGCCAGGAAGAGTAGGATGTTAAACCTCATTTCATTTCGTTTCTTTATATAAATCTTACATATTTATAATTTATGCCACTTTAATTACAATCACACTGAACATGTTTATAAATAAATCTTAAAATATTAATAGTTGTAAAAGTATCTATGTGTTTTTCAGTATCATTACTTGGAGCTTGTATTCGAAGTAAAAGAGTTTATGGTCCTAAGGTTTTAATCTTGCTAGAACAAGCTATTAGTGATGATATACAGAAGAATAATATTTCAAGGTAAATTTGAAAAAAAAATATTCTGTTGTATAATTAAATTATAGAAAAAATGATACTCAATATATACATGTATGTCTCTTTCTCCAAGTAATCTAGCCTCAACTAAGTTAAATGTATTATGAATTTGAAACAATGAACATATTATGTTAGATTTGAGACATTATAGTTAATGAAATTGAACATATGTTAGATTTGAGAAATGAAATTGACCATAAAATTATGTTAGATTTGAGACATTAGTTAATGAAATTGAGTGTATTTTAAATTTGAAACAATAATTAATTTAATTGAATGTTTAATATTTAATTTAAAACAACACTATTTTACTTTTTCAGCTGTAGTTTTGAAGCAGCAGATAAATGGCTGCTAGCAGTCTTATTTTGTCATCTTCAACGGTTACCCTTGACAACTAAATTTCTAGAAGTGTGTGCCCAATCTGACAAATGGCTTCCATTTATATGGTTTGCCCAATTTCATCAATACCCACGACAGCAGGTAATTGCAAATGTAAATTATAAATTTGGAAAATCAAATGATGCCCAATGCTGGTTGGAAAAATGTTATTATATTTTACAACAGAACTACAAGATTGTAAAAAAAAATGATATGAGAGGTAAAAAAACAACAAAATAAGAATTACAGAAGCTAATTTTTATCTCCATTGATTTATTGGGTCAAAATAAAGTATTAATCTGATATTGAAATAGGCCTCATCTGTTTGTTCTGGTTCTGTTTTTGGGGTATATTTCATAAACCGTACAAGATATCTTTATGAAACTCAAGGTATTAATGTAGTGGTGCGTTTTACCAATTATGCATTTAACATAATAATTTATTTCATTTATGTTTCCATGGAAACAGAATTGACTTGTTTTGACAGTGGAACTCAAAACAAATCAAATATTAAGATCCACTGAAATCAACAATTTTATTTAATTCTTGATCATTTCAGCTTCAAGGACTGCTGCATCAGTTCCGCAGTCGTCATTTACGAGACCATCTACATTACGTAATAGAAAATGCAGATGCCAAATCATTAGCAGCACCACGTGAGAAATTAGTACAGGGCGAAGATGATAAGCAGAAGACAACAGGAGCTAAAGATGTTAGGTCATCTTTATATTCAAAAATCGGTGTCACAACTGCCAAAGAAAATGGTAATCCGCTTTACTTTAAAAGCAAGCTGTTTTTTTGATAACATGTATTATTAAAAAAAATTTTGTTTGTCCTGTTTGGATATTTCAAGAAATCCAATAATTCATAGTTCTAGTTAATATGATAATTTTTTTTAGAAGAGTGGAGTAGTGAGGAAGAAGCAGAAATCAGTTTACCGCCATCTTTAGAATCATTGATAAAACTAGAACAGGAAGGTAGGCTGTATTTTAAGTATATCAGGCTAAAAAAATATTGTATATTATACACGACTGTAAAAGTAAAAACTTGATATATTTATACATTACTGGATACTTGTATGTATTGTGTGTCTTTTCCACGGATTTGTCTTATGGATTTGTTCATGTCATTCATTGTGTGATGCTGTCATCCTTCACTGAAGATCAAGATTTCCTGTCTCAAATCTAAGAGATTATGTCTATTTTTATTTCCTCTTCTTTTTTATTTCTAGTCCCTACTGTAACACTGGAGTCGGCAGCAGAAGATGTATTTGGTGTTGTTTTTGATGCTCAGAATACTCCATCGCCATGGAAATCGTTACTCTCACATTCTGTTACCCTGAAAAATCCATTATTTGCTGAGTTGGCTTTCTGTGAAAATGTAAATAGTCTTCTTCTTTTGTTTATTTTCTAAACATTGCAAATTTATTGACAAATTGTGTTAGATTTATAGAAAATTCAGTATTAGTAGTTCTGATTTTGTGTATTTTCTATGATCTATATTTATCACCCAGTCATTTTTAAAAAATTGTATGTTGAAGTGACAAAACCTGTTTACTTTCACTTTCATCAATTTCTCACAATAACTTCTAGAGTTACTTTCCTTGATCACTTTGATGTGTGTAGAATCTTGTGAACAATCTAACAAAAATTATTATCTGATGATTTGCTTGTGATTTATAGGCATTATTCAGATTATTTAGATAAAGAAGTCTATTGAATTTCATAAACTTCAATTAATTAATTCTAGATATTTTGCCATTGCACATTTTCATTTCCTAAAAGATGTACAAAATAACGACCTGTATGAACTGCTTGGGTAACTATACTGCTATGAGCATATGTTTCTTTGGCTGGCAAACTATGCTTTGAAGGATGAATGTATGTATGTGAATTTTTTTACAGGATTCAGCTATACTGCCATGTCTGTGTGGTTGGTTGGTTGCTATGATGGATATGAGTGAGCATAAAAAGTTTCTTGGGAATTATGGGACATCTGCATATAAATGGTCAATGAAGGAATTGGACGTATTGCTGGATATTTATTTAAAGGAACGTTGGGATTTTACTTTGGCTGTTGCCTTTGATATCTTCCAACCAGTAAGTGTTTTATTAATCAGTCATAAGGGTTGTTTATTGTTCATTCACAAGTCTTGTAAACACTCCAGTTCATTCACAAGTCATGTAAATACTCCAGTCGTTTAAACACTCCAGTTCCTCCTCAAGTCGTGTAAACACTCCAGTTCCTCCTCAAGTCGTGTAAGCACTCCAGTTCCTCCTCAAGTCATGTAAACACTCCAGTTCATCCACAAGTCGTGTAAACACTCCAGTTTCTCCTCAAGTCATGTAAACGCTCCAGTTCACCCACAAGTCGTGTAAACACTCCAGTTCATCCTCAAATCGTGTAAACACTCCAGTTCATCCTCAAATCGTGTAAACACTCCACTTGCAGAGAGGGTCACTTTGATGGCTCCATTAGAGAGTCAAATTTAAATCTTTTTTTTTTTTAAATTTGAAATTATTGCTGTTAGCTTTGGTGGGCAAGCAACCCTAATTGATTTGAATTTTTTTTTCTCATATGATTTAAATATATAAAATGTCTTACATTTCTGAGTATGAGGCTCTATACAGTTGACCCCAGTCATCACTAAAACTCTGCACACCACTGCTCTAGTAGTATGTAACTTTGTAGTTAAGAAATTTATTTTTAAGAATTTCATAATAATTATGCATCTTTATAATCTAATAGTTATCATGTTCACTGGAGCCGGGAATAAAAATATTGTGGATATTGATTTATTTCCACCAATGTTTCAATGATAAATTCATCATTCTATATACTAACAGGAGATTCCATTGCTGTATTTCTTGAAGTTTTCTGCTGAGTTTATACAGCGTAAAGATCATGAGGCTTGTAAAAACTATCTGGGTGATTTTAAAGAAGCCATGTATAGTGTAAGTAGTATCTTTATATAAAATATAAACATCTGATGGATATTACGTAAAATTTTGCTGTGGAAGAGGCAATGGTTAGGAAATCTTCTCTCACAGACATTGACGAGCACACATTCAGGCCTTGAGGCACATATCCTCTAGTGTCTGTCGTTTGGTCAGGCACTAATTTTATCAATTTTCTGTGTTTTGTATTGATATTTTTAATACATGTCTGGCACAAAGTTAAACATGTAACATACTACTAGTTTAGTGCTTCCTGACATTTTATCAGCTACAACAAAAATCATTATTTCTATGTCTGCAGGTCATTTAACTGTTTCATGATTACTGAAATTTATGATCAACCTATTTCACTGTATCTACAGAATGTTTTAAGACATAAGAATTTATCTAGCATTGAGCCAAATGTCAGAATTTAAGCGAATTGGGTGTCAATTATACAACAACAAACAGATACACAAACCTTACGTTACATAGATAAATGTGGATTTAAGATACATTGAAATATCATTAATGTCATCTGGTGATATCATGGCACTGAGGTATTCTTCAATGATTGTGACTATTTCTACATTATATCAGTGAAGAGTTCCCATCCGAGTTGCCATCAATTGAAATAAATGTCTTAGATATGCTGTAGTGTAAATTTTGAAAATACAGACTATTACAGACTATAAAAAACAAAAAAATACCAACTTTGATTATTTTTAATGTACACATTGACTTGACATTTATATTTTATTTTTTATAGTTTTCACAGCAGAAAGAGAAAGAAGATCTAAGTTTACTAGATGATAGTTTATGGTTAGAAAAAAGTGTATATAGAATAATAAAACATTACTTAACAAGCTTAAAATCCTCCTATTTACTTCAACATTTCCTTAAACTCTTGGATCAAGAAAATATAGCACTGGTCTTTAGTTTTGATGGTAAGATTATTTTCATATGAGTTCCGGGTTTCTAGAAAGAACAAATAAATATGTATGAGCTCAGAAGGAGGGCCTGACAAGGACAGCTGCCTAGTCGTTCGGATGGGATGAAAAACCGAGGTCCCATGTACACATTGGAGTGCACGTAAAAGATCCCTTGGCAGTTGGAATTCGATATAAGAGTAGGCCGTAGCGGCGCTGCCTGGGCAAATTTCCTTCATAGCACACTGTATGGCGAATGCCCGTCTTCCATTAGCCCAGGTTAGGTGCATAATAGTAGGACGTTAAACCCCATTTCATTCATTCATTTGTTTTAAGTTTAAATTCTTTGAAATACCTACCTATACTTTATGTAGACTGACTGACATGTTTATTTTTGCCAGCCTGTCAATTTCACGGGCAGTGACTCAGACTGGCATATCTGACATACATTGTATTTCTATTTGAATATGAAATATCAAACTTGCAGACTACTTTACTTTTCAATGGCTGGAAATTTAAAGATTATATTTTTATATGGTTGTTTCTTTTATAGTCCCAGATTTTGGAAAGCTACATAAATTATCAGAAATTCTTCACATGAATGAAATTGATTTGGAGAAATTTTCCGATCTCTTGGTACATACCAATTCCAGATACGAAACTACTTGTCAATCCGCTGTCAATCAAATGATAGAAAAAAAGTCTTATATTGATGCCCGAAGATTTGCTGAATTAGCTAAAATCAATGGAGATTATATAACAGTTTCTCAGGTAATATATGAATCTCAAGTATAAATTTATCAGCCAACACTGAGATCGAACCTGGTACATCCTGGTTAGTGAGCCATTGTCTTAATCGCTGAACCACTGTGGCTCCCAATATTTGTATCCTACATAATTGATATAAAGTAAACCTGTATGTTTTTAATTGTCCTCAACTAACATCTTTGCAAATATGTTTTTATTTGAAAGAGACTTTTATTATTTTTATACAGTTAGAGAACGATAAGAAGACTCTTATATCCAGTAACATATGGTCATCACGAGTAGCTCGGATCAACTATTGGAAACACTGTTCTACATGTTTTAAACAGAATAATCAAATTGCTTTAGACGCTATTACACAATTCTTTCAGGTAAGAATCATTGGATATTTCCCTTTTTGCTTCCTCCAAAATTTGGTTCTTCCATTAATATTAGTTTTTTCACCAACGAGTTCATGATAAGAACAACTACCGGTATTATCAAATGAAATGGGGTTTAACTTGAACAACTTGCTTCTCTGCACTGAGTGTTAAGATGGATATATGACATGAGCTAATTTTTCCTGAAGGCTCTTACATTGATTTCCATCTTACAAGGGATCTTAAAGTGATGCCCTTGGTATACACAGGAACTCAGTGTTATTCCATCCCATCTGATCAACTAGACCAATCAATGTAAGGGCTTCCCTATGCACCATTGAGACACTGGGAACAAACTTGGGATTTCCTGCAATAGTGAGTAAGTGTCATACTCACTGAGTCATTGTGGCTCCCTGGTGTTATTAAAATTCTCTTGTGCGTCAGTACAAGTAAAATAACTATATGAAGTCCTCAAGTAAAAGAGCAGCAATGCCAGGTATACTTAAAAAATGTAAGCATGTATTGCATTATACACGACATGGGGAGCCATAGTGGTTCAGTGAGTAAGATGTTGGCTCTCTAACCTGGAGGTCCCGTGTTTGATCCCTGTGTTGATCGAGAGACTTCATCACAACTTTCTGATGCTATTTTCTCTTGTCAGTGGTGCAGGAAATGGGGCAAAAAACGAGGCCCTGTGTACCCATTGGAATTCAATATAAGAGTAGGCTGTAGTCACATAATGCCACTGTACAGCCTAAATTTCCACAGTGCATGGCACTTCATTAACTAAGTCGGTGAAGAACAGTGTGACATTATACCCCATTTCATGTATTTATAGCCACATTAATCATCTCGTATAGCCAATATATCTGATATATACTTTATATTATAGAAAGAAGTAGATGTTATAGAGAATGTAGAAGAGAAATCTGTTATATATGGTCTATGTTATAAACATGTCGTGGATCTAGGTACAGAGATGGATAAAGACTTATCAGTTGAATTTTATTGTCACATGTGGAAATGTCGTATTAAGCATCATATTCAGAAGGTAAGTACAGATATTTCTGTGTTCTTAACAATTTCTAGTATTTTGGATGGGTCAAAAAACATAGTCCCATGTACACTTTGGCATACACGTAAAAGAATCGTTGGCAGTTAGAATTTGATAGAACAGTAGGCCATAGCCCTGCTGCTCTCTCAAAATTTCATGGTGTATGACCATCTTCATTAGCCCAGTTGAAGCAGAAAAGTAGGACGTTAAATCAATAGATCGTCAGATTTTCATGCCAAAAATGGATGCCATCTTTGAAATATTTTATGAAGTGAGGGATACAACATCTGATATTTAGTCATGACTCCTGCCAATATTAATACAGTACCAAATCACATTTGATATGACGATATCAATATATATATATGGTGAAAATAAAAAAAACTTGGAATATTTCCGCAAATGATTACTCTTCAAAAAATGGCTAACCATTAAGACCTACTTAGAAAAAATGTCAACATTGTTTAACATTAAAACCTTCAAAATAAGCCCATAGATGGGAATTATGTAACAAACCCAATCGGACTAGACTTGTAAACGAATTGATGAAATAAAATTGAATCATAAGTTAGTCCTGAACTGATCTAGTTTGTGTCAAGTGGATGTTGAGCCCTACGCCCCTATCATTGAAAACCTGTAAATTCGGTGCAGACGTTTACATTATGCCATGTAGTTTTGACAATGAAAATAATTAAATTAACGTCCTGTTTTATTTTAGATTGACAGTCCAGAAGTTGCTCAGCCATTGGATGAAATTTTATCATCGGTACAGCCAGAAGTGTCAGGGAAGAAACTTGCAGAAAAATCTGAACTTCTACATTATGGAAAGATGCCATCAGCTACTGGTGAATCATTGTCTACATTAGATGAAAAAGTTAGTTTTTGAAATTTGAATTCTCGGTTGTACGTGACAAGGAGTAGGGTCGCCTGTGCAACCTCGTGGGTTTTCTCCGGGTCCTCCGGTTTGCCTCCCACTGCTAAAGACCCCTACGCGCAATTTTAAAAAAAACATATGTTACTCCCGAAATGACCTAGTTTGTGTTGAGTTGATGTTAAACCCCATTTCTCTCTCTTTTGAAATTTGAGATGATTTTGATCTAGAAAAACATTAACATATGGTTGATCTCATTTGTTTTAAAGGGCTAATCCCGATATTTGTTTTGGGAATAAAACTGCTTAATTTTGTATTAAAATCCTTTTAAATATTCGAGTCAAGGGCCGAGCAACTACTTCAGTATTTATGATACGTTTTCAAACGACTTAAATCCGTCAGTCTTCATCTGGAATTTGAGACAGGTGCCCCAAGGTGTATTTTGTGGTATCTGGATTAAACCAAACATTTTTTTTATAAAAATAATGTGTAGTTGAAATTTGCCTTTCTCTATCAAGTACGGCACATGGGTTATTCACTGCATAACCCTCTTAAGTAACTATAATCGGTTATAAGGCCACCCAACGAAACAATTGACCCGAAATCTTAAATGGGTTACGTGTCCAGATAAGCAGTTTTGGCCTTCACGTCCAAACGACTCAATATTTTGAGTTGAAATTTTGAGACAAGGTAAATACACCATTCCCCTATATTTTGGCGTTTTATTTTCATACATTCTCAGACTTTTATTTTTGAGCCTCTGTTTAATACGGGATTGTCCCTTTAAATTTGAAGTGAACGAAAAAAAATTACATATTCTTTTCTTTTAGCCTTTTTATAGATTCTTCAACTAAGAAATATAGAGCAGATTTAAGCATAATGTAGACTTATATACTCCTAAATTTTAATTATGTTTATCTTTTCTCTAAGAGAAGAAACTGGAAAAACCCATGAGGTTAGACAGGTGACCCTACTCCTGGTCATGTACAAGTGTGGAATTGAAACCACACCACTTGACTCCAGAGAACAGACTTTATGATCTAAACTGCACACTAGAGGAGAACACACAGACATTATGTTATGGAATATAAAACTAATCTGTAGAATGTACCAGAATCTGTAAATACATTAAAGATACATTATGGGAGATATTTATACAGAGTTGGCCATTCTTGCTATAACAGTTCAAAAGAAGATGATGAAAGAAGAGTATATTGAAAATTTCAGTCAAATAACTTTATTAGCGTTATAATATTTGACTAGAAATGGGGGCCAAATGTGTCTTCACCTTAACCTATCGTTTGATTGACAGGTGTTAACTCCATCTACATAATCTCGATTATCAAGTAAAGTTTTCAATGCCATCGGAATATCACTCCAACAGCGGCCTTGCTAAGCACACTCTATCATCTAGCCTCGATCCAACTGATGACGTAAACGTAACAGTTGATAATCTCATCACCGTGCGCCATATTTGATTTAATTAATCAGTGAAATCCTATTTAAATCCAAGCTGTAGCCTAGCTATCAGTGGGTCTACACAGTTGATTTTGGGCTTGTTGTTTAAATAAAGATCTAATTTATAATTTCTATAACATCTGAAGCCTAAATTAAGACTTACAGTGATCAGATTTAACTCTTGCATAATGTATCTTTAAACAATCTACTTTAAAATCCATTTGCAAATATGTTAAGGGTTTTTTATGCAATTTAAAAATAAAAAAATCTTGAAATATCAATTCTATCATTTTCAAATCCAAACTAATGTTTAATAAAATGTTATTTCAGGAGAAAGAAGCGTTAGATGTTTTGATATCTGAATTATTAACTGGTGGAAATATTATAGAAAGTTGCCGTGTAGCTGCTATATTCTCTCATTATAGTCAAGATTTAGCCATTATACTTGTAAATACATTTTCCTTATTATTTTAAAAACAAACTGACTTACTCTTGCAGAAGAGTAATGAATTTTTAACCTCTTCTGCCTGGCTCTTGGAACACGGTACATGCTGTGTTACCTGACCTTCCCTAATGTCTCACTATACTGGAATAAAGGTGAAATATTGACTTATAGAGTTACTCCCTGTGACCAAGGTAACTTTCTATGGAAAGGGCTTTTCTAAGTTTTTGAAACTTGTGCTCAATCCTTTTGATATTTGTCAATAAAATATGCTTAAACTAAATAGACTGTTTTATTTTTTTATAAAACATGCACTGCTTTTTAAGTAACGCAGGATTATCTTAGAGACCAAATATTTTTTGTATGGCCAAATGTAAACACCTTTCTTGAGAAGTACATATTTTTTTATATTAAGTATATTCAAAGGAACCTTGGGTGATTGGGTATTCAGTTTTTAATCTTGTATTTCCAGACCTGTATCCGATTAAGCATAGGATCTATAGGAGTAGAGCAGATTGATCCAGTATTAAAGAAATTATTGACACAGTTTAAACCACGTAAAAGTGTATCAATGTTAATGTCCACATCTGTTAGTTGTAAGTTGAAAACTTATAGAAGTCAAGTTATAACTTTAAATCAGCTCCAAAATAAATGTAGGTTAAGCTTAATTCTCAGGAAGCTGAGCTGTATAAGTAAATAACGGATACCAATCTAGGATCAAGGGAGAGAGAAATGGGGTTTATCATACAAACTAGATCATTTCTGGACTGTCATATGGTACAAGTTTAAGATCTAAACCAATCCACTTGACTCAATGACAGATCTTATGATCTAATGTGCACATGTTAGACCACTCAACCACCCAACCAGATACACAAGCTGATTGTTTAGGGGTAATGAGAATATAGAATGCATGTGGGATTGTGATGTTACTACTGTATATAATACTCAAATAACCATAAAGTTTCTATCTCTAACTGTGAGCCATGTTACCCTTATATTACTGTTTGATATCTAACTAATGTCAATCATTCTAAAGTAGTAAAAATATTGGGTTGTTTTATTGAATAGAGTATTGATCTTTTGAAAACAAACTGGTTAAGAAATAGGGACAATAAGCTTTCATTCTCTCCAATATTAAAGGGGCATTGTGTAAGATTTAGATAAAAGCTGGTAGTTCTCTATAATATATTTCAAAAATAGATAATGCATCCAATGCCACAGACAGTTGTTTATGGTCTTGTCATGTTAATAAATGTCTAATTAATAATCTATATAACATTTAAGGCCCAAAGAAAGACCCACAATAAGCAGGTTTAGCTCTTACGTATTGCCAGTTTAAAATGCTCTAAAATACCAATATACGAATGGTATATCTTTCTTATTGCAAATAATATTTATTATTACCACAAATAATATAACAAAATATTGGCATTTTATACTGCTTTCAACCAAGGTGGTATTACAGACAATGAATTGTGTATATTATATTGTTTATTGTAGCTATAAGTTTATCTGGTACCACATCAATGTGGAATAATTTACCAATAGAGAAAGAGAAAGTCATTGAAACTATGGAGAGATTACAAGGATACTGTGTTAAAGGACAACAATGTTGTTTAAGAATTATAACTGCCTTTAAAGTAGCATGTGTAAGATATCATTTTTGTCCTCCGTCTTTCAAAGAAAGCAGGGGACTATTAAAATGGGTTCGTCTGTCTGTCCGTCCGTCTGTCTGTCACACTTTTTGGGACATAATAACTGTCGTTCTAATTGAGCTAGAATGTTCAAACTTGGTGTAGGTGTTTATTATGTCAATACATTGATGGAGTTCGAAGATGAGCATTTTCTGCTTAGAGTAAGCAGAGATAAGCAATTTGATTGGTTGATGCTTTGGGACACGATAACCTTAGTTCTGATTAAGGGAGAGGGATGAAACTTGGTGTATTGTTTCATTACATTAATACCTTGACTAAGTTCGATAATGAGCATTTTCTGCTCAGGGTAAGCAGAGCGATAAGCAATTTGATTGGTCAAGACTTTGGAACTAAATAACTCTCATTCTAATTGAGTTAGAATGTTCAAACTTAGTGTGAGTGTTTATTAGGTCAATGTCTTTATGGAATTTGAAGATGAGCATTCTCTGCTTAGGGTAAGCAGAGGCAATCAATTTGATTGGTTGATGCTTTGGGACACAATAACTTTAATACTAATTACGTGAGAGTGGTGAAACTTGGTGTGTAGTTTCATTACATCAATGCCTTGACTGAGTTCGATAATGAGCATGTTCTTCTCATGGTAAGCAGGGCGATAAGCAATTTAATTGGTCTAGACTTTGGAATACATAACTCTCATTGTAATTGAGTTAGAATGTTCACACTTGGCATAGGTGTCTAAGCATTTTCTGCTTAGGGTAAGCAGAGATAAGTAATTTGATTGGTTGATGCTTATTAAGTTCTGATTAGGTGAGAGTGAGGACACTTGATGTATAGCTTTAGCTTTATTACACCGATACATTGACCAAGTTCGATAATCAACATTTTCTGCTGAGGGTAAGCAGCATGATAAGCAATTTGATTGGTCGAGACTTTGGAACACAATTACTCTCCTTCTAATTGAGGTAGAATGTTCACACTTGGTGTAGGCATCACCAAATTTGAACATTCATTATGTGAATGACTTGATGGAGTTGGATGATGAACATTGTCTGCTTAGGGTAAGCAGATATAAGCAATCTGATTGGTTGATGCTTTGGGGACCGATAACTTTGGTTTTAATGAAGTGATAGCAATGTAACTCAGAATATAGATTCATTATATCATACCTTGACTAAGTTCGATGGTGCAAATTTTCTGCTTAGGCTAAGGAGGGATAAACAATTTTATTGGTCAAGACTTTGGAACATAACTCTGCTTTTAATTGAGGTAGAATTTTGAACTTGATGTAGATGATCATTAGGCGAATGTCTTGACTAAGTTCAATAATTAATATTTTGAGCTAAAGCTAATATTTTGAAAAAAATAAATGTTCGATTAATTAATATGTGTCATCTTATTATTTTTGGATTTCGGCGGGGGACATCAGCCTCACTGTTGGCTTGATACCTTTGAGATAAAGATTTGATTTTGCATAATATTGGCACTCACAAATGGACATTTTAATGAAAATAAAATGTCCACTTTTTAGTGTATAATTTCTAACTTATTATCAAAATATTGTCAGTTTAGATGTTCAAATATACATTTTGTTACTGCAAATAACTGAAGTATTTGCTTTGTACTAACAGTATTCAAAATTTTTAAAGATGAAAAAAATTTGTAATCTTTCGAACTCGTGATATAAGCTATCTTAGATTTCATCTTTATATTAATGCTAATGAAATAAAACAATGAACTGATACAAATTTAACATTTCTTATGTTATTTAAGCATGGTGAATTCTTGAGTTTGAAATATATCTACTGGGTTTTTCAGATTTTAGAGATGTCATATGAAGATGTAGTGACTAGTAATGAATTTGATATCCTGCGTGACCTATTAAATACAGATTTTGCTGCACGCTTTATTTTAGCTAAAGATTTCTTAGCTACAAGTTCACTGACTGATACGGAGGTAATTATTGTAAGAAATTGTGTTGAATGTTTGGTCTGTACATTACATCATGTTCACAAAAATCTGGTTTCCTCCCACTGCTAAAGACCCCTACACGCAAGTAAATTATTGAAATTAAATTAAACCATATGTTAATCCAGAAATGACCTAGTTTGTGTCGAGTGGACGTTAAACCCCATTTCTCTCTCTCTGTTCTCAAAAAATATATATCATGTAGAATTTGGTCTGAAATAAGTGGCATGGAAGGGATTTAAAGACAAGACTGACCACAAGGTAAATTATCCTGTAACTGAATGAGAATAACACAATTATATGGAATACAGGTTAATTAATTATCGATGTGGGTTCTCTCATCTTTATCAAGTCAATAATGACAACCATCATAGTACAGTGAAGATATATTATTTATATATTATACACAATATGGAACAATGGAAATATTCATATACAATGAGAGATAATCAATGTTGTATGATGGGTTTTCATTGTTCCATATTGTGTATAATATATAAATATATATCTTCACTGTACTATGATGGTTGTCATTTTTTGCTTCAAAATGTCGCCAGAAATAAACTTCTAAATTAACTTGTATTTCATATAATTATATACCTCATCTGGTTATAATTTTATAAATCCTTCAAATCTTTTTCTTCTTTGGTCATTTCCTTTTCCAGTGGTATATTGGGCCTTTTGGGTAGATTTCCATCAGTCGTAAGCTTCTTTTTCTGCTTCTCTTCAAAAGATTCTCGGGTGATCTACGACTGACTATGGCGCTATCATAATTATATGACATATTTTAGGTAGCAGGATTTTTAGCAGACTCAATTCTACAGACGTTAAGTTGTGATGAAGATAGTGATTTAACAAACGACACTCTAACCAGTGATAGAACAATGATATTAAACTCTGGTGGTGCAGAACAATATATAAAACTATGTCAAGATCCTAGTATACTTGGTGATAGATTATTACAGACGGTTAATACAGATACAGGGGAGATAACTCATTCAAGTAAGACCACGTTACTATACCTAATGTCTTAGATGCCATACAAAAACATTGCAAATGACTTCAAATCCTAAGTCATCATGTGTTATGTTTGTTTGTAGAAAACTTAAAAGTAGTTTCACATGATGTAAAAAATATGTGTGTCTGTGAATTTATTTCCATTTTGGGAGCCTAGCCCCCAAAACAATGTTATATTGCATTAATGGCCTTCATTCACGCTTAAAGATCAGTGTAAATTGAATTAACTCACTTTATACACATCCCTATGGAAGCCTATAACTACCATTCATAATTTCTACTTTCGCCCCTTCAAAACACGAAAGTCGAAAGAAATCAGGAAAAAATGTGAGGCGCCAAAACGGTGTATAAGCCAAAACAACTCGAAAATAGGAAATTAAGAAATAACATACAGCATTTTGGCTTGTATACTGTCTTGTTGACTTTCGACTTTTTTTTGTAAACCGAAAGTCGAAAATAGAAAATTAGGAAAAACCGAGTTATTTCTTAATTTCCTATTTTCTATTTTTAGACTTTTGTCTCTGAAGTTCTTGTAGTCACTGCCTTACAGGTCACATTTGAATACGCACAATTCTCGTTAACAAAAATGTCTGTGTGACATATTTAACAATAATTATATTTAAATATGTGTATATTCCAGCATTAACATTACATACAGAGTTATTAGTATTAGCCCATGATTGTCATACGATAGCGTGTAATATGGAAGGTATATCACATGTTTTAAGAGCCGCTAGAATCATGACAGATAATCTTAGTAAAGCTGAAGAATTTCCTTTAATGGTAAGATATATTATTTGAACAAGTAATAAACAATTCTCATACATATTCCTATAGTTTTTATGTTAACAAATGTTCCCATAGTCTGGATCATATCTCAGGAACCATTCAAACTATCTTTAGTAAACTTTGTACTTTTGTATAATCCTATTACAAAAGTTTTTCCTTTATTAAATATTTTCAGATGAATAATTTTGGTTTGTAGACATAGATTTTCTGGTGATATTATATTTTTCTTCCTTTTCAAACAATTTTGTTATTGTAACAATCATATGTCTAGAACTGAACATTTAAATTTTACGAGCTTTAATACTCCAATAGTGTAAACAAATACTGCTGGTTGTTTGTATTCTAACTCAATTTATGTCCATTATAACCAATTGATAATTTAAAATTTAATTAAGAAACAAGTTAACTGGATCAAAAAGAGGCACATCAAATGATTCTAGTGTAGATTACAGGTAGTGCTGGCTTTTGACCGTGTCCCATTTTTATCATCTGCAGAGAAAACCACAGGTTGAAAATATTGTTTGTTTCATCAACTCTTTGAAATGGAATTGATTAGTTGTTGGACTGATTTACAGATACTACTTTCACAATTCCGTAGTTTACAAGGGATTCCTCAGTTCCTGAAATGACATTTAGAGACTTTAAGTTTGAAAACATCAGCGTGTCTTGGATAAAGCACTGCCTTTGGATTATTTTAAAAAAAACCTTTCCCCAGTCCGGCTTCCAACCACTTGCTGTACTTAAAGTACAGAGTTATTTTCTCGCAATCGTGAGTTAGTGATGTGGATTTTTTATATAGTATATTGATATACTGTACTAAATTTGTGTTGGAAATAATTATCAAGTATATTTGATGTGTATATTTATAGATTAGATTATTAACTGGAGTGGGAAGATTTAGTGAGATGACTTATATATTTGATGCTTTAAAACTACATTATCAGTTTGAAATGTTACTGAGGAAAGGAATAGAAAAGGTAACAAATTCTTCTATTGATTCCAAAATATATTATGATGACTTATCCTGAGTGATTAGCCATATCTTTTAGTTGTAAATTATTATTTCACATTGTTTTTATTTTGAATGATTATTTTTATTCCATTTTATATTAGGAAGATAAGTTGAAAATCGCCATCTTGGATTATTTGACCAGGTTTCATCCAGCAGATAATGATTCATACACAATGGTAGCGTTAAATTTTATGATGTATCGAGAAATAGCCAACATGTTGGAAGAGAGAGGAAAACGTTGTTTAAAGTCTTTGCAGCAAAAGCCAATAGGTAAGTTCATAGTAGTTTATACCTTTGATTGACTATAGTTAAAACATTCATTAATGAATTAGATTTCATAAAACACATAAGGTGTCAGTGAAAGAAATGATTTTAAAGTATATTCTTTGTTTATTTCAGAAAACAATAAAGAGACTCAAGATGCATTAAGAGAAAGTGCTCAGTATTTTGCTGATGCAGCAGAGAGATATGTTAAAGTAAGTTCATTATTTATATTTTTAATATAAATTTCATTAAAAATATAAAGATGTATTTCTGCTACATTTGAGATCCTACATACATTGATTGGAAAATATAGGTAAACCTCTAGAAATAATATTTTTTTAAAATTAATAAATCTTATATGGTATATAAAGCCACACATAGATTACATAATATTGAGGCTATTGTCTTGTTAATAGTCTCTAATGTTTCACAGTGTGTTAAAATTTTTAAAATCTCGAACTTTATTTTAAGGCCAGTTTCCATACACCTATTCGGTAATTCCATCGGTTACATGGGAACTTCCCATTACAATTGCATTAGACTGACTATTCCACAGGTGAAAACATGGAAAATAGACCTAGAACAATGCCCTTTAGATATATTGAGAAATGTATGATGTCAAATTATGAAGTAGTGGTTGAATGTTTATTTTACATGTATTACAGGAGAACTGTGTCCGTCATGCTCATCATTGTATCAGACAGGCTCGATTAGTGGCGTTACAGATACAGCTTTTACCAACGGGTATCACAGTTGTAAACTTATCAACTGATCAACTTACAGAACTCATGGAACATCATCCTAAATTTCTAGATGTAAGTAAACAAAACATATATACCTATGCATTGGATGATTTGAAATTTTTAAAACAGTTCATATTAGGCTTTTTTATCGACTTGCCAAATCGATTTGAATTTAGTTGAGCTGTCATAGCTGATTTCAAAGTACTTTTGCTAGTTCGTTAAATGCTTTGATTAGCTGTAAACAATTATTGTGGCTGGACATAGTTGAAAAAAACATGTGATTACTAATCAAATCATCAAATCGCACCCTAAAGTGATTTGGCGATTTGATGTAATCGCTTCGGAAATCAGTGTCGATAAATTTGAATTAGATGGACGTTAAAGATGAAAATTTGATTGAATGCAAATCACTTAAAAAATGCCTATTATAACGTATGGTGTATAGAGGTTAACTTTCAATATTGATCTCTAATTGTTTGAATATTGTTAACACTGCTACACAGGTTATACAGTTGAAGAACAAAAAAAAACATTGCAGTAGTTTCTTATATTTCATATATCTCAATTTTGTCATTAGTTAATTAAACATACATTATGCAAGAGTTAAATCTGCCTTTTGTAGGTCTTTCTTTAGTCCTGAAATGTTATCTAAATTATTACACATTAATTAGCTTAATCAGACCATAATCAACTCTCGATGTCATTGCTAGCCTGCAATATTTACTAGATAAGGATCTGATCTGTTGCTCTAAGCTCATTCATGATTAAATCAAAAAATGGATAATTGAGACTATGTTTTTTATTGTTTTGGCTTTAGTAATGATAATTGAGGCTATGCCCAAAATTCAACCACTAAATTCTTGGTTTAGAGTGAATCAATTTCACTTGATTTTTCAGTAAATTCCCTTTACATTATCTAGCTTTTAACTTTTATAGTGAGAACTGCCAGTTCTTTATTTAATCTTTATCTGAGCTGTTGTTTCTGGTTTGCATGGTGTGAACTAACAAGAATTCAATATTGAATAAAAGATAAAAAGTACATGTATCTTCAAACAAATCTTTACTCGATCTGTTAATTGATCATTATTTCATCTTTAAAAGTCCAAGCATCATGGATATATTTTATTGTTTTTCTTTAGACCTTAATAGTGAGTGAAGCATATGCCAAGCGATGTGATTGGTCAGCAGCTATTTATAATAATGTTATTATTAATGGAGATTTCCGTTACCTACAAGATCTAAAGTCACATGTTCAACTAAAACCAACATTAATACAAGATGCTATAGAAAGGTTTGTACTCTTTGCAGAAAAATTGACACAGGCAAATAAATTTAGGGGTATTGTTCTAATTACTCTTTGTCAAATACAACCCTTGTATCAAACTCACACTAGTATAGATGTATCAATCTATGTCCTTCATAATCTTTATTTATTTTAAAAAAAACATGTATGAATGTTGGTAATTAGACATTTGTGTAAACAATAGTAGGGTTTAAAGGGAGGTACCGTTTGATAGCATCGAGCTCAAATAATTGATTGTGTATCAAATGTACAACCCTTGATTATGTGAACTAGTAATCATACCATGCCTCAGGTATGATATCTGTCACCACTTTAGTACAGAAGATAGAAACTAACCTCATTGGGATGGTCAACACCAAACTTAACTGTAGAGAATTTTAATTTTCTAGAAATAATTATTGAATCTCCTTTCAAAATAACAGGTTATTGTTTTAAGCTGACAACAATTAGGCCATACAAAAACAATATTCTAGTTCTTAGACATTCCCAACCAAAAATCTGTTGCATGAGAGATATTTTTATTTTTGTGTTTTTATTTTGTCAAATGATCACTATTTGGCTACATGTAAATGACTTCTTATAAACACCATTTTTCAAGGCACTGCATTTATCTCGTGTTGTTTAGGCTATAGGAATGTGTGATTATCCAGTATCATTTATGATTGTCAGTAACATTTATCAGTGTTGAATACTTGATAATCATAATTACGCCACATTCAAGAGTCATTCAAATTTTTTTATAAGAGTTACTTCCTTTTAAAATAAAAGCGAGTAATGCAGACTTTTTTAAGTGCTGCTAGATTATCGGGAGACAGAATAATTTTTTAATATGGACTTATCTTATATTTACATTAGTTTTTAATGGTTGTATCTTGTTTTAGGTATCAACAGTCTAACAGTATCACCAGTAGTAATGGTACAACTACCAAATCAACCAATGACCAGATTATATTAAATATTAAGAAACTGTTATCATGTTGTAAAGATATTAAAACACAGTATAAATTAGCGGTTGATCTAGGGTTTAAAGATATGATTAATCAGATGTTGAAAGGGGATTCAGGAAGTTATTTACAAGATATAATAGCCTTATCTTGATTTGTTAATGGCAATCATATGTTGTAAAAATTTATTTGGTGCATCAAAGTTAAGACTGTTTTAACGATTGTCAAGATAATTTATAACACAAAAACGAAATATTCATGGCCCATTTTGTATTTTGTGATTACATTATATAATTGTATTAACTGAAGACAATGTTTTAAAAGATGTCAATATAGCTTTAACATTCTTATTGAATTGCGGTACTTAGTGTACAGCTTATATGATTATGTCTTAGAAATGGCCTTGCCCCAGATGCTGAATATTTTTTACTCTTATATAAACACGTTTGTTAACTTATGTGCTGTTATCAAGAGTTATCTATCCCTTGATGTATATTACAAGGCTTACCAGAGAAATCAATCAAGATCCAATGGTTAGTTTATCATTTATATAAAAATTAATGATTGTGATAAATTATAAAATATTGTTATATTATTTATATATTATGTTATTGTTTACTTGTGTACATGTGGTTATATAAAAAGAATCTAAAATATTTAGAATTAGTTGGCACTTTGTACCCTGATCTCTGATTTGGCATGACTATATTATTTATTGTGCATTTTCCTTCAAATTAATAGAATAATACAATTAACTTTTTTAAATTCTGCTATTGATTCGCTAGCTTGTTGCTTAGCAAAGCGTAAGCAACACCAAAGTCAAAGTGGAATGGTCAGTCTGGTTTGGGTGTCATTTTGCTCAGACCACTATAAGTAATTCAAATTTTGATAATATAATTCTATTGTAGGCCTGTCTACAGTAGTGGGATTAAAGAGGGGGGGGGATAACAATTCATTTAGGACTTCCAAATCATATTACAGCTTCAAATTCTTCTGAACATGTCTAGTCTATTGAACAGTACTGACAATAACTACCAATAACACTTCAAAATGAATGGAAAAATTATCAACCAGTGGCATTTATGTGGAGTGCCATGGTCAATTTTAAAATTAATCCAAAACAGTTGTTTAAAGATGCATTCCCGGGTACACACTTTGTGATTTGATGATATATTTGGACTAAACACATATTTCAAGTAACCAATCCATCAAAAATTTGCTTCAATTCCTTCAAAACTCTGTTTTTGCCAGGGATACCTATTGCTGTAAGTAAGCTGTTGTTAAACGTAATGTCTGCCAACTTAACTTCATTGTGGGAGGGGTCCATATTTCAAAATGTATCTATCATTACTTACTTTACATTTACCATATAATTGAGGCCTAAATAAATTAATTATTTCTGTCAACTTTTTTTTACACCTTTTAATTGCAGAGTATTTTGTACCCTGACAACCCGCAATGTTCCCAAAACCGCCTTACCATTTGAGCAAGAAATAACAACTGCTCCCTGACCTCAGCTAGCAGACAATAAGCCAGCAAATCCTGTCGGGTTGACAGTTAGGGATTCCCTGACAATATTGCCCAGTCCTTGCCCCTTGGGCGATTTTTGGCGTAATCTATTATTTTTCTAGTAAGATTGGGTGTCTATACTTTTCATAAATACCAAATTTGCCATACTTTTATTGGAAATAACCAGCTGATAAATACTTTGCTGGGAACTCATTCTAATGTAAACAAAAGATTCAGTTTAATACATTGTATGAACAGCATTTAGTAACTGGATCTCAGAATAAATCTAGGCTTAATTATATGGAATACAAGTAACTTAGATGTTAATCTATCATAACCTTACGACAAAGGTCCTCTTTGTATAAATCAGGGCTTTTCTGACGTGATTTCCCCTTGTCAGTGATGCAGAAGCAGGGCCTGACAAGGACAGCTGCCTAGTCGTTTGGATGGGACGAAAAACCGAGGTCCCGTGTACACATTTGAGTGCACGTTAAATATCACTTCGCAGTTGGAATTCGATATATAAGAGTAGGCCGTAGCACCGCTGCCCGGGCAAAATTTCCCTCATAGCACACTGTATGGCGTATGCCTGTCTTCAATTAGCTCAGGTTAAGTACATAACAGTAGGACATTAAACCCCCTTTCATTCATTCATTGTATAAATCGGTGAAGACTTAAGAATTGTCAGTTCTCACTGATAAGAGCAGGTCCTAGCGTTCCTGTCCGGGCAAAATCTCCCTCATAGCACACTGCATAGCGTATGCCCGTCTAATTTAGCCCAGAATTAAGGAGAACAGTGGGACATTAAATCCCATTTCATTTTAGTCCCCACTGACCCATGACAAGTCTAACCATTCATAAGTAAGAAAACTTTCTATATTCAATATATAATTTTATTAGCAGCAATATAATAATATTAAATTCAATAATATAACTGATTATACAATAATACAATGGACTAGTTTGGTTATAAATAAAAGACTAGATCTGTAAATGTAAAAACTTGAAGACTACAATAAAAGTCCTTCTTAAAACTCAATCACTAACTTGTCAACTCTGATTCTGTGATACATGTAGATAAAACATTCATTATTCACTGACTTCCCTATAAACTAGATCGACAAGATTTTAAAATGCTTTTAAATAAATGCAAATTTATTATTTATTTGTTTACTATGAATACTAGGGCAAGTACTTGGGTAAAATATATATTTTCTAGAGACAGTATTTTTTTCTATTGGCTACATGTATATAAATACAGCAACATCTCACTAACATTCTTATTAAAATTAAAGATTATAAATTCATTTTTCAGTTGATTAAACTTAACACACCCTGAAAAAACAATTTATTATACACCTTTTCATTGGCTAGCTCATTGCAAATATCTTGTACAAGTAGAGAAAATTCAAACAATAAAAAATAAATTACATTGCAGTCATGATAAGTTACTGACATTTATAAACCTATAACCATAGAAATATATAAATATTATATATTTCTATGCCTATAACGGTAAATTTCTTTGATCATTGGGGTATATTGTATATCCCGAAGAAAGTTCTGGGGAAGCTTTGGATATATACAGGGGAATTTGTGGTTATTCTTCTGAAAGTTTTTCTTTAAACTTGTAATGGGTTATTCTTCCAGGGTAGGTGTTTTTTTCCCGTAAGAAAACATTTTTGGCCTAATGTAGGTGAACAAAAAAAATAACGGATGGCTTATATAGAGAACAGCATAGATCGTTGAAATTTCAAATTAATATAAATTTTTAAATACAGAACGGAATTGAACTGAAGCAATTTTGGATTGATATTCCTATTATTAGACATCAAACAATCACAATAATATATGGCAGTCTGCAAAGGGTTCCTATGGCGATAAATGATGCATCAAGCCTTTAAATAGGTAGCTTTTGAAGCCAGGCAGTATTATGTCAAATAAGATAGATATACATGTAATATACATGTGCAGTGTATATAAATCTCATTCTTGTGAAATAAGATACATACTGGTATACATGTGATATAAATATAAATTTAACTCTTAAAGGAGTTGAACATCTTTGACATTGGACACAAAGAAGTATTAAATAGAGTTGATTTAATATCTAAATTCAATTAATAACTTAACAATCTCCATATAATAATTCAGATTTCATTTCTGGTTTAAATTATGTACTATTGAATACAAAATCTATAACAATCTAACATGGGTTCTATCTCCTGTGGACCTCAAACTTGAGATGTAGGCATACTGACATACATTCACTACACAACGCAAATTAACACCTCCATTATTTTTAAATCAAAGATGTTGTACCCTTTTAACTCGACAATTTATCTTCAAATTCATGTACATGTACCACAAAAGTATAAATATACAGTAATATTGTAGTTCTATTTACATAAATATTTAAGCAACCAATGTGGGGTATAAACTAATAAATTCATATACATTTCAAATAAGACTCTATTATATAAATAACATCTAAAGAAAATGGAAGGGAAATTCGAAGACATGACCTACCAATATCATTATTGCTCATCCAAAAAATATAAAAAAATATATGATTTTGTCACATCTCCATGAAGATACATACATGTAAGTAGATTTTATGGAGCATAACTGGCTTACAACTGTTTTTTCTATTAACATTAAAATATCAAATTTATGGACTTCATTAGGACAATAATCTAAAATGAATATTGTTGTTTAGTAATATCAGTACTTACTCTTACATCATCTTACAAAACAAGGTACTATACAATAGCAACTTAGAAATAAAAATTGATAGATGGCAACTATATGTACTTGCCAGTAGTTTCACAATATGTATAATAGATATTAGATATGTACATGTATGTATATCTAAGATATCCATTGTTTAAATGTAATACATTTATATAAACTTGTTACATTATTAATACTTAAACTGTAAAATACATTTATTAAATGATGGCTTTTAACCTTTCTACATGTACTAGTAACTAAAAAAACAGATTACATGTCATTGTCACCATCCCATTTTAAAATTTATCAGCTCAATTTTGGTTATCTTAAATAGAGAATCATGAATTTTTTTGGTTCTTGTTTAAAAATCAATGGAAACAATATTAATCTAACTTACAGAAATTTCTTAATATTGTGTATTTTGTCCATGTGACGTTTGGCTAGAAGTCTCATGCTGAATTCTTTATTACAAATATCACATGACATAGATTTCTTGTCCACACTCTTCCTGGTGGAAGCGCGACTAATAAACATTTTATTCTTCCGAGAATTCTTCAATAGATTATCCAGTCTCTTGATCAGTTTCACCTCAGTTTCTGTCTTTCCTGCAATCACACTTGCTGTATCCATGACATCATTTTCGTTGTTAATAACAACAAAATTCTGGCTCGTTGGGGATATTTTCGAGCTGATATTCAAATTATAAATTGTTTCCTTAAATTCCATATGTGAGTTAGAATCAAGGACAGGAGTGAAATTAAATTTAACAATGTCTGGAATCACACCTCCATAACATCCAGATACATGATTTTTAACATGCACTATTAATTCATTTACATCTCCAGTCCGAAAAAAACACAAAGAGCAAGCAAATGGTTTCACCATAAAATCATCAAAATCAGAAACTAATCGAGTGTAACGCCCAGAAGATGGAGATTTTTCCGAAGTATTTGAGTTCACATTATTAAATTTATCTTGTGTTTTAGAATCTGCTACAGCCATAACCTTATCATTAGTTTCGGCAGTGTCTGCCTCCTTTAATTCTTTTTCCGCTAGTTTTTGAATTTGTCCCATAGTTTCTTTGGAATATGGTGAACAGTTGGAGTTTAGAAATCCCAACTTTGTGTCATTTGACCCTTGAAGAAACTTGTTGTTGAATCCAAAAGCTTTCAATTTTGTTGGAGAGCGTCTTGTCCGTAGATCAACTCTGTGAATTTTGCGCTTGTGACTCAAAACATTTCGAAACTGAGAAAAGGGTTTATTACAAATGTCGCAGCTAAATTTATCAATGGTATGTTTTACCATATGGTTTGAGAAACTTCCTAAGACCTCGGTGGAGAAATTACATATTGGACAATTGTAGAATGCTGTTTTAGTATTCAACTCTTCTTGTAAGCAAACAGACATATGAACGAACAGATCTCGCATAACATCAAATACTTGATTACATTTCTCGCAAGTAAATTTCTTTTCTTGAATGCCTGAATTAGTCATGCGTAATGGGTTGATTTTGCCATTATTGGGTAAAATCTCAGATCGCTCTACAAGCTCTGGTACATGTATGTTAGTAGTTTGTCTTTGTGGACTTTTGACATTAGCCAGGCTCTTAGACTGTTGAGCTGATTTGTCTGATAAATCATTCCCTTCCTTGGTAACCGTTGTTTTATTCACATCAATATCATTCCTTTTGTTATGTTCTGATCTGCTGCTTTCACGACAGATTTCTGCTGGTGTTGCCAATTTGGAGTTATTCCCCCTTGATGTGCTACTGGCTTCTCCAACAGGCAATGGGGTGGACCTGTTTGAGACGTTACGACTGTTGGTTCCAGAGGAATCATCTTGTCGCAAAAGTTCAAGCTCTGGTTCTTTGATTTGGGTTTCTGAAGAAGATTCTTGAGAAACACCAGGGAAATATGTGGAAGATCTTTGGGCTTGTGGAGGAAAAACAACTTCACTTGGCACTTGGTGGAAAATCTTTTTATGTTTATCAACAGCTTGGGGACTGTTAAAAGATTTATTGCAGACATTGCATGTATTATCTTCAATATGCTGATGAACATGCAACTGGAAGAGCTCAATATCTTTTTCCGCACATCGATAAGAACATAACGAACAACACAAGTTTAACTCATCATCTTCAGTTAACATGTGAACCTGCTGTCTGTGACTATAGACTTTACTGATACTACGAAACGGCAGGCCACACACATCACAATTATACACATTATCTTTCTTGGCATGGCGACGTAGATGTCTGTTCAAATCAGATTTGTAACTGGTCTTATAAACGCAGAATTTACATTTATACTTTTTGGGAAGTGATCTAGAATTGAGTTCGATTTCACTGCGGGCAATAGTGTAAGTAGGGTATTCTTCATCAATTAATTCTTGTTTAGGACTAGATTTCATGGATCGGATTGCGCCTCCAAAAAAATTATGTTCTTGTTGCATAGCTGTTATGTCGGATGGAAGCATATTAAAACTCTGCCGATGTGATATTTGCTCTGAGGATCTGTGGAATATTCCTGTAATATAGGGTTCATCAGAAGAGGGTATCAGCATGACCTTTTGATCATCTGTGAGATCAATTGATTTTGGTACTGGACCACAGCTGTAACCTTGATTTCTAAAAGCGTCGTCCATTTCTGTTTCGTATTCCATTGGTTCAGCTTTGACAGCCATATTGTTGATTCTTTACAAAATTAATCCCTAAATAAAGAAAATAAAAGTTTAAAAGAAGGAGATCCAAATTGAAGAATTTTTTTTTTAAAATTTGAAACAAAGCATTTGAAATTTTCATATGATACAACTACATCTATGGGCAAGAAATAAAATAGTTCAGAAGAATTTAAAGATAGGTTGCCAGACAGCAGCTAAATCATCCGGGCGTGCATGTAAAAGATCCCTTGGTAGTTGGAATTCAGTTGCTGCCCGGGCAAAATTTCCCTCATAGCACACTGTATGGCATATGCCCGTCTTCAATTAACCCAGGTTAGGTGCAGAAGCGTAGGTAGTCATTCATTCATTCATTGTTTAAGAGTAACAACTCATTAAGTAATTATCAGAAAATCATAAGAATTTGTTTGGCTTTTATAAAGTTCTCCTCCGTGCTAAAGTTTAGTATATAGGTAATACAAAACATTTAATATCAAAAATTCATTTTTGAAGTGATCAAAGACCAACCATAACTCTGGCAGTAATTATCGGAAATTGCTGGAGCGCAATAGGCTTCCTTGTCTCATGACCGTAATAAAAACACTGTGTATAAATTTAAAGTCAATCTGATATTAAATTAGCCTCTACACTGAGAGAAAAAACTGGGTCAAAAATGAGTAAAGCTTACTCGTTTGGGTGAGTTATGAGAAAATACTCAGTTAGATGAATCTTTTGACTCAGATTGGCGACAAACATGTCAGCCATGACTCAGTTCATTTAAACTTGCATGGACAATGTGAGTCGCCAACTAGTCACTTCCGAGTTATTAAATAATCAGTAATGAATTTGACCAAATTGAGTCGCGGTCTGGTCAAGATTGAGTCAAGAATGAGTCCTTCCGGTGAAAAGAATTGTGGGTGGAAGTTTTTGGCGGCCGTTTGTTGAAGACTGGACGCTTAATGATCTAAAAGAAAATTCAATGCATCTACAAGAATCTACAGTAAAAGGTGAATCATTTCGGTTTTTTATGTTAAGGATAAAGCTTTATACAATATTTTGTTCACTATTATATACATTAAGCGGCATAATATTAAATAGGCCTCTGGTTTTGATATTCAGTAAAGATTCAAATTCAAATTTATTAAATCATTCGTGAAATCAAGAAATGATTATTATTGAGTTAGTGATTTATCTGGAAATCTTTAACGGAATGGTATTAGAATAAATTAAACAAGGAAATGTCAGTATATGTCTAGACTCTAGAGTAACAGTCCATTGGTTTAGTTACTAGGCTAATACGATTGAGTCAAAACGAGTCACCATGTAGTTCATAAATGAGTCGCAGCTACTCTACAAAAAGAGTAGGAAAATAAGTAAACACTAAATCACATCTGATCTTGGTCAATAATAGATCACTATTTTATTTTATAATACGTTGTCAATAATATGGTAGGATTTCGTATGTCTAAGTAACGGGCTACTAAACATTAAAGATGCATTATTTAAGACTTAAAAGTTAAAGCTGCCTAATGCATGTCTTTATTTTGGCCTCAAATCTTATATTTTAAACTTTTATTAAGGCGTTTATTAACTTGACAACCCCATAACAAACCCTCTTGAACATCGAATGGCAAAAATTTAAATGGATTAGAACCCCCGAGATTTGAAAATTTAACGATAAAATGGATCTTGTTTGTCAAATACGGTTCCTACAATAATAAAAAAATAACTACGCTACATCTTCGAGCACTCTAAACTTCGCTCAGAATGAAGTAATTTCATTTAAATTTTCAATATTTTTATTCTTCATTATTTATTTCTGTACGTGGCTCTTGTCAGGGTTTGGCAAGTATTTATATGGTAACTGATACCAAATCTCACATAAAGCGCTTCGGAAATTCACTTGTAAGTGTGTTGTTTTTTCTTTTCTTTCAAGGCCTACTGGATGCTACTGTTAAAGCAGGATCAACTTTATTACAAGAATACATAAAGAAAATGCTTTGTCCCACTGAAATGTTAAGTTTCACTTAATCCGAAGGGGTCGGTGTAGTGTTATTTGACATTTAAACCATTTAAAAAAATCAGCTGAAACTTAGAAATATGATTGAAACACTGAATAGTTTATGTTAGTCTGGAAAATTTGTTTTTGTATCTTTGCAGGAACCAAAGAAAGTGATGTCATGGATAAATAAACAACATATGGAATTGGAAATGCGAAAGATATCTTGCATTTTTAAAATGTTAATGTGTTTTGGGAACATTGAACTGATTCTTAGTGATCATTTACTTTTTAAATATTAATGTATTTTATTTATAATATTTAAGTTGGTAGAATAAAATACTTATATATTCGATATTATTCAACTTTTATATTGACACTATAATGATCATACAGGCTTAGAAATATAGTGTTATTTTATTTGATTGTTCGGCTAACAGTTGGTTAGGCCTTTTATTTTTTTTTAGTTGGTTTACAAAAATTTGGACTAAAAAAATCATGTAGGTGGTCGAAATAAAAATAAAAATAAAATCCCTTAAAATATAATGTAGGTCATCGAAAAAAATAAATAATAAATTGACTTGAAATACAACCTACACCTAGGCAAATTTTTTTTTTTAAAGGTACAGCCCTACTCTTACTGGCTGAAAGAAAACATTGCCTTATTTTTAAGTTCTAAATGTGTCAGGAGCCTACTAATACTATAAAATATTTTGAATTTTTTAGACTAGTTTTCAATTAACTCTATTATGTACGTGCGAAATAGATTTTTTTTAAATTTAGTTTTTGTATTTTAGATACAAGTTATAGCCGAAATGTTTTAATTTTTTCAATAGGTTGATTCAGATGAAATATATACTTTGGAAAAAATAATAACACAAGTGTCGAACAATTTGTAATCTTTAATAGTCGTTTACTTCCTTTTTTGCCGACCTCACTACTTTCAGTTTGTTGTCGATTTGTCGTGACAGTGTAGATTCTTAAAAATCGGCAATTGAAGGATTGGAGCACGTGAACGGGTGTATCGAAAGGGGTTTCAGTTCCACCCGTCCACGAGTCATCTGCTGCCGCTATTATGGAATTAATTTTGATGTTGTTCTCATCAGAAATTCTGTAACAATATCGCCGACTGTTTCATAGTAGCTTTCTTAAAATGACGATGAAGTCAATACGCATGCGTGATAAAGGGAACGAACTCGTATCGAGCGTGTCTTTCGTACTCGTAGTAAACAGTCAATCGGTCTTCCAAACATCGACTTTTAGGTTTTATTTAGCACTTTGTTTACGTGAAATATTGAAAATGACAATATTTGTTTGCCGAATCAAGTAATTTATTTTTATTTTCACTTTTTCTTCCAAATTGTAAACGTCGGCAATAAAAAAATCTATGAAAAGTAAATTTATTTTTATTTCTAATTTGCCGTTTTCAATGTCGCCGGACTCGTAAACCAACAAATAAAAAATAAAAGGCCTTAGTTCAAAAGACGAACGAATCATCTCACTGATGCAGAGGTTGACACATCAGACATAAGTTGTTGGCAAATGTGACATTTTACTCGAATTATATTTGTTTTTAGTAACTACCAATATTTTCCAGCTTTATGCAATGCCGCAAAAAAATATCAGTAAAAATAAATGAAATTGTAATTGCAATTTAATTTTAATAGGATTCAGGCTTATGTGGAGTCATTTGACTCGTTGTGTAGGCTAGTCATTTGACTTTAATCTATTTGCATTGATTCACTTTAATAGTCTTTTGAATCACTAGAGATAGCCGCAGTACTCATCTGTTGTGTCACTTAACTCAATAAAGTAGTCAAAGAACTCACTTTACCAGACGAGTCACTTGACTCACTTAACGAGTCGTTTTATGGATTTTTGGGCGAGTCACAAAAATGAGTCTTTATACTTATTTTTGAGTCCCATGTGTGTCCCAAGTGAGTCGCAAGTTAGTCAACGAAAAGTGAGTCGTTTTATGGATACTCACCCAAATGAGTCATCTGACCCACTTTTTTCTCTCTGTGTAGAACGTTAACAAGATTTTTCAAAGTGATTAAGGGTCATAACTCTGGCAATAATTATCGGATATTGCTGAAAATCAATAGACTTCTTCGTCTCATGAACTTAAACACTTTCTATACATTTAAAGTCAATCGGATATTAACTTTAGCCTCTAGAGCTTTCACAAGATTTTTCAAAGTGATCAAGTGCCATTACTCTGGCAGTAATTATCAGATATCACTGAAAATCAACAGGATTCTTTGTCTCATGACCTTAAACACTGTGTATAAATTTAAAGTCAATCGAGTATTAATTTTAGCCCCTATCACTTTCACAAGAAATTGTGGACAAAAGACGTACGGATGGGGGCGACGGCAATATACGACCATATTTCCATGTGGGCATATAAAAAGCATGGACATCTGCATTATTTTTGTTATAGGACAGGTAGGCTTATAGGAATTGGACAAAATAAATGGATGGGGTTTCACATACATGTACTGCTTTTCTTCACTGACTGGGTTAATGAATTTGGGCATATATGCAATACATTGATCTGAGGAGATTTTGCCAGGCAGCGGCAATACTCTGTGGAATATATGCATGTCAAACTCTTGCATGTATTTCGAATTCCATCTGTCAATGGTTCTTTTATGTGAACGCCAATCTGCACACACAATATACAAGGGCTGTTATTTTTTTTTGTCCCATCCGAATGACTATAAAACACTGTCAGACCCTTCGTCGGCCTGCACCCCTAGTTAGCAAGTCAGCGTTTAGCTTACTCACTAACACCAAATTGCAGCTCCCAACTTAACTGCATGATGTAAGAATTTAATATTTTATTTGAACATAGGCCCCTACATGTTTATTGCACTTTTAGACAGTTTCTATGACATGTATATAAAGATTAACCAACACCAATTAGTGCTACAGTACAGATAAAAGTTATTAATAACAAAGTAGACATCAATAAGTGCTATTGAAACTTCCCCTGGCCTTGAATTTCTTCTTCCTTGGGCCAGGTTTCAAGTCGGTTTCCACCTCAAGTGATATAGCAGACAATACATAATCCCATACGTTGCTTCTTTATTTTATTTTCAAAATATTCTCATCCCACTCCCGCCACAATCACTTATTATGTACCCCCATAAAATAAACATGTTCCATGTCAAGATCTGAAAATATGTTTTATTCCGTACATTGTCTCTTTAATTTTATTTTCAACTCCTATAATATAAAATTAACTAAATAAATATACACATGAGTTGAGTATAGCCTATAATATATATTTCCACAACTTATTTACAATAACAAGCTATCTATCTATGATCTATAATTAAATATTAATAAATACGAGAGGTTTAATCTTTTAAAATTGTTATTGTGTACGTCTGGGCTATAAGTTTCACCTCAGGAAGTATACTGACAAAATGAAAATAAAATTTGCATGGCAGAGTGATAAATTGCCACAATACATGTAAAAGCAATGTATAAGTGTGACCTTATTTCTACCATGGCTGTCCATATGCTTGTTAGCTATAGTTTACTGCAAGTCGACTGACTGTGTGCTTTAAGAACTCAGAAGGAAATTACCTACAAAAATAGTCTAAAAATAGAGCAGAAAAGCATCCGGAAGCTTATTAATATATAATGCTTACCTTTACGAAAAGTCTTCAGATACTAAAACGAACTTTACCGTTATTTCAAGCCGTAATTCATGGCCTAATTAGAAGGCTTTTGGTCATACTAAAACTGTAAATTTTCCTATTGTTTCAATGACCTGTATCAGCAGACTAGCCGACTGCTCGCCCAGCTTAGCTTAGCGCTCTGATTGGCTGCCATGAGCGTAAGCATAATCCTAGCTCAGCGCTTAGCAAACAGGCACGTTCTGTTCACGTGACATATTCCACTATCTGTAATTTTATCACGTACGTATCTTGGTCTATTAGCTTATAGTTACATTCAAAAGACAAACAAATACTAATTGTTAAAGTTTCATTTAAAAGAAAACTATAATAAGTAAAATAAAAACAGCATTGGTTTAACTAATTGAGAGACAAATAAATTATAAATATCTACTATCGATACTTCTAAAGTTATTGGATTTGCTTGCCTATATCACATTTCAGTATTACATATACAGAGAAAGTAATTTAAAATTATACTACCTACGCGCTCTTTTTTTGAAACATTTTCTCATTGATTCTCCAGTGTGACATAATTAATGATGCGTGTCAAAAATGATCAAGCGTAAAAAATTTACCCAATCGATATTACATATTTGAATAATATTCTAGACCTTCAAGCGTAATAAATGTAATAATCCGTGATCCGCGGAGATATGGACAAGATAATATTGAAGGATTTATTAAATTAAATGCTTAACTTATGGCATAGCCTAATTAATACTTACGAGAATCACGGGGAGTTATTATTATTAATGAATTACATGTGTAGTGACTGTGGCGAATGCCCTTCTCATTTACCCTTGGGCACGTCACTTTTTAGAGGATTAAAATTTCTTACTGTGGTCAAGATAATGAAAAAAAAATCCTTCAATAACAGTGCCCGTGAAATAAACGGTATAAATAATACATGTAAATATGTGAGTCAATATGAACATGAGTTATAAATAAATCGCTAGAAGCTAGTCGTGAAATATGACCATATTTACTGAAATTGAAACGGGTGTATATCGATTCTTGTTTATTATCATATATATAACGCCTTGATATGTAAATTTCCATTAGTTGTAACCAATACAGAATAAACAATGTGGTGAATCTACCCGTGTGTATAACGAATATAGCCAAAAACTATTCGTGTATAATCGCTTAAAATATGATTAATTATTGTCGATTAACATCAATATCAAACAGCGTTATATAAGAAGGCACAGTTTTCACCTGTATAACAACAAATGTGCCTTCTTATATAACGCCATACGTACATGATCGACCCTGACGACCCCCCGCCCCACATCACCACCACCACCACCACCACCACCACCCAAACTTATTTCAATTTGACGTTCGGGTTTGGTTTGGGGTGGTGGTGGTGATGTGGGGGGGGGGGAGGGGGTCGATCGTGTACGGTATGTGAAATCTGATAATTGACCATTCCACTTCAAATTAATTACACAAATAGTTTTTACACTATTTTTAACCAAAGGAATTTTACTTGTATAGGCTATGTTTTCTGCTTACTAGAAACATGAGCTGTTTTATTTTTGTATCTTTATAAATAGATTTAGTTAGCAAAAAAGAATTGCAACAATCTAGTTTAAATGATACGCTAATGAAGCGATGTCAAGGGCTTGGGGGGGGGGGGGTAAATGGTTGCGTCATTATATTAATTGCCAAATAAAGTAAGTGAAAAGAAAGCCTACTGTAGTCAGGGCCGGATTAACCATGGGGCACCATGGGGCACAGGCCCCAGGGCCCCCCACATTAGGGGGCCCCCACAAATCATCTCGGTTGCGTCCAGCCACCTCCTCTAGAAATACCATCATTTCATAGCACTCGCATTTATCACCAGGGCCGGATAAACCATGGGGCACAGGCCCCAGCGGCCCTCCATTAGGGCCCCCCACAAAAAATCTCAGTTGCGTCCAGCCCCCTCCTCTAGAAATGCCATCATTTCATAGCACTCGCATGGATTGGTCCACTGAAATAACGCCAGAATGCGCTAATTTTGTGGCAGAATTTCAATTTTTTACTGGGGGAGGTACTTCTAAATGACTCCACACAAGTGCCTGAAATGCCAGGAAATCATGTTTCCGGCCTCCAATTTCTGAAAATTTCCAATTATAAAATAATACACTTGATTAAGATCACATAGTGATGCTCCTAAGGCACTGATGAGTCGGTCGGTTTTAATGGCGCCTACACCTGATCCAAACTTTCTAAAATCTCTTATGTGAAGGCTATCGGGTGCCACCACAGACGCGGACCCAAGGTGCAGAAACCAGAAGCAAATGCCTCTCCCAAAAATTCTGCCGCCATATAAAATATAAAATTGCCACCCCAATGGCACAAAAACGTGTTTCCTACATCGTTTTTTTTAAAGGGTGCCGCCCCCCATCGGCGAAGGGCCTCTCCTATCCCCTCTTTCTGGGTCGGCGTCTGACCAACCACATGAAATTAAAGGGTTCGTTTTGGTCGCCCTTATTCACTTGACAGGACCTTGTTGGTCTTTGGGGGCGCCGCCACCAAATTACCTGATTAGAGATTTTCGTTCTGGTCGCCCTTTCCACGTCGCTTTATGGTGTTTCGGACTAGTTCTAGTTTAGAGGATAAGGAGTCTCTCATTTTGGTGTGCTTAACCTCAAAATGAGAAATAGCGCTGCCGAAATTAACACACGGGAGCGACGTTAATTACATTTTGGTGTGCTTAACCTCAAAATGAGAAATAGCGCTGCTGAAATTAACACACGGGAGCGACGTTAATTGCAGCTCTAAGTGGGCTGAAAACTCGTTTGTGACAGTCTAATTTTCAAAATTTTCGTGGGGAAGGGCTTCCAGTACCCACCCCCACGTACATACACGCACAGTTCCACACCCAGTAACTCTGGCAATATATTGGCGTCCCCAACACTCTGCTGCATCCCCACTTTTACAATCCTACATACGGCCCTGTCCCAGAACCCCCTTGCGGGCCTTCGCGCCTTAAGCGCTCGCAGTCGGTGACCAGGGGCCCCCCACATGTTCCAGGCCCCAGGGCCCCCGCCATGGTTAATCCGGCGTTGACTGTAGTACTGCATGACACGGATGTGTAATATTTATAAATATACCAGCTGGTTATGCAACGCATGCGCTAGAATGTTACTAAAATGTTAGTCTCGTGTGTCACAAAATGTGTGTTGAAATAAATACAGTCTGTTAAAATATAGACATAGGACACATAACCATGATTTTAAATTTCGGTGGCCTCGCAGAAAGATATCCACTCGAATCCAGTCTATATCACAGACATGCTATATTATAAATTAGTCGGTACTCACAGACTAACTGGTATGTCCGAGAGTATATTCTACTTTTACTTCCATTTCAAGGAAAGTTATGGGAATTCCGAGTAACGTCAGCAAATGCGTATCTAAATCTTTGTGTTTGTTGACTCGGGGAGGAAATTGTAACACCGTTCTCTTGGATTATGAACTTCACACATGGTAATGTTATACAATTTCATTTCCTCTCGGTTGTGTAAAAATTCATGGATGGCCAGGATGGTAGACCGGTAATAGCCAAACTACCGTACAACTATGTCAATATGGTATTATACCACCTGTATCTATCTATGATTTGATTTTGTATCCTAATCCACGTCACAATTCTAACATATGTGGAATACAATAAATGCTTATAACTGAGCGACGTTTGGACTTGGCTTCTCTAGTCATTATCATTATCAAGCAATGATAAAATTTTAAAATATACAAGGCAATATATACATGTACACAACAATACTTAATTGATGCTAATCACCAAGAGATACCCCTTAATTACATACATTTAAAGGGAATCTAATTTAATTTAAAAGGATTATAAGGTTAATTCTAATAACTCCATTGAGTAATCCAGATGTACCTGAAAATTAAATGATTAATTGATTACGGTAATAGATAAATTGTTAGTAAGTGTATACAATGATTTATTAGGTTTTGATTGTGACAAACGATGAAAAAGGGTGAAATTTACCTTATAATCCTTTTAAATTAAATTAGATTCCCTTTATGTATATGTAATTGCATCAACTAAGTATTGTACATGTATATATTGCCATGTATATTTTCTAATTTTATCATTGCTTTATAATGACTTAGAGTAGCCTAGTCGAAATGTTGCTCAGTTATAAGCAGTAATTGTATTCCATAGAATTGTGACCTGTATACTCCAGTTCAATTACTAAATGCCATTGAAAAAATTTAATGCCATTTTCTAGCACAGGTACATGAGGACACACTCTAAACCCACGGACGCCTACAGAGGCCTTTACAGAACGCTAAAACTGAAACAGATTTTGAACGCGTCCAACAGGATAAGTGTTAAGATTTACACTCGTGACATTAACTACAGAACACATAATGTTCTTAACCAACGTAATACTAAGCATTCAGACCCGAACATATTTATACGCCAGCCGTTCAGCAAATCTGAACATATTTTTACGTCAGCCGTTCAGCACAGAACACATAATGTTCTAAAACCAAGTATATAAGTGTTCAAATCCGAACACTTGACGCGTTCCGTAATGAACACAAAAAATGAAACAGATTTACGGTTTACTAACACTAAGTGTTCAATTTCAATGCACTGGGTTAACTAATATATTATACAAAACCACCTTGAACGCAAGCAAAATACATGTAGTCGATTTTAATACTTCACAAATATTATCTGGGCAAAAAGAGAAAAATATACATATGAATTAAAAGGTTTTATTTAACAATATTATTTTGCCCCCCCCCTCTAATAATCCCAAGCAGTTTATTTTACATGTCATTATCGCAGATAAAATCCCACGGAAGGCATTTTCTTTTCTTGGTACTTGGAAATGTAGCTGTTCCCCCTTATGAGTGACCTCTCATATTCTGGACTGTCATATTCCTGAAATTAGGAAAATCGAAAGTCTAAATAAAAATAAAAACAACCTGTGGCTGAAAGTTAAGGCAGGTGTTCACCGAGAGCGACAACCAAACGAAGATGTGCACGTTAGAATGAGTGTAGTTGTCATTGGTGATGTTTTGTATGAGGTACGTTGTGGCAATGATTTTGGTGTGGGTTAGATCAGATCAATTATGGTATAGATCACTTTGTCACAAAAGGCCCTGTATTTCTTAGTTTATACCGCAACACAATGACATGATCCGTTCCGGATTGCTGGCAAAATATTAATTTAAAAATAATGTTCGGAAAATGAATTTTGTCAATATATCATGTATGAAACTAAACTTACATCAATATTATGTATTCGTTAAAAGGAAAGTTGTAGACGAAAAGGTCTGCCATTCACCTTACACCTGAAAAACGTAATTCGAAATAATATTACTGTAAATACTTTTAAAAAATGAAACTAAACTTACATCAATATTATACAATGTATTCGTTAAAAGGAAAGTTGTAGAAGAAAAGGTCTGCCATTCACCTTACACCTGAAAAAACGTAATTCGAAATAATATTACTTTAAATACTTTTAAAAAATGAAAACAAAGTTTCATTGAATCAGTAGATTGAACTAAAAGATCAGAAAACGAAATATATTCAGCTTTTTTCTAATTATATATTTTCAAATACCAGTATTCAAAAGTAAATCATGCACTGTAAAAATTCATACTTAACTTCAAATCTAAAGTATTAATTTGCACGTCATGTCAGAGAAGTAAGTGGTTGTAAACAAAATTTTATGCAGGCATAGAAATACTTATGTAGGCCTACAGAAATACTTTACCAGTTTTATTTAGTAGAAGCTTAAAATGCACCGTATTTGGAAATTGTGATGTTTTTCTTCATCTACTCCTTACAAAATTCTTCAATGTAAGCTTCCCCATGGGCGGTGATGGTACAATCTAGATCTAATACTGTAATAGTAGGCCCCTACTGCTAAAATATGACCAAATGCATCAATATTAATTTATTAAACACTCATTACTTATAACTGTAAATTACGTTTGTGGGTGTTTGTTAATGGGAGGGGGGTAAAACTAAAAAGCTGAAACAACAAACCGGTTGTGTTCTTCTTCTGAACGCGGGGTGTTCTTCTTCTGAACGCGTGATGTTCTTCTTCTACACATGTGGTGTTCGAAAAAGAACTCCCGTGACAGACTTTATGATACAGCACGCGCTAACCATTCAGCCATCCACCTCCCATTGTTAAAGACTGAGTTCGGAGTATACAATGTACCAGTACATAAATGTAAAGTTGCTAGTAGATATGTTTTGTTTATTTTATATTTATTTTATCTATTTATTCTTCACGTAAAGGTTACAACATGACAACAATGAATTATAGATGTATATGAAATAAGAACTGGGTACTGCATTGTAAGGAATGGGATATAAGATAAGAATAGAGAAGGTGTCATGAAGAGACCTTTACCTAAAGATGCATTATGAGAGACTAGATAAAGAGCTGTCAGTTCTCACTATAATAGTGAAAAACTAGATAATGTAAAGGAAATTGGTTGAAAATTTCAGTCAAAGTAAACCATTCTGAACCAATAATTTACCGATTGAAAATTGGGCCTAGCCTCGATTATCATTACTAAGGTCTGTACGATAAAAAACATAGGCTCAATTATCCAATTTTTTATTTAATCATGAATGATCGGATTATAATCTAGTAAATATCAAGGCTAGTAATGACATCAAAGTTGATTATTGTCTTGATTAGTTAATTAATGTCTGGTTAATATTAAATTTAAATAACATTTCAGGCTTAAAGAAAGACCTGTAATTGACAGATTGAGCTCTTGCATAATGTATGTTTAAAGAAGCTAAGTTGCATATATTTGGGAAATAGAAATTGACCCAAAAGGGTCGCAATGCATATAATAACATAAACTGATTGTTTATGAACTAATTTACATTCAATTGTTTCCATTTATTCTCTTAAATTCAAATCAGTTATGTTCCATGAAATAAGCTAGCAATCTCAATCGAATGCAAATTTCTAGCATCTGGTTATCTCAGTCTATATACAATGTTTGGTTTCTCGAGTCTCTTGCCAGAACTGGGGGTGAAATGCATTATGTACCAATGGTAAAAAAAACTTTTTTGTCTTAAATATTGAATGTCAGAAACCTATCTTTCCCCGGTAAGATCTCAACATCAATGTTGATTCAAATTGACAAATAATTTGTGTTTACATTGTCGAAGATTTGTGATGATATTGAGTTAGAGCTCCTTTAAGGATAGCCCATAAAGCCGGACCATTAATTCTGCTTATTTACAATGGGGCCCCAAGCATACGACACATCAGTGCTTGACTACTCCGAGATCATTGAAATAGGTACACATGATGTAATCGTATGGGCCCCAAGTTGTCGAGGGTCGTGCCAGGAGACAAAATTTAATAAATATGCCCATCACAGCAATGTATCACAAATAATTAAATATATTTATGTCTACCTACATGTGATACATCAACCGATTTTATTGATATTAGATAAACAAACAGGGGCCGGTTTCACAAAATTTTAACTAAGATAAAACCAAACTTTATCTAAGTTAAAATTTCGTGAAACAGGGCCCTGATGTAGAAAACAATCTGTCCAAAAAAATCTTAAATTGTTTTGATTAGATGGACCAAACTAGTATATAACTACACAATTTTCCTAGCGTAACATCAATATCAATTGTAGCCTTTTAATTTAATTGTTGGAATTGCATTAAGAGAATTATTTATAAGTATAGAAGTTTCTTAATAGAACATGCTCAAAATTGGAGAGAGAGAGAGAGAAATGGGCTTTAACGTCCAGTCAACACAACTAGGTCATTTTGGGACTAACTTGATTTAATTTTGTGTCAATAATTCGCTTGCGCGTAGGGGTCTTTAGCAGTGGGAGGAAATCGGAGTAGCCCGGAGAAAACCCACGAGGTAGAGAAGACACCCCTATCTCCATGCCACATACTTTCACACCAGGGCTCGAAACCACAGACACAAGCCAGAGGTGGCCAGCCAGCTAGAGGTCAAAGTGTGGCACTCAAGACACTAGGCCATCCCACCCACCCCCCCTAAAAATTGGAGGTTGAAATATTAGTCAAACTCTGCCAGCTTTTCTGGTAGAAATTGTTGAGTAGTTATATTTTGAAGGTTTTGATGTCTAACATGCCGCGCCTATAAAGACTGTGCCATGCCTACCACATCTGCATTCGCCTTCAAAGCAGAGAACAAACAAGACCCAAGCAATCAAGAACAATTTTTGAGTTTTCTAGATTAAACAGCTGTGCAAGGATCATAGTTCCAGCATGGCGATAGCATGGTAAACGGTAGTGGGGACTCTGTGGCTGAAAATGTAATACTTGCTAAGAAGCATTCATGGGATAGATTGTGTTATCTGCCCGCCCCCAACTGAAAACCTTAACCTATATAATGACAGAATAAACATGACTACTAAATCAACAAATGGCAGCCATCTTAGTAAATATTCTATAAATTGGTGAGTCAAGATCCCGTGATCATTTTACACAGTTGCAAATTGCAGATATTCAATATTTAAGACAAAATATTTTTTTTTGCCATTGATACATGAATTGTGTCTCATAATGCGTTTCAGCCCGAGTTCTGGCAAGAGACTCGAGGAACGAGGCTAAGACATATTGTACCAAACCATGAACCGGAATAACCAGACGCTAGAAATTTGTATTCGATTGAGATCACTGGCTTATTTCGCGGAATATTGTCGCAAATAACATGAACCCTTCAGATAATGGCGTCCCATGCTATGAAGATGTACATGAACTTAACATTGGGTTTTGTTATTAAATATCAACACTTTCTAAATAAAGTGTCAAAACAAAGTTAGATATGTCATTTAGAATTTTCAAATGTATTCATATTTATTTTCTACTAATATTTGATAAAGATATATATATCATATAAGTATTTCTTATGTACATGTGCCAGTGGTTAATAATGAATGTAAAATGATCATCTTGGAGAATTTCTGGATCATATGACTTTAAACCTTGTGACATCCTGAATTACTGCTAAAGTTTGTAATAACCAAGTGGCTTTAATACATTAACCAAACAGTGACATGTATTGTAGGTCTAATAAAGTGTGTTACAGTAAATTGATCTGCTGCATGCTATTCAAAGTTTTGACAGGAAAAGAGAACATTTAGGCCATTTATAGACCAACTTGCATTCAAATTTTATGCAGCATATAACATTCCCATAGCTTTCAAAATTGAAATAATATTTCTTTAGAACTATTATAACAGAAATAACAACATCTTTTGTATCATGTGAAAGCCTTTACATTTTTTTTATGAAATCAGTATGATATAATGTTCCATATGAAAAATTTTAATAATTATATGTGATATATTTTGTTTGTTATTGAAACTTGAGTAAATTTGAAATTGATGTATAAATCAATTAACTGCTTTCCATACTTCTTGGTGTTAATTGACAAATCATTATTTCCTGTCAGAGATGAAACAGGATATAGAATTTGAACAAATTTTGAGTTCTGCTGGGTCACTGGTATTAAGTTTACATTTATTATTGTGTCAGGATCTCTGTCAAGTGTTAATTGATATTATGTTCACAACATTGATTGAAGTCATTAGAAGTCTTAGGCTGTAAGTTGTATTGTTCTATATGTACTTTATTTAAAGCAAAAAGGGTGCAAGATTATTATTGGGTGTGTTTCATTTGTCAGGTTTGCAGGGCCATATTAGCGGGGTTGAGGGGGTACATTGCACCCCCAGAAAAATAAGGCGCCTAAAAAAATGCTCCCCACCATCCCCCCAAAATAATTGGACAATCTTTCAATTATAAAATAATACAGTTGATTATGATCACACAGTAATGCTGGCAGCCCCACTTTTAAAATGCTACATAAGGCTCTGCAGGTTTGATGTATCCTGGTTTTCGATTTCTCTTCATACATAGGCATCTGCAAGTGTGTTGGTACAGATTTCTCTTGCCTCAACATGTCTTTTTGTCCCCCGCCTTTCGAAGAAAGCAGGGGACTATTAAAATGGGTCCGTCCGTCCGTCTGTCTGTCACACTTTTTGGGACACAATAACTTTCTTTCTAATTGAGCTAGAATATTCAAACTTGGTGTAGGTGTTTATTAGGTCATTACCTTGATGGAGTTCGAAGATGAGCATTTTCCGCTTAGGGTAAGCAGAGATAAGCAATTTGATTGGTTGATGCTTTGGGACACGATAACTTAAGTTGTAATTAAGTGAGAGTGATGAAACTTTGTATATAGTTTTATTTCATCAATACCTTGACTAAGTTCGATAATGAGCATTTTCTGCTCAGGGTAAGCAGAGTGATAAGCAATTTGATTGGCTGAGACTTTGAAACATAATAACTCTCCTTCTAATTGAGCTAGGATATTCAAACTTGGTGTAGGTGTTTATTAGGTCAATATCGTGATGAAATTCGAAGATGAGCATTAACGCTTAGGGTAAGCATAGATAAGCAATTTGATTGGTTGATGCTTTGGGACGCGATAACTTGAGTTGTTATTAGGTTAGAGTGATGAAACTTGGTATATAGTTTCATTTCATCCATACCTTCACCGAGTTCAATAATGCGCATTTTCTGCTCAGGGTAAGCAGAGCGATAAGCAATATGATTGGCCAAGACTTTGGAACATAATAACTCTCCTTCAAATTGAGCTAGGATATTCAAACTTGATGTAGGTGTTTATTAGGGTTAATACCTTGATGGAGTTCGAAGATGGGCATTTTCTGCTTAGGGTAAGCAGAGATAAGCAATTTGATTGGTTGATGCTTTGAGACGCAATAACTTTAGTTGTAATTAAGTGAGAGTGATGAAACTTGGTATATAGTTTTATTTCATCGATACCTTGACTAAGTTCAATAATGAACATTTTCTGCTCAGGGTAAGCAGAGCGATAAGCAATTTGATTGGCTGAGACTTTGAAACACAAAAATTCTCCTTCTAATTAAGGTAGAATGTTAAACTAGGTGTAGGCGTACATTAGGTGAATGCCTTGATGGAGTTCGATGATGAACATTGTCTGATTCTATGTGGTAGAGAGTGATGAAACTTAGTGTATTGTTTGATTGCTCAATACTTTTGAAAAATTTAAATGTGCGATTAATTAATATGTGTCATCTATTTTTTTTGGCATTTCGGCGGGGGACATTAGCCTCACTGTTGGCTTGTTCTTTCTTATTGTGCATTGTGTAAGAGCTAAATCTGCCTAGCTTCATTTCAAAATTCAAATTTTCTATAAATTATTAAAATTATTTAACATTTAATTTTCTAGAAATTATTAAAACATATAATTTCCTATAATTTATTAAACATTTAATTTTCTATAAATTATTAAACATTTAATTTTCTATAAATTATTAAACATTTAATTTACTATAAATTATTAAACATTTAATTTTCTATAAATTATTAAATATTTAATTTTCTATAAATTATTAAACATTTTTTGACATAACAAGCCTCTAATCAAAATCAACTCTCTAGACTATTGGATGGCAAGATTTAAATTGATCAAAATATCCCTCGAGATTTAAATATTGACTATAAACTGGATACTCATTTGACATTTACTGTTCATAATATAATGAACAAGTTTGCAGTATACCGGTACTAATATTTCATTATCTAATTTTGAACTGTTATAGCAAGAATGGACAGCTCTTTATTTAAATCTTACATAATGTATCTTTAATGGTACTTGTATTTTCATTGATCTTGTAGTTTTAGCCAACTGACATAAGGCTGCTTCCTGTACGCAAATAATTTTGAAGTATGTAATATCAAGGTTGTGGACCCTCTAGTGGTCACAATTTTGATCTGATTTTGATGAAACTTAAAATGTGTTTATATTCAAAAAATGTTGGTTCCTTTTGTTATTTGCGCATATCGATCAGTAACTTCAGGATTATGGCCTCTGATTGCACAAAAATATCCCGCTTTTGGCTTCTTCTTATTATTAGACTTAAATTTGTGTATGTTAAATAGTGGCATAAAGGTCAACTGGGTCGGGTGTTAGTATTTTTATATTGACTTTCACATTATATAACATATTTCACTGAATAAACAATTCTACTACTACTACTTATACTAATACTTACATGCAGAGGCTAAAATTAATATCTGATTGACTTTAAATTTATTCACAGTGTTTAAAGTCATGAGACGAAGAAGCCTATTGATTTACAGCGTTTCCGATAGTAACTGACAGAGGTATGGCCTTTGATCACCTTAAAATCTTTGTGGACGCACTAGAGGCTTAAGTTAATATACGATTGACTTTAAATTTATACAGTGTTGAAGGTCATGAGACGAACACGTATATTGAGTTTCAATGAATTTTGATAACTTGAGCATGGAGGAGAACTTTATCAAAGCCAAACAAATTTGAATGATTTTCTGATAATTACATAATGAGTTGTTACTTTTAATCAGATTTAAGTGTATTATAAATGTTTCATTAATACAGAAAAGAAAAAAATATGCGACAACTCTTGTTCACTGCCCGGACAATTTAGCTGCTGTGGGCGTATGTTTCGTTGCTGGCAACCTATCTTTTTGTTTAAAATGTTAATTTTGTGCATGAAATGTTGACATAAGAATGTAGAAACAAGAATCATTAGTTTAGAATGTTACATTCGTGTCTAAAATGTTCAAACTGGACTGTAGAAACAAGAATCATGAATATTGTCCCATTTGGTTCTCCATAGTAATCCAGTTTAAACAGGCCCGTAGCCATGGGGGGTACGGGGGGGGGGGGGGCAACTGCCCTGCCAATACAGAGTCTTGCCCCCTCCCCCCAATATTCTACGCTCCAATTGGCCTTTACCGCAAATACCAGTAGCTGCGAAAAAATTCATGCAGATGCCCATGCTAGTTTGCCCTCCCGAAAACATCTTTGCCCCCCCCAAAAACAACTTCCTGGCTACGGGCCTGGTTTAAAAAGATACTAAAATTAATGTATTTTAATTTATTTCAGTTCAAGACAGTGGATGGAAACCAGAATTTAAAACTAGATCTATGGCCGAGATCACATAGTCATAAAGAAGGATGTTTTCGTTATTGACGACCTATTAATGACCTCTAGAATTAGGTCTACATGTCAACAAATTTATATCGGATGTACATATGTCAACAAATGTAGTTAATCAGGAATGTCACAGTTTACCAAGTTCCTTCCTTATTTACTATTTATGGTTATTTGGACGCTGGTGGTGTCTTTATCTTGCACAGGAAGTAAGTATTTGAAGTATTTAAGTATTTGAAGCTTTTCAGACCATAGCTCTAGTTTAACAATAAAAAGTATTAAAAGATAACTCCTGCTGATTTTAACTTCAGGGTGTGTGGTTGAAACTATTTTAATTTCGAGATAGAATTCAAAATATCTGTAATGGCTGGAGTTCTTCTTTATCTTCTTGATCAGATCAGGTCACTAGACTTCTTGCAATTGTATAACAACTTTGATTAATTTGGTGCCCACCAAACACAGTTATGTGTACAAATATCTTTAATGGCTCGAGTTCTCCTTTAATTTCTCGATATGCAATGGAGTGAATGGACTATAGTTGATTTGGCCCTCACTTAACACAGTTATGTTTTTAGACATCTGTTATGGCTCGAGTTCTCCTTTAACTTCTTGATCTGCAACATGCTATAGTTGCTTTGGCCCTCACTTAACACAGTTATGGTTTTAAATATCTGTAATTCCATGAATTCTCCTTTAACTTCTTGATCTGAAATGAAATGGGGTTTAATGTCCTATTGTTCTGCTGCTCTTAAAATGGCCTAATGAAGACAGGCATATATGCCATACAGTGTGTTATGAGGAAAATTTTGCCTAGGAAGCAGCGCTACGGCCTACTCGTATATCGAATTCCAACTGCCAAGAGATCTTTTATGGGCACGCCAATGTGTACACTGAATCTCGTTTTTTCCTATATGAGAGACTAGACAGCTGTCCTTGGCATGCCCTCCATCCTGCATCACTGACAAGGGGAAACTCACCAGAAAATCTTGATGAACTTTCTAGGCCAAAGCAGGGATCGGATATCCGAGCCAGCGTCTTACCCACTTAGCCACGTGATCCCCAACTTCTTGATCTGCAACGGACAATAGTTGATTTGGCCCTCACATACACTGTAACACAGTTATGTTTTTAAATTAATATCTGTAATGGCTTAAGTTATCCTTTAACTTCTTGATGTGCAATGGGCTATAGTTGATTTGGCCCCAACTTAATACAGTTATGTTTTCAAATATCTGTAATGGCTTGAGTTCTCCTTTAACTTCTTCATCTGTAGTGGAACATAGTTGATTTAAATTGTGTACAAAGAATTAAAGAATAATGGTTACCCATTGTTTTATTGTAGAAACAACAATTTGTGCTGAGAATTCAACAGATTGTTATATCAGATGTAAAGAGAATTCTACCAATGTTTATTTTGTGTCTGGTGATGAGCGTTGTGCCAGTGCTGAAAACTTTAACTTAAGTTCTGATGGAAAATTGAATGTTAACACCTGCACAACCGGAGTCAGGACATTTTCTTGCTGTTCAGAGCACCAGTCTCTGATATGTAGTTTAACTCTCAGATTATATGGTAAATGAAATATTATAGTCTTTCGATTGTGAAAAAAGGAAGGTGATCACTTACACACGCTAAGACTGGTGGTAATTGAATTTGAAAATTAGTAAAAGAGCAAGCATCCACTACTTATCAATACATACCGGTAGTAATAAACTCGACACTCTTTGAAACTGAGATCAATTCAAGACACATTGAATTATAATCAGACATCAAATGTCTTCAGCTGGTAAGATCCCTGGTACAAATCAATCAATTAGTATAAGATAAACTGTTTGTAGGTTATGATACTCGACTGTTCCTCTTAAATAAAATCTTGGGAGAGTGGTCCTTTTCCCCCTCATATTTACACATGATGAGGTCTGTTTCTGCTCAGAATCCTGATAGTAACTAGGTCTTTATTAAAACAAAAGTAAGCTTATTCGAGTTAAGCCTCCTGCCCACTGAAATTTATTCTCAAATCATAGCCATCATTTTTTATACACCCACATTTTATCCATGAACTTATTTCTTTATATGAATTCACAGAACTTTGTGAACATGATAGAATTTTTTAAAACTTTAGTGGTATTGTTCATTTGGGTATAAAGAAAAACTATTGATTTCCCGATCTTTTTCCAAAGTTCACATTTTGACTGTTAATTAAACCTTGGGACAGAGTGCATACTATTTTTCTTTTTGATAATTGCCCTGCATGAATCTATGTTTATATTACCTTTTCTAGCTAGTACAATTTGTCCGTTTTGCATATACATGTACTAGAATCTTTTTTTTTCTCCAATATTTACTGATACAGATTTTGATTTTAATATTTGATAATATAGCAATACCTAGACCAGTAAATGATTTAAGTTGTAAAGTTTACCTCAAACCAAATCAGGCGGCTTCAGCTTACTGTGATGTTCAACAAAACGGGGATTTTGCCTTAGCTCTCAACATTACAGGAAATGGCTACAGGTAAGTCAAAAATACTTCAATAGTAATATACTGATTGCATGTTTTGGGCTAATATGTAACTTATGTGCGTAAACTGAACAGAAATTTTGTAACACCAAAACTTACTGTGTGTCTATTGAGGAAGAATGTCGATGATTAGCATTTTCTCCTTGGGCTAACTAGAGATAAGCGATTTGATTTGTCAAAGCTTTGGAACATGCTACCTCTGATTCTTATTCTTAGTTTTATTACAATTCCATGGCTAAGTTTTTTAATGAGTAAACAATAAAGTGGGGGACTCTTTGGCACTACATCTTATCGTTAATGCCATCCAGTGCGAATGTTCGTAAATTGTTAATAATGAGTGTCATCTAATTAATTGGGGATTGGGGACAAAAAACAGCTGATTAAGATCCCTGGATTGGAGTCATGGTGGCTCAGTGGGTTGGATGTTGGCTCTCTAGCCCAGAGGTCCTATTTTCGATCCCTGCATTGACCAATATATGTGTAGTCATTTGGATGGGACAAAAACGAGGTCATGTGTACACATAGCCATGCATGTAAAAGAACCCTTTACAGTTGGAATACAAAATAAGAGTAGGCCATAGTGCTGCAGTCCGTGCAAAATTACCCTCATAGCACGCTGCATGTCGTATGCCTGTCTGCATTAGTCCAGTAGGAGCAGAACAATAGGACGTTAAACCACATTCATTATATTTTTATTTGGAGATTGAGGCTTGTTTTGAATATGTAAATACATGTACCATACTTCAAATCTTTTTCACATTTGAATTTATTAATTGATTAATGTAAGCATACAATTTTACCTTTTCCAGGGAGGAATGTGAGAGTTTAACAGATACAAAATTTAAATGTCCATTTCAAAGTCGGCAGACGTTGGGCTTAGAATATACAATTATAGTTCGTACATCTCATCCAACATCTTGTGATTATTGTGGCAATGAAACAGCTCAAAAATTATTTCCAATTTCAGCTTTAAAAAACAGTAAGTTTTGAAAATCAGCGCAAATTTATTAGTATATTATTTTAATGGATTTTAGCTAAAATGCTTAAAATCGTTTTGTGTAACTCATCTATCTTATAAGTTATGATCAAATGTTAGTTAAAGTTACATTATTCAGGGGCTAAATCTACCTATCAAGGTCTTAGTTTAGTCTTCAGATGTTATAGAAATTATAAATTAGATCTTCATTTAGACAACAAGCCCAAAATCAACTCTGTAGACCCACCGATGGCTAGGCTACAGCTTGGATTTTAATAGGAATTCACTGACTAATCTAATCAAATATGGCGCCCCAAGCTCTGTAAGTTCACCGTTATGTTGACGTCATTGTCCGGGAAACTGTCCATAAGAGGCTATTTCCGTGTCATTAGATACCGTTTTAACATGGCAGACAGCGCTTGATAATCAAGATTATGTAGGTGGAGTTAACGCCTGTCATTCAAAGGATTGGACATTGTCTTAGAGGGTGCAGATGTATTTGACCCCCATTTCTAGTCAAATATTTAAACGCTGATAGCTCGGTTTAGAATAAAGTAATTTGACTGAAATTTTTAATATATTCGTCTTTCATCATCTATTTTTGAGCTGTCATAGCCAGAAAGGCCAACGTTTTACAAAAATATCCCATAATGTAACTTTAAAAGACAATTTTTAAGAAAATTTAAGTTTTTGTAAAACAGCGCCCTGGTTATATAAGCCATTCATATATAAGAGTAATCAGTATAAGTATTTTTTATCTTTTGATTTACGTGTTTAACATTGATGAAGTGATAACATCATTCATTATACGTCACTGATTGTCAACATTTGTCAACATTTGTCAACATTTGGCATCCTCGATCTGCAGACAATATTGTATGGTGTAAACCCAAACTATCATCAAATTTCATTGGTTTATGGTTTAAGACTGAGTTTTAGAGAATTAGAAATAAGTTCATTTTTAAGATCTGGAAAATAAAAATTTGTAAAATTAAATTTTTCACTTATTTCACATTATTTCACATATTCATCTATTCAAATTAAAGATTGCAGCATATCTATTTAGCCAGAGAAAAGGTTAATTGATTTGTAAATTATTTTTACTTACAGTACATCACTCAGATGTAATTTTACATGTGTCACATGTAACTAGTAATTCAGTGATTATCATATTGAAATTACCAGACGATACTATAGATTATTTTCCTTTAAATGGGAAATGGGAATATAACATAGTTTACTTCCCATCTTCATCACGTCAACAATATAAACAACCTCTTACGGTAGGTACAACAGTTATTTACTGTGTTGGGTGGGGGGGGGCGGAAATAGTTTAACATGTGTGCTTTAGATCATATGGTCTGTCTCATTGAGTTAAGTGGAGTGGATTTAGTACCACACTTTACTTGGTCGTCTGTCTAACCTCACAGTCTTTCTTCGACTCCTCGCCAGTTGACTCAATGACAGATCTTATGATACAGTTCCACACTAACCAGTTCATATCAATTCATGGTCATCTAAAAGTATGGTTTATGTGATATAAATTTTTTTAAGAATTTTAATATGATTTATCACTTTATCTCTTTCTTTTATTGGAGGTACCTGGATTTTGTTATAATTATTGTTTCTTTCATTGGTTTGCTTTAAGGGTAAAGTACGCAGTGAAGAGAAAACTATAACCATATCAGAATTACATCCGTATGAAAATTATACATTTTCAATAAAGTGGAAATATATAGTGTATAACTACTGGAGTGATGATGTTACTATTAATATAACCACAAAAATAGGAGGTAGATGTTAAGCAATTTTTGTTTTTGTTTTTTTGTATTTAGGACATTAAACCCCATTTCATTTCATTTCATACCTTTGTATGTAGATTTCACAAGAATTATTGGCACATTTGACATAAAGAATTTATCTATTAAACTCAAACCATAGCAAAGAAAATATTTTGTAAAACAAACTGCAAAGTTATTTTGTAACCATAGATAATTTTTTGTTTTCAGTACCAAGTTATGCCCCTGTTGTTCCTAATAAAAACCATGCTAAAGGTGTGAATGAAACAGCTATATATCTGCAGGTTAGTTTATTCAGTCTTGTGTTTATATGCCCATATTTAATTTAGACTTATATTGTCATCACAATTCTGTTAGACTATTCTTGTAACCATCCTTCACACTACATTTCTTTTCACATGTTTTTCAATTTGCCAGAGATTATTCATTGCGTCCTAAGAAAGAACCTTATCGAAATTAAAAAAAATTCATTGTAAATTTCAGAGGTACCTCCCCAGTTCTATTTGAAATGAAAATCTCATAAAGGACACAGCTCAAAATGAAATTGGGTTTGTGTAAAATATCACCCTAGGTGGAAGTGGACGTTAAACCCGAATAATGAATGAATGAAAATGAAATTGGGATTGTTTTTTATTAGTGTACAAGGAAGAGCCCTATCAAGTTTCATGTTGATTTATCTGTCTGGTTACATTTTGAATTTTAAAACTTGTAAATGTTATTTTTTTATGCCCACTATTGTTCATTATAAAAAGAACCCTATTTTAATTTCAAAATTTTCGCCCAACATAAATCTGCGAATTATCTTTCTGATTAAATTTTTTAAAACTTAGCTTTTATATATTGAGATGGTATTTATTTTTCAGAAAAAACCTGAGGAATCAGATAATGGACCTATCATTAATTACATTGTAAATATTACATACAACAATGTTAAACTTGACACCAAAACAAAGCGAAGTTTACCATACGAATCCAAAAAGTTTAATGGAAGTTCATTGTCCATTTTTCTTCCATTACCTAATGATCAGGAAGACCAAACAATTACCGTTCAGTCAGCTACAGCAGCAGGGGTTTCTCCTAAATATACAACAATTTATGTTCCCTCCAATAGGAAAGAAAGTGAGTATAATGTGTGGTTTAATGGTCGAGAGTGAGACATTAAGTAATATATTGTAACAACAACAGGTCTGTGTGTTTTTACAATATATTATGCAATGTCTTTAGCTCGGGACCTTTAAACGACTTAAAATACAGTATAAGTCAAAACTATCAATATAATAATTTTATGGTGTCATTCATTATTGCTTCAAATATTTTATCTGAAGATTATTGTATGAATTATTGAAGTTTATTATATTATATGGATTTTTTAATAGTTGGCTCAGTGAAAAGACGCTGGCTCACTAATTTAAAAGCTCCCAGGTTTGATCCCAGTGTTGGTTGAGAAAGTTCCTTGAGATTTTATGATGTGAATTCCCTTGTCAATGGTTCACCAAGGTCTTGTGTGTATACACCTTGGTGTGCATGTAAAAGAATCTATGGCAGTTGGAATTATTAAAACAAGAGTAGGATGTATCTCCTCCATGGTGTATGTCAATCTTCATTTGCCCAGACACAAAAGAAAATACTAATGTAAACCCCATTATATTTTGTTTTATAGTTGATAATGATCTGACAAGACTTGAATCTCAGAGTTATAATGAAACACATGATCAACTTGATGTAGAAGATGTCGCTACTGCAGACAGGCTTGACATCTTCTGGTGTTTGGGAATATATTTATTTGGCAAGAAATTAGTAGATTGTAAGGTATGTATGTAGTGTAAAATTTATTCCTAAAAAGGGCTTAATAGAGTAGGGAGTGATGGTCAGACAATCGGTTTCAACACTGATAATTGGATGATAAACGGCCTATTGGTAGAAATCGATATTAGCCGATACTCGATCATTTTGCCCACACTGGAATCGCTTGTATCGGTTCCAAAAGACTCTGAAGATACCTTTAAAATATCATTCAACTTGTGAACAAATCCTTACTTTGCTTGAAACTCCATACTTTTATTTAAGTTGCTGTGCGCAGGTGCGGATCCGGGGGGGGGGGGCATATAAACATGATTTTCACATTGTCTATGCCCAGACAATGCGTCAAGGCTCTGGGGATTACACCAAACCACTAATGTATGCGACACTCTAATGATTACCATTTGTTACAAAGTATGCCCCATTGAAAAGATCCTTGATCTGGGCCTGGTGCGAGTGACTATACATAATACAAGACGCAGCGTTGCTATAAAGTAGTAACATTGGAAACTATTACACGATCAGTGACAGTGATCAAAAGAGAACCATTGTTTTATGTCATAGTTTATAAATTTATTATTACTGAGCAGAAACAATTTAAATAAATATTTGGAGAATAGGTTTACAGAAAAAACTCTTTCAATGATAATATTAATCTGGAAGTTCTCTATTTCTATTGGCACTTTTTCTCTGAAACAAGTTTTTCTGAAACCAGATATAAGTAGATCTGTCTTTAGCTTTTGTAACAAGTAGGATCAAGGCAGATTAAGGGTTTAATTAATAAATGGGATTTCCTATAAGACAGCTAATTTCAGTGTATTTCTTTTATTCACAGTCTGGTATTCACTATCTAACTATTTCACCAGCTACCAAAACAATTATTATTCCCAGACCAAACTTAGAAATGCCTCAATGTAGTAGGTGTGTTTTACATTATGCTGTTGCCATGGAAAAGAATAATTTAACAAGTTCGATGTTATGGGACTCGGCATCGGAACCTAAATTACTTCCTGTACTAGATGGTAAGATTATTGAGTTAAATCTTTTAAGATTTTCAGTATGGCTTTTATAAGCCCATATTGAATTGTGGTCGTATATTGTTGTTGGCCCTGTCTGTTCGTCCGCCTAGCTGGTTTCTAAAATAGCTTGTGGAAGCTCTAGAGGCTAAAGTTAGCATCCAACTGACTTTGGATTTATACACAGTGTCTATGGTCATGAGAAAAAGCATCCTATTTAATTTCAGTGATTTTGGATAATTACTGCCAGAGTTATGGCCCTTGATCACTTTGATAAATCTTGTGGACGTTCATGAGGCTAAAGTTATTATCTGTTATCTGATGGACATTACATTTTAAAGACAACGAAGCCTGTTGATTTCAAATGGTTTCTGATCAATATTGCTATATATAGTTATGGCAATTTTCAACAATTTCTGATAAATAGAACTGCTAAATTCATAATATTACGTGTTATGTACATTAAACACTAGCATTCATGGGTAGAACTTGAAGCCAAATAAATTCTAATGATTTCTGATAATAACTTAATGAATCATTAATGAGATGTTTTCATATGTGACAACCCTAGTTGACTGCTCGGGCAACTGAGCTTCTGTGGGCGTATGTCAAGCAACCTATCTTTTTAACATAATTTTATATAAGTTTTGATTAATATGTCTTAAAGGGACAATCCCGTATTATACAGAGGCTCAAAAATAAAAGTCTGAGAATGTATGAAAATAAAACGTCTAAATATAGGGGAATAGTGTTATACCTTGTCTCAAAATTTCAACTCAAAATATTGAGTCGTTTGGATGTGAACGCAAAAACTGCTTATCCGGACACGTAACCTTTTTAAGATTTTGGGTCATTTTTTTCATTTGGTGACCTGATAATCGATTTACGTTTCTTGAGAGGTCTATGCAGTGAATGGCCCATGTACTGTACCTCAAAACAAAAGGTAAATTTTACCTACATATTATTTTTATAGAAAAAAGTCAGGTTTTATCCAGATACTGTATGATACAAAGAACTCCATTTCCAGATGCAGACTGTCAGGTTAAAGTTATTTACAAGCATATCACAAAAATCGTGTTAGTTGATCGGCCTTAGATAATGGGTTTTACATGATTTTAACACAAAATAAAGCAGTTTTATTCCCAAAAAGTTATCGGGATTGGCCCTTTAATATGACCCCACATTAAAACGGGTTCACATACTTCCATTACCTAATGTGTTGGTTGTTGTCTCTAACCTCAATTATCTTCAAACCTATTTTGAACATGATATGAAATTTGGAATATTTAATTTCTTGATGCAAGTACTTCCTGATTAAACCAATTTTATTTATATTTGTTTTCAGATATGGCTGACAAACTAGAGGAAAACCTATATTTGCTCATCATACCAATTGCTGCAGTTTTAATTCTTTTTGGCTGTGTATCATATAAGTATGTTTATGTATTATGTACAAATAAACAAGAAATTAATGAGAAAATTAATTTATACATTGATTCACCACCATTCAGATGCAATTCCAAAAGTGTTTCTTTTCTGTAACATAATAAATAATATTCGGAGTAGTTAACTGTACCCTTAAAATCACAATTGTATAACAGTAATTATGGATTTTCTTACTTTTGTTTTACAGTCATTTTGAAATTTCTTATTGAAGGGTACTTTCTGTTTTTTAACACCCACATTTTCAGGTGGTGTATATTGTCGTCGCCCCCATCCGTTCACATTTTGTTTGTGGACACTCCACACTCTTCAAGAATAATAGCCCTTGGTTGATTATACGAAAAATCATGTTAATTATCTAAAGATCACGGTTTCTTTCTATATTGGGGCATTACGGTGAAGTTCGAATGTCATGAAAATTGAAACAAGACTGTCTGACAAAACAATGCAATTAGTATAAGGTTGTGAACCCTCCAGAGTTAACAATTTTTATTCAATTTTGATGAGATTAAAATGTATATCCCAAAGATTCTTGTTCCTGTCGATACTGACACGTCTGTAAGTAACATCCTGGATTATAGTCCCTTATGGTACGAAAATGCTTTATTAGCTTGTTCTTGTCTATCTCTTCAAAGTGTGAGCGTATCTTGCATGGCAACCATTTGTTTATAACCATGTGTTATTACAAATTGTGGTAATCTAGCACTGCAAACAGTATGAAAAACTGCGACTGTAATTAGATTTGTTGTGTGTTTAAGTGATTTTTGTATTTAAACTTTGTGAATCAAATTGAAGAATCCTGTTTATATGTATAAATCTCTTTGAGAGGCTCCTCTACCAGAATTTGTCATTGCCTTGTTATATCGTATATTTTTAGATGTAAATCTTGGATAAATAAAAACTACATGGCAAAAGTCAAACTTCCTGACACGGTAAGTATATAGCTATAAGCATATTTCTGTATTTTGATCATGTTAATTTCACATGCCTTTATTTAATGTGGATGTATATTTTTATCACCCCTGTCTGTCGATCAGTATCCACGTGCTCAATCTAATGAAACTAAATAATTAGTATATGGCTTTAAATCCATGAAATGTCAGATGGGTTTGATTTTGAGACGTATCAATTAGTCACCCAGTCACCCGTCTTCATTAGCTCGGTTTAGGAGCAGAACAGTAGGACGACGTTAAACCCCATTTCATTGCCTCTTGTCCTGTGAATTCAATAGTGTCATCATTTTTATACGCCCACATTTTCATATGGACGTATTATGTCGTCGCCCCTGTCCGTCTGTCCGTCCGTCCACAATTGTTTGTGGACTCTCTACAGGTCACAATTCTTGTCGGATTTTGACGAAACTTGAAATATAGGTTTATCCCTAAACGATCTCGGCTGCTTTCGATATTGGCATGTATCGGATCAAAACTTCATGGATTATGGCCCCTGATTGTACGAAAAATCACGTTTTTAGCTTGTGGACCCTATAGAGGTCACAATTTTGAACCGATTTTGACATGCATGTTTATAACCCAAAGATCTTGGTTCCTTTCGATATTTGCGCCTATCGGAACGTAATTTCCTGAATTATGGCCCCTGATTGTCCGAAAAATCACCTATTTTAGCTCGTCGTACCTCTGGAGGTCACAATTATTATCCGATATAAAAAACCGTTCGATTATATCACCGTTACACCCTAAGGAAGGTTGAGTTCAAATTTCGGAAAAATCGGACCAAAATTACCATACAAAATGGCCGTCGTTCGTACGCGAATACTGTTAAAAAATGGTATATCAAGATTGTGGACGCTGTAGAGATCACAATTTTAATTCGTTTTAAGATGAAACTTGAAATGCATAGTTATAACCCAAAGATCTTGGTTCCTTTCGATATTTGCGCATATTGGATCGTAACTTTCTGAATTATGGCCCCTGATTATACGCAAAATCGCCTTTGTTTAGCTTGTGGTCCCTCTGGAGGTCACAATTATTATCTGATTAAAAAAATCGTTTGATTATATCACCGTTACGCCCTAAGGAAGGTTAAGTTCGAATTTTGGAAAAATTGGACCAAAATTGCCATACAAAATGGCCGCCATTCGTACGCGAATACTGTGTAAAAAATGATATATCAAGGTTGTGGACCCAGTAGACGTCACAATTTTAATTTTCGATTTTGATGAAACTTGAAATGCATGGTTATAACCCGAAGATCTTGGTTCCTTCGATATTTGCGCATATCGGATTGTAACTTTCTGAATTATGGCCCCTGATTTTGGTAAAATTCGTAACAAATTTGCCATACAAAATGGCCGCCGCGTGTACGCGAATACTGTTATAAAATGGTATATCAAGGTTGTGGACCCAGTATAGGTCACAATTTTGATTCAATTTTGATGAAACTTGAAATGCATGGTTATAACCCAAAGATCTTGGTTCCTTTCGTTATTTGCACATATCAGATCATAACTTCCTGAATTATAGCCCCTGATTGTCCGAAAAATCGCCTATGGTCCCTCTGGAGGTCACGATTATTATCCGATTAAAAAAAACGCTTGCCTCTATTACCGTTACACCATACGGAAGGTTGAGTTTGAATTTCAAGGAAATCGGACCATAATTGCCAGACAAAATGGCCGCCGTTTGTACGCTAATAGTGTTAAAATATGGTATATCAAGGTTGTGGACCCAGTATAGGTCACAATTTTAATTCGATTTTGTTGAAAGTTGAAATGCATGTTTATAACCTAAAGATCTTGATTCTTTTCGATATTTGCGCATATCAAATTGTAATTTAATGAATTATAGCCTTTGATTGTAGGAAATATCACTTTCGGTTTTGCTTGTTCTCTATCCATGTCTCGAAAATGTGGGCGTATCCTGCCTGGCAGTGCCAGCTTACTATCTTTTATCTGTTTTTATTGGAACTTCAACAATATTTAAGAATTAGTCACAGAATTACCTTTGACCATGTCGAAATATGACATAAAGTGTCTGTGTTCTTAACATAATCTCCATTCATTTAGTTCCTGTGATTTTAAGATTCTTCCATTAATTATTTTTAGTTATTGCCCAAATATTGCTAGTAAATGTGATACATATTCATACGCCTACATGTAAATGTGGTTATAGCCTATATAAATGTGGTCGCCATTGTTCGTCTGTTGGTCCGACATCCATAATTTCTTGGGAAATGTAATGAAATGGGGTTTAGCGTCCTACTGTTCTGCTCCTAACCTGGGCTAATGAAGACGGAGATTATAGCCTATATAAATGTGGTCGCCATTGTTCGTCTGTTGGTCCGACATCCATAATTTCTTGGGAAATGTAATGAAATGGGGTTTAGCGTCCTACTGTTCTGCTCCTAACCTGGGCTAATGAAGACGGAGATTACTTGGGAACATGATGCAAGACTACTTTTATTATCAAATCTTTTCAAAATGTAATAACATATTGAGACAATGAACCTATTGAATCCCTTGAGTTATGGCCCTTCTGTCACTTTGTAAGACCCGTGTGAACGCATAAAACAAATATATAAAACAAAGAATCCAATTGAATTTCAACAATTCTGTTCATAACCTCAAGAGTTATGTCCCTTGTTTGACTTTGTTTAATCCTAAAGTTCGATCTATATAAAATTAACATGCATAACTTAATTAGGAATCCAAATAGACTATTGAATTTAATCATTTCCTATTAAAGGGACAATAACACTCTTGCTGGCTTGACAGGTCAAAAAAAAAAAATTAGCCTTATTCTAACAACAAGATGTTTAAGTGTCCTACCTGTTGTGTAAATTATCCATTACAACCTATCTTACTTGTCCAGAGGGTTCGAAAAAATGTTTAAATCCAAGTTGCACTTGAAAGTGCTTACGTAAGGCTTTTCAAACCATGTTACGGCATGTAGTTGAATTTTTCCAATTTTTAAAATTAGGTGTGTTAAGATGAAATTTGTATCATTTTTTAATTGAAATATTGTAAAATAGTACAAATTGTTGACCAGAATAAATATTGGAACATATTATTCAGTTACAACAAGAGTGGTATTGGGGCTTTAATAACTTCTATAGTTATGGCCTGTGTTTCACTTTGTTGAACATTTACATACATATTTTAGATCAGTGAAATAAAGACGCCTATTGATTTTTATACGCCCTCATTGAAATGTGGTCGTATATTGCCGTCGCCCCCGTCCGTCCGTCTGTCCTTCTGTCCGGCGTCCACAAGCAATAGCTCTAGAGGCTAAAGTTAATATCCAATTTACTTTAAATTTATACACAGTGTTAAAGGTCATCAGATGAAGAAGCCTTTTGATTTTCAGCAATTTCCGATAATTACTGTCAAGAGTTATCGCCCTTGATCACTTCCAAAAATCTTGTGGACGCTAAAGTTACTAACCAATTGACTTTAAATTTATACATAGTGTTTAAGGTCATGAAATGAAGAATCCTATTGATTTTCAGTGATTTCCGTTAATTACCGTCATAGTTATGGCCCTTGATCACTTCAAAAAATCTTGTGGACGCTCTAGAGGCTAAAGTTAATAACCGATTGACTTTAAATTTATACACAGTGTTTAAGGTCATGAGACAAAGAAGCCTATTAATTTGCAGTGATTTCCGATAATTATCGCCAGAGTTATGGCCCTTGATTACTTCAAAAAATCTTGTGGATGCTCTAGAGGCCAAAGTTAATATCTGATTGACTTTAAATTTATACACAGTGTTTAAGGTCATGAGACGAAAAAGCCTATTGATTTGCAGCGATTTCTGATAATTACCGCTACAGTTATGGCCCTTGATCACTTTTGGATGCTCTAGAGGCTAAAGTTAATATTCGATTGACTTTAAATTTATACACAGTGTTTAAGGTCATGAGACGAAGAAGCCGATTGAATTGCAGCGATTTCCGATAATTACCGCTACAGTTATGGCCCTTGATAACTTCAAATAATCTTTTGGATGCTCTAGAGGCTAAAGTTAATATCTGATTGACTTAAAATGTATACACAGTGCTGTAGATCATCAGACGAACAAAAGTATATTGAGTTTCAATGAATTTTGATAACTTGACGCGCTAGAGTCTAAAGTTAAAGGACCTAAGTCCGTAACTCAAAATCCTCCAAAATCTTCGACATCGAAAACACGAATTATTGGTCAATTTAAATCAACATTTCTTCTTTGATTGGCATTTAGTAATTGAACATAATAACAACAAGGTACAATTTTATGGATACACAATTACTGAGTTTGATACTTAGCGACGTTTCGACGAGGATACTCTCGTCTTTATCAAGCAAATGATACAAAATATATGAGTGTGGGCAAATATATACAGAATATGCAACAAAGAATAATAATGCAACAAAGACTATAATCCAATCCAATTAGATCTTAACACCTTTGATTAGGGGGCCATTAAGAACTAAACCTACACAACGAAAATCTCTTGTTGAATGCTGTTATATACAAAGATCAGTGTATTAACACTTTTAATGGAAAACCAATTAACATGAGCTTGATAGAGAAGGTCACGTCTATACCCACTTCTTGTTTCATCAACCTTCTAATTTGGTAGGAGATTTTGCCGTGGAACGGGATGGTTATTCTGATGCCAGTTGGTTGGGGTAACTGTTATTGTTACCCCAACCAACTTGTCAATGACATCATCACCACCACCATAGAGAACCAACACAGGCCAAGAACGCCAAATACTGACCACTCTGGCATCAGAATAACCATCCCGTTCCACGGCAAAATCTCCTACCAAATTAGAAGGTTGATGAAACAAGAAGTGGGTATAGACGTGACCTTCTCTAGCGGCAGAACCATACAGAATTTACTGCAAGCCAATGGTAGATCAACACAAACCAAACCCCCACAGCCCAAAGGATGTATTTACGAGATAACTTGCTCGTGCAATGAAAAGTACGTGGGGGAAACGAAGCGCCCACTTGATGTAAGAATCAAAGAACACAAGTCACTAGCTTCCACCAATCCCTCAGCTGTAGCAGAGCATATTATTAACAACAGAAATCATACAATCTTGTGGGACCAAACCAGAACCCTTGCAGTACATCATCACCAGAAGAAAACCAGGAAACTCCTTGAGGCCATCAACATAAAACGTATCAAGCCCAAGCTAAACCGTGATGTTGGACTATTTATACCAAGGGCCTATGACCAACTCATACAATGATTCTAATAATTTATTTCTATTTCAGCACTTATCCGGTTTTCACAGTGTAATTTCACTTTGCCCATATCTTGACTTTCAGCACTTATCCAGTTTACAGCCTGAAGATATATTTCCCATTTATTGATTTCGGTTTCTTTCTTCCATGTTTACACTAAAATAATAAGGTGGTTTTTTTCCCCCTCCAGCACTTCCTACTAATTGATCCCACATTTTGTTTCTTTTTCAGGGCCTACCCAGGTCTCATAGTCTTATTATTATACATTTTCCATATCTTTTTTTTTTTTCAGTACTTAACACAATTTTTTTACAGCGGGAGATATGTTTCACAATGCTCTATTTTATTTTTTCAGTCTAATAACACACATTTTTTCAATATATCTTCCATGGTGGTCTGTTCATTGAATTGACATATTTTATAAACTTGTTTTTAATTTTTAATTATCAATATTTTCTTTACACCAGCATCAGTGATCACTCTTGCTTTATTGTTTATCTATAGCTCATGTTAATTGGTTTTCCATTAAAAGTGTTAATACACTGATCTTTGTATATAACAGCATTCAACAAGAGATTTTCGTTGTGTAGGTTTAGTTCTTAATGGCCCCCTAATCAAAGGTGTTAAGATCTAATTGGATTGGATTATAGTCTTTGTTGCATTATTATTCTTTGTTGCATATTCTGTATATATTTGCCCACACTCATATATTTTGTATCATTTGCTTGATAAAGACGAGAGTATCCTCGTCGAAACGTCGCTTAGTATCAAACTCAGTAATTGTGTATCCATAAAATTGTACCTTGTTGTTAAATCAACATTGATGATGTAAACTTACCAGGAAAAGATGAGCTTCTGATATCCGATATTTAAGATAAAATAATTTTTCTAACATTGGTACACGAATCGTGTACCATATTGCGCTCCGGTCCTAGTTTTATTGAGAGACTCGAGGGACGAGGCTAGACACATTGCACTGTATCACACTGCATATGTGGACTGGAATAACCAGGCGCTAAAAAAAATGCACTGGGTTGAGACTGAATGGCTTGTTTCGCCGAACATAACTGATTTGAAATTGGAGTAAAACGGAAAGCATTTAATGTAAATCAGTTTATATACATTCATATTACAGTATTATATGAGTTTCGACCCACTTTTGTCAATTTCTGGATCCCAAATGTTAGCGATTTAGCTCCTTTAATATCCGATTGACTTTAAATTTATTCACAGTGTTTAAAGTAATTTGAAGAAGAATCCTATTTATTTTCAGCAATTTCCGATAATTACTGTCAGAGCTAGAGGCTAAAGTTAATATCCGATTGACTTTAAATTTATACACAGTGTTGAAGGTCATGGGTTTCAATGAATTTTGATAACTTGAACAGCTAAATCCAGAATATTAAATGTTTCGTATACTAAACATAAGCATTAAGGAACACTTTATCAAAGCCAAACAAATTTGAATGATTTTCTGATAATTACATTTTAATCAGATTTTAGTGTATTATAAATGTTTCATTATCGAAAAAAGTAAAATATGCGACAACTCTTGTTGACTGCCCGGACGATTTAGCTGCTGTGGGCGTATGTTTCATTGCCTGGCAACCTATCTTTAACAATATCTGTTGATTACTTCTTGAGTAATGGCCCCTGCTTCACTTTATTGAACCATGTGAACGCTATTAAATTCACATTCATTTTTTAAATTATTAAAACAAAGTAGCCTATTGAATTTCAGCAATTTTAGTTAATTACCTTTAGAGTTATGGTCATTTTAAGTTTATTCTATACGTCTACAAAAGGTTTCTTTGCATTAAATAGTAACACAACTGATTCTGTAAAAGCCATAATATCATAATTGATGTTATTTCATAATAATCCAATCACAGACAGTCAATATTAGATCGGCCTACTCTATGGCAATGATTTTATTCTTCAGTCATATTATTAAATAACAGTTCTCTCCCCTTACATAGGATATTCAAGTAGTTACGGTACTTTCACAGAGAAAAGCTAACATCCCAAATGAGTCTTTGTGTGACTGTTGCTATTTCTGAAATCTCCATGGGTGTATGTCTAAATAATCATTGGTCTGAATCCATTTTCAAGGGTCACAATTCGAAACAATAATCTGGCAGTTTTTTATAATGAATATGTTTATCTATTAATACAGGTTTTCATTTAATTAATAAGATTGTTTTGATGAAATGATTAATGGTCTAGGGAGTTGGTGACAAATGTATAACAATAATTCCAAATATGAAAATATACATTTTTTTTTATTGCAAATAGAATACCGCTAACTGTGTGTATTATAAAAATTCATCTAGATAACGTGTCATTATGTAATTTATCACCAAATATTTATTGTTGGTATCGATGTTTACAGGAACATGGTAATCATGCTATACATGCACAGTATGAACAAGTTAAAAGAAGAACGTTGGTAAGAACATTTTACACATTTACTTGTACATGTACATTGGACTCTGTCCTATCCGACATCGCATGGGATCATCCTAATAAGTCGGATTGCGCAGAGTGTCCGAATACTCAGTTTCCCCAAAACTGGAAATCTGTAGGGATTTTGAATAGTCAAATCTGTCGTTAATTTATCTTCTTCTCCGTCTTCAATTGATCGCACACTTTTCTTTGCTGTCACATGTTCATTGATAATCTGTCGTTCTATGTTCAGGTCGTCATCACGTGTTCATTGATAATCTGTCATTTGATGGTTAAATTCTTCAAGCCAATCAGAATAAATACCACTTGTCATCCAAGTCTTACAATTGGCCGACCAAATGATCAACAATTAAATTATATACCAAGCGCTCTCTTACAAGAGAATATAAAATTATCAAAGTAAAAAACAAAGACCTACATGAGCAGGTTTTAATTGATGTCGGATTACACAGAATGCTATAGTATTTAGATGTCGGATGTGACAGAGTCAACTGTATACCACATATTGGTTGTAAACAAGACCTGTGAGAAGAATAGAATAAAACATTTTATTATGGTATATTAATGTAACTTGACAATGGTAATATCAGGAGGGATTTCATTAATCTTAGAGCAAATTGAAGAGAGAGACAGAAAGGGGGTTTAATGTCCACTAGACACAAACTAGGTCATTTCGGGACTAACATATTGTTTAATTTTATTTCATTAATTTACTGGCGCAAAGGGGTCTTTAGCAATGGGAGGAAACCGGAGGACCCAGGGGACCCAGGGAAAACCTACAAGGTTGGACAGGCGACCGTACTCCTTGCCACGTACAACCGGGAATTCGAAACCACGCACGCTAACCATTCGAGCAAATTAAAACATAGTTGACGAGCGAATGCAACATATGCACTCCGCCTGCAACTAGTGTAATGTCACTATACTATTCATTAATCCTTTTATTTTTCTATTACTAGAGTAGTACCTCAAGTATGGAAGAAAATAGTGGTAAAGATTCAACAGACATGTCTGACATTTGTCCTGATATACCAGTAAATACAGAGGCAAGCGGTAGCATAAATTCCAAGCCACTTACAGCAACGGTAAGAAATTATTGTTTGCCGATATTTTGAGCGCATTTAGCTGGATATTTCTTTGGAAGTAGGATGTGTCTCTGTTAAGACACAATGTTCCGTATTTGCTAATTCAAAATATCAATATAGTATTAAAATCTTTTACATCCAATGAGCATCCTAATGTTACTGATATGAACATAGAAGACCTATATCATCAGGTTTCTTAGACTGTCTTGTGCAATACTCAAAGTTAGGTGCACAAAATCAAATGCTTAAGTTAAACAAACAAATATGCTCACTGCACAAGACATCCTTTTGTACTGGCTGTATTCAGTAATAATGGAATATTTATAGCAGTATGTAGTTTCAAAATTCAAACATTGATTCCATGTATTAAGTTTTCATTTGGGTTGTATATAAGTGGTAGGTATTGCAACTGCAGTCACGATTCAGGTTCTTCAATACGATTCATAACCAGGTCAATATTTACCAAGATGACAACAGGATGAATTATTAAGTTTTTATTTTTATGGCATGAATTTTTAGTTCTGCTGAGGTCAAAGAAATAAAACTTTTTTATATCACGATTTTCGTAAGGATCAAAAGAAGGACCTAAACAACTTAAGGATGTTTAATTATCAGTTGCAGGTTAGTTACTGAAGCGACAAATCGATTCAGTCGTTCGCAATTCAATGCGCAATTCGTTAGAAGGTGAATCCTGATATATTGATTCAACGATATATTGTGCCATTTTCCTGAGGAATTTCTAGGGCATTTAGTAAAAGCAATATATAATGACAAACAGCTTTATGGATAACATTTATTGGGATTATTTATTAACTGCAACATTTCAATCAGGGTGCTGTCAATCGGATTAAAACAAAGATCCAATTTTAGTCCGTTTTTAAAGGTTCAATCAAAATTTAGTTTCCTTGTCTTCACAACACTAGGATCTGGAAGAATTGTTATTTAACATGCGTTATAGTTGATCTGAGAAATTAGCTAATGATACAGTCTGTTACGGAGAGTTCTTGGCGTTCTTTGCATGGAACTGTGGGTAAACACCTAGAAATGTCAACGGCAAGCTGATTTATTAATCAATGTCTAATGTCATAGGATCAAAAGTCGCTCACATGACCCTTGACCCAACCTCTCAGTACAAATTGTCAGATCTTCATATAGTGCCGGCCATCGAAAGTATTAAAAAAAACAAAAAAAATATATATATATCTGTATTTTAATTGGATTGAGGGAGCTCTCACCATCATCAAGCTTGATAAAATTGAGAGCATCCTCATTGAAGTGTTACAGTTAATAAACCTAGTGAATGTCATCAATTCCATAAAGCTGTTCGTTGATATTTGAAAAACAGGTAAGTATCTTGTTATTCTCATTAGGATGTCTGTATAATCTGGTTCCAGTGAACAAGACTGGTACACCATCCCATATCACTTTAATTTGGTACAAAATGGTGTGTGGTGACATTAATGCCATCTTAAATAACATATTTCTGTATTTTTCTAGAGTGGTACTACTACTACTGGAGAAAGCAAAAGTACCGAGCAAAGTAGCTGTCCCATCTCATCAGGAGGATCAGCAGACAGTGGTCAGTGTTTGATCTTAGTGGACTTAGGCAGTGGTAGCACAAATTCTGAATCGTGTAACAGTGATTGTTTTAACAATGTTAGTTACTCATGACAAAAATACAGTTCAGTGCCATAAGTGTTGGTGATTGTACACAGAATTCTTTAAATTATCAAGAAATCTCTTTTTTTAAGTTCTTTTGTGTTCTTCAGCAATCAAATTAAATTCTTTACAAATTTTCTTTTGTTGGTTCAAAAACTAATTCAGAAGTTTTAAAGTTTTGAAAGCTGTTGTATATTGAGTATTATTTTTTTCAATGTGATAAATATATAATATTAACAAACCATAAGAGATTTAACAATAATCAGTGATTATTATGAACAGTGTGCAGGAAAATTATTCAACTTTATAAAGATAGTGCAAACATACTTTAAAGAGCTAAATCAAAAAGTGAGCAGTGAAATTCAGTGGAAGTGGAATCAGAGCAATTAGCTATGTGAACCTACTTTTTAAAAAAAAAAATCCTCATCACAGATGAAGCTAGTGGTGGGGTGGGGTGTCAAGTGTCCGGGAATAAAGTTGGCATACCATGCCTCATATATGACACCCATCACAACTTGTAGCTATGGCAGAAATACAATCTAAGATAATGTTTTGAACAAGTATTAAAGGAGTGAATCTGGTGAATATGTTTATTAAACTGTTACCTAAACTATGTAATATATGGAGCAGTGGTACACTAATTGTTCATGAAATGTTTAGATCTTCCTGACATTTCGTACGGGTTCAATAGGGCAACTTAAAGGAGATCATTCACCTTTTTCTATTCTCTCCTTTTAAGTCTCTTCAAATAAATTGTGTCTTGAAACTTTAATGTGAATTATTTGTGGTGTCTTACTATTTGGATATATGCCCCCTAGACTATAATAATTAAAATTATACCAACATTTCATTCAGTTTCATCATTTGATTACTTGCATATATGTTGAGCAGTGGACACATGAGCCGAATCATTCAGCCAATTTGTTCAGTGGACACACTAGCCAAATGTTTCGCCCGATTCACCAGTCGATTGCATCACCTTTCACGTCACATCATTAAACATGGCTGCGTCCAGGTCTTCAACGCATCACGGATCTTCTCGATATGATGAGTGGTGATAGAAATTCAGCCGAATGACAGTGGACACACTAGGCAAATTTCGATGTTGATTGATTCGGCTAGTGTGTCCTCCGCTTTAGATTGTAAATATAATTATAAAGGAACATCACTAATACACCATATTTTTCAAACATTTCACATATTATATTATATTATATTATAATTGATCATATTTTAATATAGTCACTATATATAATTATGTTGATCAACATTGAAGTCTCAATTGATTTCAAATATAGATGTGACGTCATCCTTTGATGTTGGCGTACCATTATTTCAAATAATTTAAGTTGTTTAATGGTATATATCGAGTGTAATAGTAAGTGCAGGAGGACTGCACTACCCCAAAACAAAAATATACAAGATAAACATGGGGACGAGACAGAAAATAGACACTGCAAAAAAAAACCAATTATCAAATAAAATGAATGCGTAACATATTGAAACAACAGCTTGGGACTCCTTCCCTCATGTTGTTTCAATACATTACCTAATGTCTCGCTCTCGACCATGAAACGTAGTATTATTTGCATCACCTTTGATGACTTGTGAACACACTGGAGTCCAGTCCTTTTTCTGAAATATGTCAAAACAAATCCCAACGCCATGATTTATCCAAGCAAAAAATTCCCAATAAACTTGGTCATAGTATTGATGTAATGTATACGTAATTATACACTGAGTTTTGTCACTCAATTACAATCAATTTTATGGTGATCTGAAGTCTTGACATATCAAATGACTTGTCAGTTACTCGCTATGCTCAATCTCAGTACAAAATTGCTCATTATCGAACTTACGTTAGTCAAGGTATTGATGTAATGAGACTATACACAGAGTTCCATCACTCTTACTCAAACCATTAACAAATAAATTTGTTTATCTCGTATTTGTTTTTCTTCAAACTAAAGTCAAGACCTTCGCTTAATAACCTCATTCTACCTCATAATTAATACATTTTATGTCTATTCATTTATCAGATTTTTGAAATATTGTTTTTATTTTAAGTTTAATTTTAGTGTTAATTATTCAAGGAGTCATCACTCTCTACTTTGTCAAAATACATCAAATTTGGCATGTACCCCAGGCTAGATGTTTGTTTGCTGTCATTTCTGAAGCCATTTTCCCTCACTCTAGAGAGGTAAGATCCAAATGGCCACACAGGAGGCAGGGGTTTGTGTCTAGCAATTTGATGGGCTAAGAAATGAAGTCCCGGGATACATGACAGTAAAAGATTCCTTGGTAGATTGAATTTGAGTTTAGATATCAATCTAGGACAAAATGATGCTTCCACTGTAAAGCACAGACCATATAAATACCCTATCCTTATTAGACTCAAAGTAAATCATGTCCTTCTGGACCTCAATCCATGATTTTTATATAGCAACAAAATTAAATTTTTATCTATAATTATAAGAAGTATGAAGGTAAGTAGACATAAACTCCATCACAGTAAATTAATCCTAACAAGGTGAACATAATCACAACTGATTTACTCAATTTAGCTACATCTGTTCTTATATGATCATGATGATTCACTTAATAAATAATAATCAATGGTTCCTTGTTATTTTTTAGTATATATATTTATTCAGTATTGAAGGTCACAGACCCAAATATACAAATATTCAATTACTTAAACCTGATCAGCTATTTTATACATGGCCTTATTGATATACTTTACGTCATTGACATTGATACAGTGCCATAAATTTTGTAAGTTTTTTCAGATGTGCTAGTAATTTCTGTGAATGTATTGATCTCTGGAAACTTGTAATTGCTCACAATCATATAAAATATGAACAATATCTTCATCTAGAAGGTTACACAAACAACATTTGTATTTGTAGGTAGTAAGTTTAATCGTACAAGCTTATAACAATCCATTTTACTCTTTTCTCCAAATATAGGGATAAATAGTGCTCTTGACAAATATTTGTTTTAAAGTTTTTGTAATATTGCAGAGTATTGCAGACTATTTGAATTTGATAATACATCTGACCAATCTTGTAGATCAATATTAGACAGTCTAAGTTTAAATTCTCTGATAAAGAGAGAGGTATTTAATGTAAACAACCAATACGGTTATTATAAAAATTTGTTAAAACTGCTGAAAAAAATAAATTTCACACCAAGTTTTCATATAGATGTGTGATTTTATATACATATTCCATACATATTATAAAACAAAGTCGTATTAGAATAGATATTTAATTTTGCTTAATATCTTTCTTTTTAAATTTTAATAAGTTTGAAAAAAAGCACTTGCAGCAAATGTATATAACTTATGATGCTGAATATATACCTACACTTTATTTTTAATACAAAAATCTGGAATGTAAATAAAACGATTCAGATATTAAAACTGATCTATCTAATATGTGCTAAATTTACATAATTAGGTTTCATTGCATCCATGTTTTATAAACATAAACATTTTTTGCAAATTGGTGTTTTTTCTTAATAAGATGTATATATATATGTATAGACAACGGAATGACAATTTCCTACTAATACATTCACTTTAAACCACATATATCCATATGTCACATTAACTGATCACTTGTAGTTCTGTTAGTCTTTATGTTTATCTGTTATCACAACTTAATTATCCATACAATTGTTTTTAATTATATGCAATAATAAAGATCGTTTTATTACACAAGATTTTAATAATGCAGTGTGTTTTATTGAAGGCACAGTATTTCAGATTAAAAGACAAATATTAAATATTGTCCCAGAACTTTTTAACCTTAACTTAAAGATGCATTATGTAAGATTAGATAAAGTGTTGGCGGTTCTTTCTATAATAGTTCAAAAATAGATGGGGGTTTGAATGGCCTAGTGGTCTAGAGTGCCGCGCTTCGACCTCTAGCTGGCCGGCCACCTCTGGCTTGCGGCTGTGGTTTCGAGCCCTGGTGTGAGCGTATGTGGCATGGACATAGGGGCGCTTTCTGCACCTCGTGGATTTCCTCCCACTGCTAAAGACCCCTATGCGCAAGCGAATTATTGAAATAAAATTAAAAACCATATGTAAGTCCCGAAAATGACCTTGTTGTGTTGAGTGGACGTTAAACCCCATTTCTCTCTCTCTCTCTCTCTCTCTCTCAAAAATAGATAATGCAAAATGAAGATAATGGTTAGTGTGCGCTGTATCATAGAGCCTGTCATTGAGTCAAATGGCGTGGTTTCGAATCCTCGATTGTACATAGGTTTTCTCCGGGTCCTCTGGTTTCCTCCCACTGCTAAAGACCCCTACGTGCAAGGGAATTATTGACATAAAATTAAACCATATTATGTTAGTCCCGAAATGATCTAGTTTGTGTCGAGTGGACGTTGAACCCCTTTTCTCTATCACTCTCTCTCTCTTGAAGATTTGACAAGGTGTATGCTCTGATTGTAACCACCATACTTGTTGTTTGAGGCTTAGCCTGGATTTACCAATTTATATGGTCGACCATTCTAATCTACTTAAAATCGGACCCATTCGATGGCATCGAGAGTTGATTATGGTCTTGTCATGTTAATAAATATAAAACATTTAAGGCCAAAAACAAATACCTACAATAGGCAGATTTAGCTTTTGCATAATGCCTGTTTATTGCTTTTTTTAATTTCCTCCCGCCATCTTTATTTTCTTTAAGACACTTGAATGGTTATTTATTTCTGTCCATGACTATTGTGTCTAAAAAAGTACCCAACCTACGTTAACCAGTAATTAATTCCAGATATTTATATCATTCTCTTTACTGAATTCTTCGAATATTCTGAGAAAAGATCACATAAAGTTGGGGAGTTTAAAAAAATTGTTTTAATAAAATAAATTACAAATACATGTATATATTATATGGAAATCCCCCCCTCCACACCCCAATGCTAATCAGAGCCTCACATGCATTTATGACAAGTGCTATGGTCACCTAGCTTCACTTGCCTTTATGACAACTGCTGTGCTCCCTCATCCAACGATAAATTACACACACATTAACCAATTAAATATGTGTAGATAGCATTGATATTGTGATCTATATGACAACATTATGACATGTATTCATATTACAAGTTTTATCAAAATCCATGCATGACACATCCAGTTATTCTATTTCAAACATGCACCACAGAGCAATAATAATATTATTTATGATGGAGGGGCAGAAAGAGCCAATTAGGTTTTCCAGTAGTGTATTCTGCTGTTGTATAATTAGACAAATCAATTGATCTCATAATTAGGTATATATGCAGATGCTTTTGATCACATTCTAAAAACTGGATAATCTGTTGTACTGTGTGTCTGGTAAGCCTGGACAATTTGTAGACATTCACCTAATATCTATAAAGATAAAATTCTCTGATGAACCATATGTCACAATCTAGAAACCCAAAAAAATTTTGGAGACATTTCTCGGGTGACTTGGGGTAGCCATTTTCCGCGAAGTAACGAATCACATGACATGCATTTATTTTACGTGCCTTGATGACCGAATCACTTAAAAATATACCAACATGTAGTTATTTTACGTGCCTGGATGACAGAATCACTTAAAAATATACCCTTGCATAGAAAAAAGAAACATAGATCTTTACAAAAACTTGAATTTGTACATTTAGGATACAATTTTTTATGTTAGCGAGTTGGCTTTTACTCAATGATCATTTTATAACAAACGAAACAACGATCCGACCTCTAGTTTTCGCAAAATCGACCCAAAAAGATTGACCAATCAGAGGTCAGAATGGGGCTTAGGTTTGGAAAAAAGTTGAAAAAACAGCCTCTGGGAATGAGATTACATGTTGTTGACTTTCAACAAAATCAATTACCACAAACAACATGTTTAACAATGTAATTGTTACGGAGACACAAAACCTGATAGTAAATTATGAGCTATGAAAGTTCCATATTTTTCATTTTGGTAATTTCTTAATGTGTGAATAGGGTCCAGTTACCTAGGTAATATTACTAGTCCAACTACTGAAAAAATTATACTAAATTCTTTATCGGTAACTTTTGAAAGGGATAAAAATTTGACCCTAACTTATACATATTATTTTCTTTGAAGTGACTGATATCAAGAGTAAAGAAACTCATGGCCACTAAAATGTTGACAATTCTCTAATTTTTAAAAATACACGAGTACCTGAATGAAATAGCCAAATCTCGTCAAGATCAGAAGTGGGGTTTAACGTCCAATCGACACTAACTAGGTCATTTCGGGACTGACGTATGGTTTAATTTTATTTCAATAATTCGCTTGCGCCTAGGGGTGTTTAGCATTGGGAGGAAACCGGAGGACCCAGAGAAAACCCATGAGGCTCGACAGGCGACCCTACTCCTTGCCACATACAAGGACTCAATGACAGGCTTTATGATACAGCGTGCACGCTAACCATTCAGCCATCCACCCCCCACCCCCCAAAGATCAGAAGTTATTTACAGCAGTCATTCATTCTAAACACTATCTACTATACAATATCAGACAAAATTAACTTTTAAAAAATAAACAAACCTTTCTTGTTTCATCTGGTTTGATAATACCATCATCAAGTAAATGAGCAGAGCTATAAATTGCTGACATTTCCTTGGTTAACTTAATCACCAATTCCTGCTTCTTTAAATTTATTTCTTCTACAGTAAGGTCAGACAATACATTCTGGAAATAATTGTGAATAAAGGTAACTGTCTATAAGAAAAGTACAATGATCCCGAGATTTGGCAGGAAAATAGAGTATGTGACACACTTATCCTTGTCACTGACTTTAGGAAATCAAAACTGCTACAAAGAAACTTTATTACATTTTACTTATAAAGAGAGAGAGAGAAAAATGGGGTTTAACAACAACTCAACACAAACTAGGTCATTTCGGGACTAACATATGGTTAAATTTTGTTTCAATAATTCGCTTGCGCGTCAGGGTCTTTAGCAGTTGGAGAAAACCAGAGGAAACCCATGAGGTTGGACAGGTTACCCTAATCTTTGCCATGTACAACAAAGGATTCGAAACCATGCCAGTTGACTCAATGACAGGCTTTATGATACAGCGCACACACGCTAACCATTCAGTCATCCAACCCCCTCCCTTAACTAATAAAGAAGGTCTACATAAATTTACATGTACTTCCTTTATGAACCCTAAATCTTAACTGTTGACCAGTTTGATCATATGTCAATGAGACAAAACAAATGGTCTGGTTTCAATGCCACACTTGTGTGTAACAAGGAGTAGGGTTGTGCCTGCCTAACTGTGTGAGTTTCCCTTTGGGTCATACAGCACCATAATGTTAGTCCTTCAATGACATAATTTATTTGGAATAGACATTTGATTCAACCCCATTTCTCTTTCTCTCCCTAGCTAACAATGCTATATTATTTAGACTTACAGACAAATACAATAGATAAACATATTTACCTTTGATAATTTTTCTGCTACAAGACTTGGTGACATTATACCTAAAATGGCATTAGGCCAACTAAATATAAAATTTGGATTGATACATCTTCCTCCCTGAAAAAAATATGTTGAGAATAAACAAAAGTTTTGGTACCCCTACCATTATTTCATCAGTTAAAAATAGCACATTCACAAGAACTCAAGGACCGATTACAAATCATATCCCAGTTAGGCCACTTGACACCATATCTTTGTTACAATCGAGGAAATTTTCAAAATCGTGATATAATTTCAACTTGACTTTAGGCATCGCAAGATTGTACCAAGCTAATATTAATAAAACCAAAGTAAAATAATGATTGCATTCACATGGTATTTGAAATATCTCCCAAGGTCCATGTTAGAATTGCTGATTCTTATACTAAATAGTCTTTGACGGTTTTCTAAAACATACATCATGCAAGAGCTAAATCTTCCTATTGCAGGTCTTACTTTTAGGCCTGAAATTTCATCTAAATTAGTAATTAGACATAAATTAACTTATCCAGACCAACATCAACTTGTGATGTCAACGCTAGGCCTAAAATTCAACCACCAAAATCTCAGTTCAGAGTGGATCAATTTGATTGAAATTTTAACTATTATAGTGAGAGCTACCAGCTTTTTACCTAATCACCCATATTGTATCTTTAAATACTTACCATCATGTATTGTGAAGTACCCAATCCATTACCAATTCTAACCGTTAGTTTAGGCACAGTAGAACAACTCACAGCGGCCATTAATTTGCCACATGCTTTTAACTTTTCACTCATCTCCACACCTATATTATATTTATAATAAATATTGATGAAATACACATCAATTCTTAAAAAATTTATTGCATTATAGTTTTCTGATTTATAAATGTTAGCATGCTTGGAAGAGTTGATCCCAGAGCTGCACCATAAGTTGTGGAACTGGTCCATTACTGCATAGAATAGGGAAGTTTAGGGATGAATGGCTACTGTACTATAATTTAGTGTTCTGGTTATAACCCATGAAGAATTTGTTAGGAATTAAAGTGGCATCATGGAAGATTCAATAAAGAGCTGACAGTTCTCACTATAGTATTTAACAGCTAGATAATGTAACAGGAATATGCTGAAAATTTCAGTCATTTTAATAAAATTGTAAACCTCGAATCTTATTGTTACCATTGTTACAATAGTAAACAAAGTCTCAATTATCCATTTTTACAATCCGTCATTAACTGCCGTTGAACGGCAGATCGGATTAAAATCTAATGAAAATCAGACCCATCAAGATGGCACCAGGATTTGATTATTAATAAATGTCTATAGTAATAAAATGTCTAATTATTAAATAGTTATTTTAACATTTCAGGCCTAAAGAAAGATTTCTATTGAATTGTTGAAGTGTATGTTAAGGATTGTTTCTTCTGTTTTTGAACAACCCCAAATGAAGTTGACACTATTAGTTCTTTTTTTTAGAAATCCCCCATACTCTCCTCAAACATATACAAAACATTTCAGGCTTCAGGGCCAAAAGAATTTTGGTTTTTCACTAGAAATAATGTGTTTCTGTTTTGGACAAATATTTTGGTTTTCTCCAAAACCCGAGCCAATTACTACAAAAAACGGGATATGTCTGGATAAGTTGTAATAAACATACCATTAAGTTCTTCTTCTGTAGATGACGTATTTTGCAAGAAGATTAAAGGGATATTTCTTTCTGAACACAAAGATACAAAATGGCTTCCTTTTAAAGCAGACGTTTGGGTTATCTCTCCTTGATTTCCAATTATTCCAACAAGATACCTGGCAAGAAATTAAATACAAAAACAACTTCTTCAAGTTTAAAAAAAAAATATAACTGGTACTGTATATATTTTTGGCTATTTTATTTTTTAAAAAAAGGCTAAGCACTTCGCTTAACTATACCGCTGTTGGGAGTGATGTGAGCCATCCAATGAAAGCTATCTTATCGTAAGCTGTGCTGTGCATACACCAATAAACTATAGTTTAACTAAAAAGGGGGCAAATAAGGCATAAATTTTGCTAAACATCCAGGGAATTGGTGTAAATCAAAAGGTCTATTAAGACTTGTGTTATGGTTTTGACCTCAGACTTAAATGTGACAAGAAAGTTGCTGATTACCTAACACTGAGGTTGTTTTCCAGAATCATACATCAAAATTAATTAAGTTTTACCATATTTAATATCAAAATGACCTAGTTTGTGTTGGGAGTGGACATTCAAACCCATATCACCCCCCCCCCCCCACCACCAAATAAGACCTCCATCAAAAGTACATGTACATTTATTTACCCATTTATGTAAGAAAAACCACAAACTAGATTTATTCCATACAACTTTTTAAATTCCTGAAATCGGCTTCCATCCACAATTCTTGCAATAATCTGAAATATTTACATAGGTTACAAAACAAACATGAAAGAGAAAGCAAAAGACAATATAGGCCTTATTCAACAAAACATTTCAAATTAAACACCCAGTAGGGGAGAGTGGGGATGGTTCGGACACTTTTCGTTTTTTTCTAACCACTTTCTGTAGATACTAAACATTAGTTAAGCAACTGACCACTTATCTGATTTAATGACAAAAATTGTCATTACTAAAAGGCCTAGCTTCATTAGTCAACGGTATTAGATTACACATGGTTATTGTGGACCAAACTGTTTGACGGACAGACAGACGGACGAAACCATTTTAATAGTCCCCTGCTTGCTTCTAATTGAGCTAGCAGGGGACAAAAAAGAAACAAAATAGGATCTGTATTTTAACAAGATTGACACTGTATTGAAACCTAGGATAAGCTGTTGAATATAATTCTAACCTGGTATATGTTTAATTGATGTTGATGTTGATGAGGTATTAAACCACATATATCATTTACATCATAGATAGGTTCCTCAATATCTATACAACTCCATAGATTAGATTTATCTTCTACATTTAATCCAACCATTATATCCCGTCCTATCTCAAAAGCTTCTTTCTCTGTTTCAGCAAAATAATCTGTACAACCACTTGTCCTGTTAGTATATTCTCAACGTCATTCTCTTATCAACCTTTCCGATTTATGCAAATAATATTCTAGTATGACGGAATGTGGGTTAAATTTCAATGTAGTGATAGAGATAGAGAGAGAGAGAGAGAGAAAGAGAGAGAGAGGATAGATGGGGTTTAATGTCCACTTGACACAGCTAAGGTAATTTCAGGACTAACATAAGGTTTAATTTTATTTCAATAATTCTCTTGCGCATAGGGGTTTTAGCAGTGGGAGGAAACCGGAGGACCCGGAGAAAACCCATGAGGTTGGACAGGCGACCCTACTCCTTGTCAAGTACAACCCAGGATTCGAAACCACGCCAGTTGACTCAATGACAGACAATGTAGTGTAAAAATAAGACAAAATAAATGAAATGGCGTTTAATGCCTTATTTTTCTGCACAAACTAGGCTACTGAAGACAGGCATATATAGGCCTACCTTGCAGTGTGTGAAGAATGAAATTTCACCTTCTCTTATATCAAATACTAACTGCCAAGGTTTTTTTATGTGCACACCAATGAGTAAACAGTCCGTCATTTATTCATCTCATCTGAAGGATTATATGTTTTGCCTTGCCACCCTCTGTCCTGCACCACTGAAAAGGGGGAGCCGCGTCGGAAAGTCCTAATGAACTTCCTCGGCAAGCACCATCGTCAAACACAGGACCTTCAGGTTAGAGAGCCAACTTCTTACTCACTGAGCCACAGTGGCTCGCAGAAAATTAAACAAAATGAAATTGTAATCTAAGTTACTAAGTTTTTAAAAGATTGTATTCATGTTAAATATTTATTTTCCTCGGTCCTACTGAGGTTGAATAACAGAGGATGGATTACATGGAATGGAATGGAAGGACTTCAATGTTTTGTCAACACAATACTTCTGTCAATAAACATAATAAGTTTTTATTCACATGCATGCAAATGTGTGCACATGGGAACCTTGATTTTTTTCATCCCATCTGAATAACAGAATAGATAAATTGTTGTTAGAAGGAATACATGAATTAATCACATATTCATCAAAGTAAATTTTGTTGAACCAACCTACAATGTAAAGTAGCTCCACCAAGTTCCTCAGCAGAAATAATTTCTCCTAGAGCAGCCTGTACTAATGGTGGTCCTGCTAAAAATATTGTACCGTTTTTATGTACGATAACAGCTTCATCTGCCATAGTAGGTATATAGGCACCTCCTGCAGTACAGCTACCACATACTATAGCAACCTATAATACAGAAATAATATGAAAATAATTTCAATCAATCAACGAAATATTTTGCAAATTCATACAATAGGTCTTTTTAACTGTCTTGTTGTGCAGAAGGTTCGCTTTTGGGATGTTAAATTTTAACAAGGTCACAAATTTTATTACTTGATAATATAAATACAGTCTTCCTGATCAGACGTCTCAGCAAAATTAAGAGTAAGTTGATTTGTTCATTGGTTTACTAACTTCAACGTTTGATTAATATTGAAAAGTTTTCCACTTATATACGCCTAAAGATTATTTATAAATTACTTTATCTTCCTTAACTCAAACAAACATATCTATATTTTTCCGATTTTAACATCTATGCTAGAACACATTCATTTTATGTATTGCAAAGTCGTACTACTATTTTTACCTGAGGAATGTTCTGAGCAGACATGACAGCTTCATTATAAAATGTTCTTCCACCTTGATTTTTATCAGGAAATATCTCAGACTGACAAAAAAAAAATATTTTAGATTAGCTATTCCATGTATCAAAATCTGTTTGATTGCCTTTCAAAGCGTACATTGGACTTCAGTATTCCATACCATCAGGATGATTAGCCACCGCCTTGTCAGTCCCTCCGTCCTGTACTACTGACTCCCAGATTTAAATGAAGAGAAGAGTTGTGTTATTTTTGGCTGGGGATATTTTCATATTGTCAAGTGTGTATTGAGGGGCAGGGCTATGACTGGACAAATGATAGCCTACATTCATTTTTTGGCATCATTTACTATGTTTACTAAGTGATTTAGATAGAGAGAAATTGAGTTTATAATCTATTCAACACAAACAAGGTCATTTTGGGCCTGAGATTTTATTTAAATAGTTTGCTTGCTCATAAGGGTCTTTATCAGTGTGTGTACGGTGTAAACCAGAGAGCCTAGACAAAAAGCATGAAGAAGGACATACGACCCTACTCCTGTAGGCTTGGAATCAAAACCATGTTATTTGACTCAACGAGGTACCCAGACCTTATGATCTAAAGAGCTTATGTTAGACAATAGGGCCACTCACCCCTCTGTCTACTAGAAAAAGCATTCTCAATAATACTTTCTAGTTTAATGAAAAGTTTTTACCTGAAGAGGTAAAACTGCTCCACCGGATTCCACAATATAAAAACAAGGAAGTCGGTTCTGTTCTGCTATTTCTTGAGCACGCAGTTGTTTCTTTAATGTAATTGGATAAACTGAACCACCTTTTACAGTGGCATCATTAGCTATAATCATACAATATTTATTATGTATTTTACCAATACCTGAAATACAAATATAACGATTAATTACCGGTGGTGTTAATATTAGACCAGGCTCGAATCCAGGAATTGGTCAGGGGGGGGGGGGGGGATACATTGGAGCAAAGGGTGATCATAAGAGTGCTGCATGCATTAGTGTAGTTTGGTGTCATTCCGAAATCAATTGTATACGTTGCTGGCTGCAGATCTGAACAGTCATAACCAGTCTCACTGGGTTACGGCACCCTACACCCCCCCCACCTGGATCCGCGCCTGTAGCCCTAATATTTTATCTTCAGAAAGGTATTTAAATCATTCAGCTAAGAGTGTATAATATATAGTATGGAATATTACAATCTGTGTGAAAATTAAAAAAAAAAACACGAAAAAAAATGTACTGTAAGTAGCTAGGCTACAACCAATTATTAATCAGAATTTTTATGAAAATGAAAGGAGTCGCAGACACTTGTTGGTCATTGGATATAAGCTTGATCTATTGGTTTAAATTTCCTTGTCACATAAAACCTTGTTACCAGTAGCCTACTGCCAAGTAAATACAATTTCATGCCTGTAACTGTAGCCGATATCCCCCCCCCCCACCCCACAATTCAAGAGCAATAAATGGGCTATGGCAGGGTCTACCTGTTACAATGCCTGTCCTTGGAACGTCTCCATATTTCATACCCATACCACCAATTGTTGATAACTCCAGGAACTGACTATTATTGTCTAGTAAACTTTTAATTCTATCATTTACAAGCATTTTCTTCTGTTTCTTTACATGTCTTTCAATGGCCTTCTCTCCACCCACTTTTAAAGTCAATTCTAAAATGTTATCATAGTGACTCTCTTTTACTTTATACGCTTGTCTATTTCTTTCAAATTGATCACACTTTGTAATAGTGCCATCTAAAACTGGAAATGGTTTATTGGCTTCTTTTGGGAGATCCACCTTCCATAATGAATAATCTCTAAAGTGAAAGTAGTGACTTGAAATTGAAAATATCTTCACAACATTTAAGACAGAATTATTGTTGAGGGTCTGAAAAGTTCGATTACAAGTACACATTTTACAAAATAACTTATGCATATTTGCCATAGTGTAATTTTGCCACATATGGATTCAACAATATTTTTGCTGGAAAACAAGCAGACTGCGTTGCTTTATTCTGCCCCAATAATACAAACACCAAGGGCAAAGTTCACAAAAAAATGTCTAATAGAAAAGGGTTGCCTCCCTTGATCAAACTGAACACGGAGTACGGCTACTAATTAGTTCCAAATGGTCATTATTATATTATTATAGTGTTAATTTCATTGCATATCTGGTGTTGTAACTATAATTTTGACATACGGTGGATTCTAACTTTTGTATAGCAGCAAGGAGCTAAATCTGGACCAGCTACATCTCGAAGAGGGATAGGCATGTTTAGCTTCCGAGAACTTGTAGTTGAATTGTGTTTCTAAGCAAGCTATAAATTTTGGCTGCAGGCCTAGGATGAATTATGTTGGGGGGGGGGGGGGGAAGAAAATTGAATTCCCTAATGGGCGTTTTTTTTTTACCCACTGAGGATTCTGTCACACAATCAGAAATATTCACCCCAAAACTCAATATTCAAACCCTTTCCTAAAAATTTTTAGACCAAAAAGTTACAAAAAGACAAATTTAAAAGGGAGAAACGATTTGTTCATCAATATCTTGCATTATACTTCTGAATCGACTTCACACAGTACAAATCTGGCTAATACAAAATGCAATACAAATTTAAATAATGCCAGACATATTGTTAAAACACAAATCTACCTGTGAAAACGGAGTGAAAAATGTGATCCGGTAAAAATAAAAGATGTGTTATAATTCCAGTTTGCTCAAATAATGATGTCATTGTGGATATACATGTAGTTACTAACCTAAAAAGGAACTGAAATTAATTTGGTTCTTTTCCTGTCTGTTCTAACATACACGCAGAGGTCTGCTTTAATTACATTTCTGTTTCTACCTCCAACACGCCGTTTTATTTTCTAGGATAAATAATGTATGTTATAAATTGCAACTAACAGCATGGAAATTACAATATTAGTTATCTTTAAATGGCATTTAGTAACTGGATAGAATAACAACAATACACATACATATGAAAAACCCCTACTACTAGTGTATTTAAGGCGACGTATCGTGGAGTATAGAGAGAATACTCCACGAAACGTCGCCTTAAATACAATATTAGCTGTTTTTCATAAGTATGTGTTTTGTTGTTACAAAATTAATACTAAATATATAACCGATGAATTTTAAACCCTTTTTGTAGCATACCAGTTGAATAGGGGTATTATTTTGAAAGCAAGTTTGGGTGTAAGATCAATAATGTATTGTACCGTAAAGCCCGAAATCATTAATACAATATTTAAAAGTCATCAAATTATGAAACTCTCTTTAACAATAAGTAATAGCACTTTTTTTTTAAAACTGTTTATTATCTAATAATACCACATATCTAAGTCTCCCCTTTTTCAACAATACTTTTACAATATATAACAAGCCAACAGTGAGGCTGATGTCCTCCGCCGAAATCCCAAAATAATAAGATGACACATATTAATTAATCGAACATTTATTTTTTTCAAAATATTAGCTTTAACTCAAAATATTAAACATGCATTATTCAAGAGCTAAATCTGCCCAGTGCAGGTCTTTATTTGGGCATGAAATGTTTTCTAAAGTATTAATTAGACATTAATTAACTGATCCAGGCCTTAATCAACTTTGGATGGCATCAGATTGCTCCGATATTAAACAGATTAAAACGTTTCAGTGGTAAATCAAATATGGCGGTTCCAGACGCTTCAAGTCTTAGCTTTGATCAACCAGGACCGTGGTTGAAATTATTGCACACATCGGCAAAATCTTCAAATGCCAATATCTTCGCTTGCAATAGTGTAATTTGAATGAAATTTTCAAATTATTCATTTTACATCACCTACTTTCGAACTATTATAGCAAGAATGGCTAGATCTTATCTATATCTTGAATAATGTAACTTTAATTATTGACTTAGTCAAGACATTCGCCTAATGATCATCTACATCAAGTTGAAAATTCTACCTCAATTAAAAGCAGAGTTATGTTCCATAGTCTTGACCAATAAAAGTGCTTATCGTTCCTTAGTCTAAGCAGAAAATTTGAACCATTGAACTTAGTCAAGGTAATGATAAAATGAATCTATACTCTGAGTTACATTGCTATCACTTCATTACAACTAAAGTTATCGTGCCCCAAAGCATCACCCAATCAGATTGCTTATCGTTCTGCTTACTTTCAGCAGAAAAAGTTGATTATCGAACTTGGTCAATATATCGGTGTAATAAAGCTAAAGCTATACACCAAGTGTCCTCACTCTCACTTAATCAGAACTTAATAAGCATCAACCAATCAAATTGCTTATCTCTGCTTACCCTGAGCAGAAAATGCTCACCTTCGAACCCCATCAAGGTTTTCACCTAATAGACACCTATGCCAAGTGTGGACATTCTAACTCAATTAGAATGAGAGTTATTGTGTTCCAAAATCTCGACCAATCAAATTGCTTATCAGCCATCTTACCAAGAGCAGAACATGCTCATTATCAAACTCAGTCAAGGTATTGATGTAATGAAACTACACACCAAGTTTCTTTGTTTCACTTCATTAGAATTAAAGTTATCGTGCCCCAAAGCATCAACCAATCAAATTGCTTGCCTCTGCTTAAACTAAGCAGAAAATGCTCATCTTCAAATTCCATCAAGACATTGACCTAATAAACACTCACACTAAGTTTGAACATTCTTACTCAATTAAAATTAGAGCTATTCAGTTCCAAAGTCTCGACCAATCAAATTGCTTATCGCTCTGCTTACCCTGAGCAGAAAATGCTCATTATCGAACTTAGTCAAGGTATTGATGTAATGAACTTATACACCAAGTTTCATCACTCTCACTTAATTAGAACTAAAGTCATCGTGTCCCAAAGCATCAACCAATCAAATTGCTTATCTCTGCTTACCCTAAGCGGAAAATGCTCATCTTCGAACTCCACCAAGCCATTGCCATAATAAACACCTACACTAAGTTTGAACATTCTAGCTCAATTAGAACGAGAGTTATCGTGTCCCAAAAAGTGTAACAGACGGACGGACGAACCCATTTTAATATTCCCCTGCTTTCTTCGAAATGCGGGGGACAATAAAATCAAGATGTTTATTCAGTTTACATTCAAATTTACAACATGGGATTCACTAAGGCGATGCTTTATAACTTGAACTCTTTACGGCGCCAATAGATGTTTTGATAAAAAAAAATCTAAAAACAAAATTACCCAGAGGCCAGTTTATTTGGCAACATTTAGATATAAAAAAAGAATGTGCATTTTATTTTGTAACTTTAACCGGTTTTGAAACAATTTTTAAACCGATGTTGCCAGCTAATATAATATAGTCATTCGTCATTTAGCCCGTCGATCTGTATTGAGCGTGTGTTTCACTGTTTGTGTCATAAACGGCAGGAGCTAGCATAGAGGTATTTTAATCCTAGATCTGGCAAACACTGCCGAGATGTCGTTCGTTTCTACATGTTTCAAACAGTGACGAGGGGACGCCATCACGTTATTAAGTTCTAATTAAACATAGCTTATTGACGATGTCTACAATATTTGAATTTCCCTGTCACCCAGTCTTTATTTGATCACTAGTTATGTGGTTGACCTCCTTGGTAGCCGGTCAACATTACTTGTTTTAATTTGTTACAAACTGTCAATGTACTTTATCCATTTTAAAAGTACATTGAGCAAAATGTGGGTTCTCTGGCCATGGTGATTTACGATATAATGACTTCTAACGTGTCGCAAAACTTTTAAAGCCACGATGCATTATAAATCTAACAAGCATTCTCTTGATTTATATTTAATAAAAATAAACATCGAAAAGATAAGCATTTATAAAATCAAATATAGGCCTACAACAAAAAGATTATATGACACCTTGGCTTCGCTATATATGGGTAGGCCTACTTGTTCTTCAGTTGTCAACTGGCTGTAAGTATAAGACAAAAAATGATGACGGTGTCAAATTGGTAAAGTAGTATTATAAATGAGGGATAATGCCAGGCACAGCTGTGATTTACGTGTGCGATTAACGCAGATATTACGGATGTGATCAACACCGATATTACAGATTAAACTAATCCCATCAAAGGAATATCGTATACCATAAACCGTTATTCGGCGTTACGCTATGATACCTGAATAAAATGAAAGGTGGTTTACCTGTTCTGTTCCGGTTGGGGTAATGAAGACGGCTACGACGCCTCATACACATAGGCGTACGGGACCGAACTTGTTTGGGGGGGGGGCAGCATATTTTCCCAACAAATATATTTCTTTAGAGGCCGCGGGCGGCGAAGCCGTCCTCCCGCGAGCGCCGCAGGTGCGAAGCACTCGACGGGGGGTTTGGGGGGCCTACAGGCATTTCGAATACTTTCTAGTAATTTGGAGTGGGTAGTAAATTATGCCAGTTGCGGCATAAAAACTGGTAAAAAAAATCATCTTTAGAATACAAACTCTATTGCTACGAAAACATGAACAAGTCGAACGTTTTCTTTTTGCCACATTTTTCATTTTATGAGACTCAGATGTATATAAGACTTGTATATACTTGATCTACTTTTAATATATGAATGACCATTTTAAAGAGTTCAAATTTACAATCTACATATTTCGTATTACGATTTACTTTTGCAATGTTTTTCACATTTTTTATCCATATCTAAGATAGATAGAATAGAATAAAGATAGAAGACTTTGAACTTGTAAAATTTTTATACTTTTAATATGTAAATGACCATTTTAGTTCAAGTTTATTTACATCTAGTAATATTATACCAAAAGAAGAACAAGTCAAACGATTATCAGTAGATGCGCTATCAGTAGAATCGTTATCCGGATTTTTCTGTTCCGTAGCAGAAAATAATGACGATAACGTTTTCTGATTACTCTCTAATATCCTAGTGAATTTAATGTCAGATGTGTCGTGACCATGCTTTCTCTTGCAATGCAATTTAAAGTGTCCTTTGTCCATTATCTGTTGGCAGGACGTACATTGTATTTTGCCGCCATGATCTTTCTTTCGGTTATTTGACTGTGACTCCATAGTAGATACGTTTCCTTCAATTTTCACGGCAGTACTGCAGAAAATTTTCAAATCTTCAATACTGATTTAAGTTCTGCTAAAGCATTAGTAATCTTCTATTTGCTAGCAGTATTTAAATCAGTACTGAAAATAGTGTTGATTTTTTTTTTATCGAATTGATATTAAATATCAGCAATAGAAAGTGTACACTCATATAATTGCAGTTATATAATCGGTACGTCCGCCCTGACAACAAATTAAATATGGACTTTACTTCGATTCAATCCCAACAGTTTTGACAACAAACAGGTTTTTTTTACAAATTCAGACAGTTTTCTCACCAAGTGTCCCTTGATTGTATAAACACGGTACCGCACACAACTAACTTGACAAAAAACGCGCGAGAACTTAATTCATAGAAATTGATTAGTTAACAAAGTCATAGAAAATTGAAAATAAAATTAATGAGTTACTATAAGACGATGGGCAAAATTTACAATTATGTTGTACTGTAACCGTATCCATTAATCAATCGACGACACTTTTTTAAGTTTGTCATCCAATATACCCTGGAACACAGTACTCGAGAACTGAAAAAGGTCATGTGTACGTGCTAGTTTTATTCAGATGGCGTACGTGTTCTTCATTGACTAGCTTGCTTTCTTTACGCTTCCATATTATTAAAAAATATTCAAAACCCGACAGACGGCGCGACGCTTCCCGACAAACTGAGCATTCATTCCCGACAAGACCATAGCCTTCCCCGACAAGGCCATACCCCTACCCCACCTCATTTTCAAAAACTCCTCGAATAATGACCGATCTCACAATTCTGAGCTCTTTTAAGATTTCTAATTCTGCCCCCCCCCCGCCTCGTACGCCTATGCTCATGCATATGTTATTAACGCAGAGGTTGCAGCTGTGATTGACGCAGAGGTTGCAGCTGTGAGTGACACAGAGGTCGCATCTGTTCTTAACGCAAATATTGCAGCTGTTATTAACGCAGACACTACCGATGTGATTAACGCAGATATTACAGATGTGATTAACGCAGATAGAACAGATGTGTTTAACAATGCAAATTTCACGTAGATACTGATGTATTTAGGTAAAAATGCCACAAAATTAAAATAACATGTCGAAATGTTGTATTTGTATAAGGTTTTGAACCATATTACGATCAAATCCAAATCTTAGAGCGATTTGGTGAGCTCTCTTTAGATAATTACAACAGTTTAAAGTTTGATTAGATTTCCTGCTATTCCGGCCTAGCGCTATAAATTTCATAACAAAGTATTTCTAAGAATTGTACAAATTGATTTAATCAACAATCACCTCCCCAACTTTATTTAATTTCCTTTTCACAGGGAGACTCGGTTGCATGGGTTAAACTAGTTTCACCGTATTTTTCGTTAATTCAAGATGTTATTCGGGAATTAATCCCAAGCATCTAGTGTTGCCCTAAACTGAGTCTTATAATTAAGAATAGATAATTAATGTGATTAAGATACATGCATCATAGAATAGTAAAAGGATTCGGGCGGGTGTGTTAAACAACGCTTACAAAATACTTGAACTTTGCACAAAGTGTTTTAAAACACACACACCTTATATCGTGATGCAATTAACTACAGGTAATTACCAGCTGCAGCCTAGGTAAATACACGTATTGATGATGCATTGACCTTTCAGTTATCTCTCAGCATCAATCGACATTTGACCCCAACATGTGTATTTACCCAACTTGTATCTGTTATTTGATAAACTTGGGTGTTATAAGGAAATGGAAAAAAAATCTATCGACCAAGAGGTCATTTCGTCCTTTAACTCCCGCTTTTCATAAAGGCCAGCAAATAAAGAAAACATACCCCCACCCCACCCTAGAAATACAATCATGCCAATTCCTGTATTTGTATAAGATTTGTATATTAAATTAATAAGTGAAACAATTAACATAGAACTAACATCTGAGATCAATTTTGGTAAATAACTAATTTAATGTTATTTAGAATTTAAATGGGCGGATTAAATCATTATTAGCATTAGTAATTTTAAATGATATGATGCACTTTGAATCTTAGCATGTTGCTTGTGTCGTATTAAGGTGAATTTCGTTTCAGATGCGGTAAACACGAGTAGTAATACAGACTTTTGTCAATCGTAAATTCCTGGTCTGTATCGCGTATCTGTACAGATCGGTATGTATTTTGCGTGTGACGTCATCTTTGTTTTCTGTATTTCTCATACGTGATACGGCATACGGATACGATAGCACGAATCGAACAGCTTTCATAGGGAAAAGGGTCGTATAACATCGTCGTAATTTTTGCTGCCAAAACTGTAAAACGACATTGACGCAACGTATTACGTGACGATACGGACTTGATACGGATGGGGAAAATCCCGCTTGCCAAAAGTCTCTATTATATTTTATATTAGATCATGATTTTTTGTGCAAATACATTGAACTCAGCGATCGGTGGCTGTCCTTTACTGCCATCTTGACCCCAATGTTTATGGATAAAAATGAGTTTTTTTTCCAGAATCGACCAATCTTAGACAATACAGTTGACATTGTGGAATGAATAGAATGAAATGTGAACTTAGTTTCGTCTCGTCCTGTACGATATATTAAATTCAGCAGTACAACCTTTTCACGACGTTCGCTTTTTAAAAGTTAAAATATTTAGCAAACAAAACCAGCGTTAAGATAAATTCCATTGTTTCAAGTAAGTTGTTTCTTTGTACGGGTTGTAAGTATAATGATTAACACGCCATTGACGTATTAAGAGGATTAGTACGATGATCCATACAAAAGATAACTCAAAGATGCTAAACTAGGTTAAACAATAGAACAATTGTTAACTAGTAGTCTGAATTCTTCTGGAGATGTAAAACCCAGTTTAAAGTTTGTCATTAAGATTAAGTGACTGTGTCGGAAGTTTCGGTCGCGGTATTTCTCTGTAGCGATGACTCCATAAAGATTTACAAATACACCACACCCTATACGCGGGTGGGGTGGGGTCGATATGGAATGACATAGAATAATTCGTCCTTTTTTAGAGTAAAACATGGTTACTGTTCCCTATATTGGCGAGCGTGCAATGCTTTGGTAGGAAAATTAATTTGTTAGAGTGACGGATGTGATGTACTAAAGTCAAAAGTAAAATTGATGATAATAATGCAGGTTACAATAATCCGAACATTGCCATCCAACCGCAAGGTTTTCGCGAATTCAAAATCCAGAACGCAAAATGATTTTCTCGTGAAATATGTGCACAACAATTCTGGTTACATAATATATATATCAGCAGATCTAATCAGATTTTTCACTTTTTCTTATTATTTGTTTCTGAGTTTTGGTTGCAGAAATAGCGATTTTTGGTAAATAAAGCACGTTCCTATTATTTGCATAAAGCTGAAAGAGATAACGGCCCGTCTTTACACCGGGAAACATCAGTGGCCAAAAACAACATATTTTGAAATTCGGCGTGGAATTTATTCTACGAAAACTGGAATAAGTTGGATTCAAAACATTACTTAGTATTTATTTATACTTTTGAGCTGAAACCACCATTAAATTCCTATTCTTCAATCAAAGCATTGTCAGACAAAATCAACAATTTCACAGAACTTCAATGGAAAAATAAAATAGAACACATCCCTGTTCTGTTTTTTTTTTAGAAATCAAATTCTTAAAAAAATCTTAAATAATTTCATGGCCCTTTTGCAATAGGAGTGGCATGGACTGATAAGAGAGATGAAATGAGATGAGTTTAACATCCTACTTTTCTGCACCAACTGGGCTAATGAAGACGGGCGTACGACTATAGTAAGCTATGAGGGAAATTTTGACCGGACTGCGATCTACTCTTTTTACCACACTAAAGGTTCTTTTGCGTGCACGACAACGTGTACACCGAACCACGGGTTTTCGTCCCACCTGACTGGCTCACGGACGCTCTCTTTGCAAGGCCCACCACCCAGCACTTCTGGACAAGGGGAAACCCCCAATGGATCGAACACCGGGATCGAATTCCGAGCACCGTGGTTTGTGGGTCAGTGCATCCGTCACTTAGTCACCGTCACTTGCCGAAACTCTAAGACTGAGAGAGAGAAATGGGGGTTAACGTCCACTCGACCCGAACTAGGTCATTTCGGACTTAACATATCATGGTTTTTAATTTTATTTCAATAATTCGCTTCCGCGTGGGGGTCTTTAGCAGTGGGGGTAAACCGGATGACTCGGGGAAAATCCACGATGTTGGACAGGCGACCCTACGCCTTGTCACGTATAACTGAGGATTCGAAACTACGCCAGTTGAGTCAATGACAGGCTTTATGATACAACGCGCACGTGCTAACCACCATTCGGTATCCAACACCCCATACTGTCAGACTGGTTAACTCCTTCTACAAATCGAAATTTAAACCCGATTATCCATGTTAAAGATTGTTGTTTGTGATATAATCAAATTTGGTTCCGACAGTCCTTTTATTCTATTGATGTAGAAGAGCCTCTAACACTTACTTTGAATCTAGTGAATTAAAAATATATAAGTAAGTAAGTAATTAAATTTATTGCATAAAAACGCCCACGCCGAGGAGTATCATATAATTACAAAAATTACAATCGCAAACCTATTATTTCTAGGTACAGTACATGTATTTCAAACGTTAGCTTTTCTAATAAGATATTGACATATTCCACTCCTTGAAATGACTTAAAACATCTTTACTTAAAACTTTTGTCAGATTCCATTTCTCAAGTATTTCATTTGATAAGATCGTCTTTGTATAGACGCGTAGCAGTAAGCCAGGGATTTCGACGACTCTTCATATTGTGTGAAGTTGTCGTTTCACTCCCTTCATCGCGCAATTTGCTTTGGCTATTTTGAGACAAGGCTGAGTAAACGACAAACGTCAGGTTTCGACTTGGTTCGGTGTGTATTTTCTGTAGCTTTGCTAGTTTTTATGTCATTTTAAAGTTGAAGTGATAGACACAATTTAGTGGAGTGGATCTTATATACCAGGCCATGTGGAGAGAGACAATTACTAATCATGGACGACACGGAGTTATTTAAGGTAAAACTTATGTGAATGATCGTGTATGCGTTCTGCTTGATGTTTTCAAAATTTAAATTATTTTTTAAATTAAATGCACGTTTATTAAATATTTAAATTATTGATTAAATACACGTTTTTATTCTCTAGAATTAGTACACAAAAAATCCTAGAAACGTAGTTTTAAAAATGAGAATTACATTTTCTGATTGATCTTTGTTTAAAAAATTAACAACACAATTATTTAAATCGTATTATTTTGTGTGAAACAGTATGTTTATCGTAAAATACGGTATACACAGAACAAATTCAAATGGCAAAATATGTAGACATGGCTCTCAAAACTATCGTGATTGTAAATATACTCATTAATACAGAATCTTTTTTTATGTCTTAATTTATGTATCCAATAATGGTAGTGACTTGTGTAATTTTAGAAGCAAGGATCTTCAGTAATAACTTCCTTGAAACTATTTGAGACAAGAAAACATGAATTTAGGTATGAAACAGTAAACCAAACTAGCAATGGATCAATTTAATACGACACTATTAGAGAAACGAAGTAAATGAAATGAAATTGAGTTTTACGTCCTACTGTTCTGCGCCTAACCCGGGATAATGAAGACGGGCATACGCCATACGGTGTGCTACGAGGGAAATTTTGCCCTGGTAGCAGCACTACGGTCAACTGCCAAGGGATCGTTTACCTGTACGCCAATGTGTACACGGGGCCTCGGTTTTTCGTCCCACCCGAAAGACTAGACAGCTGTACATAAGAAGGAATTAACGAACGAATGCATTATTGCAGAATGAAAAGGATAAATACATAATTTTATCACTATATTAATGCACCTCTCTGCTTGTTCCAGACCATCTGCCACACCATCTAACACAGTAGGGCTATTTTTCAAACTGTCTGCTAGTGGGTCAATGTTTTTATATTTTGTTCAGCTCGGATTAGTTAGGAATATTATCAGAGAATAATAATATGATAATTCTTAGCATTCTCCGAATTTATAAACCAAATTTGTATGGTATGTTTTATACAACTATAGTTCTGGAGTTTAAAAGTTAATTCTTATGATGTAAATTTACTTGTAGATAACTTTTACTTCCGGTCAGTTATAATTGCAAATAAATGGCCGAAACGATACCCCTGTAATAAGAGCATAATAAGTATTTCAGTTAGGTCGAGACCCTCGACTGGAATGTCTTTGATTCGAATACTGGCGTGGGCCAGAAATCTTAAATCTACCCATGTACACGTTAAGTGCACGTGCACGTTAAAGAGCCCAACCCGAAAAAATCGAAGAAGAGTTGACGGAAACACATTGATAATTGCAATGTTGGCGATGCATTAAACATTAATCCATTCTGTTCGAGTACTCCCGTTGCTCTGATTCGCCATTTTTCTTTGAAGGATAATGTTGACCTTGACGATCGAACGTTCTCCATTTGTATTCATCTACATTACCACGACCATGGCCAACGTCTATATACAAATCAAATACCAACGACGCTTTAATTTACACTAAATATAGCCCATTCTAACTTTACAATTTATCTTAAATAAAGTCGAATATTGTGTTTAATTAAAGTTTGCTGAAATCTTTAAACACGAAGTCTGATCCGCAACTTAGCAAACTTGGACATAACCTATCAATGACTTTACAAATTACCTGTTAAATTTCAATGAGTGTTTTTGTTTTACTTGATTTGGTATGGTCATACATGTCTTCCATGTCGGAGAATTAAACACCTTATTTTAAAACCGAAAAAGTAGACATATAACTTTCCGCTTGGGAGTTGGATGGGCGAATGGTTTGCATGTGCTCGCTGTTTTAAAAAAAAGTCTGTCATTGAGTCAACTGGCGTGGTTTCGAATCCCCGGTTGTATGTCCAACCTTGTGGGTTTTCTCCGGGTCCTCCGGTTTCCCCCCACTGCTTAAGACCCCTACGCGCAAGCGAATTAATGAAATAAAATTAAAACATATGTTAGTCCCGAAAAGACCTAGTTTGTATCGAGTGGACGTTAAACCCCATCTCTCTCTCTCTCTCTCTCACTCTCTCTCTCTCTCGCTGTATAAATCTCTATATCGGTGGTGATCTGTTGGCCTAGTATTGGTCTAACGTAAAACATTAATTGAAATTAATGAGATAAAATTAAACCATGTTAGTCTCCCTCTCTCTCTCTCTCTCTCTCTCTCTCTCTGTATATATCTCTATCGGTGGTGATCTGTTGGCCTAGTATTGGTCTAACGTTAAACATTAATTGAAATCTTTACTTTAGACCGTATTGGTTGTCTTGGCTGTGGAGAAAGCACACAAGCTGCAGTAGGACAAACACTGGGATGTGATGGATTTTTACGATTAAGTGATGATTCAAATACTAGACTGTGAACTGTTTAACTTTGAGGTTTCTGTAAGACGTCAAAGACAGTTATGTTTTTGTGCTAAAATCATGCCAGAGATTTTGTCAAGAGTAAATCTCTGCATTCTGTCTTCTAATTCGAGATATTTTGGGAAGTGAAAACAGATTTTCATCGCTTCTGAAAGTTTGTTTTTAAAATTATTTTTTGATGAAAGCTGGTTTGTAAAAAAGTTCGACACAAGTTAAAATGTTGGGTATGTAAATATATAAAAGTAGGTCTGATAATTTTATTATAGATTTGTATTAAGCTTCGCACGCGCTACTGCGACGTCTGCGGACATCTGGCTGTATGCTCAAGTAAGTTAGGAATGCTGGAATGACAAACTATTTAGAAACATTTACTTAAGTCGACAGTTGACATTAATGTTCGAGGGTAGTGTATAGGCTACCAGTTGTTCAGTAAACTGGACACTTCAGAATAAATGACATGAAATCATGATATTGCAGACGGGCAAACGCGATCTGTCTACTTTCCTTTGCCAGGCCAGGGGAATCTAGGCTTAAAAGTCCTAGTAACGTTATCGGAATTGAACTCAGGACCTGATACTTAGTGAGCGACCGGCAATTCCGTCTGCGTTTTCTTGTCAGGCCAACATGGAGATGTTTAGTGAGCAAACGCCATCGTTTTCCTAGATATTTTATAAGTGTTTAGTTTTGTTTTTAATTATCAATTGGAGAAAATCATCCTTTCTGCACCTTATTTTTATTAAGTCGATTGTCACAATAACTTTACTATTTTTAAACAAAGCAAGCAGAAATATGGTTTTGTATTGTAAACATAAACCCGTCATTCCCCGGAGATTTAAAAGTCTTCTCCAACTGCTAATCCATTTCATATTTTGTTTCCCTGATATAACCTTGTGCATTTGTTTTTGTTTATTGACTTTTCTGCTTTGTGTATTTAAGCATTAGACATTTAAAAAAGAGAATAACCAGAGCTTGTGGCCACACAATAGTTGTAAAATCATATCTTGGAATAGGCACGATAATAAAGGTGCTGGCTTATACCAGCTTATACCGTTATTGATCGGATTTCAACCAAAACAGGTGGAAAAGTTAAGTAACCATGCGCCATTTGTATTTTACGCTAAAAATATCAAATTTCTTACGGCGTAATGCCCGCTAATATGTACGTAGGTTGATTATTCAATATAATTAAAGTTGCATTATGGGAGATTAGATAAAGAGTTGGCAGTTCTCACTATAATAGATACAAACTAGATAAAGTAAAGGGAATTCACTGAAAATATCGGTCAAATTGATCCACTTTAAACCGAGATTTTAGCGACTGAATTTTCGGTCTAGCCTCGATCATCATTTCTAAAGTCGGTACAATAATAAATATAGTCTCGTTTATACATTTTAAGATTAAATCACTAATGAAAGTTGAGCAGCAAATGAGATCGTAATCCAGTAAATATCGCATGCTAGAGTTGACGTCGAGAGTTGAGTATGACCTGGATAATTTAATCAATGTGTAATTAGTAATTTATATAACATTTCAGGCCTAAAGAAAGACCTGCAATAGGTATATTTAGCCCTTGTATATTGTCCATAGATGTTCCCTAGGCTTTTAGATTCAATCGCACAACAAAATGGCGGTGGGCTTATTTTATGACGAAGCAGTATAGATCGATGAAATATTTTTTATAAATATTGAACTGAATTGAACCATTTTTGGACTGATATTCATATTAGATATTTATCTTTCACAGTATCGCAAGTAATACCCCACCCCCTTTTTTTATAGAAAAACCTTGTGTACGCGATAAAGGCTTCATTGTCAATAAATCTTTTCCATACTTGAAGCAATGAGGTCATCGATCACTATCGATATTCGTTATCCGCAGCCGTCCATTCTTGACTTATCCCTCCTTTGTCGAAAACTGTGTGCACGCGATAGAGGTTAAAGGTTATTTTTTTTCAAATTTGGACAGACACAATGGTGACACAAGAGGCACAAGGATCCTAGATCCTTTTCCAAATTCCTCAACATCCAAGTTTTCCTTTCGTATAAGTAGCAGTTGAGTTGAGACAAAGCTGCTGGGTGGGCATATTCCTCGCTTTGCGTCGCTATCTTTATAACTATTGACTCTCTTTTTCCCATTTCAGATATTTGATGCGGTGTAGAATGGGATTATGGCAAAATATCATCACTATTATCATGACATTCCTGAATACAGTAGTAACGATCACCCAGACCTGATGGCTGAATTAAGTTTATCGGGTTATTCACGCCGTTCAAGTGGGTTTAAAAGCATATTGTTTTCTGTCACTGCATTTTTGGAGTTACTTTTAGTAACAAGTGTTATCGTATTGGAGTATTTTCTGAGGTAGGTACAATTTCATGCATTATATTAAAGAATTTAACATGGGATAACCTACTAGATTTGGTTTGCAGAATCTAATTTTGAAGATCCGTGGAGTAAAGATCTAATAGACGCTGCCCATAAGTTGGTCTCAACTTTCGACAGTCTGACCTTGTTTTATTATCCCCAAAGGCTACAGGCCTGTTATTAATATTAGCATACTTGGGTATTGTCTTCCTGTTTGACACCATCTTCGGGACATTTACATCAGCTGCTAACAAAAGACTACACTTAATACAGTCCCCAGAATTATCACTAGACATCCATGACAACTTAATAGATCATTAAACTGGTAACGCATCTGCAAAACCCTCTTTGATTTTTGACAATTTCCAAAAGTAACTCCTATGTTTAATGCCCTAGATTACAAAAGGTAGTTAGAACCCCTCCACACACGTATTAGGGAATCTTTATATTATAGTCCAACTTGACGATATAATTAAAAACTCTACTGATTTTCGAAGATGACTTCTTTACTTCTATTATGATTATTGACTTCTAAACTTTGTTCAACGCCCAAAAAATCTAAACGAGGTCTTTATTAAACCCCACGATGCATAGGTATATAGCTCTTGATTTTCAAGATAAACTATAGCAACACCAATTTTTCTCCCAGACGTTACTGTTATTTAAAGTTGACCAATGAAAGTTTGCTCGTAAACCAAATATAGACAACGATATTACCTAATTCGTCCACTAGAATTGCCCTTGAGTAGATTCAATTGCCTATTTAAATTTGTATTTTATTTTAAATCAGTTTCAACTTTCTATTTGCTAATTTTATTACTGAAATCAGCTGTTCATCGTTTAAAGTTGACGTGACTGTTTGATTAAAAAATCTATTTATATTGACAGAAAAATGCATTTACAAACGGAACACAGTTAGATAACATCTACAGTTAAATTTGACGAGCCATTCTAAATATTTAAATACTGCAAAAAAATTGACAAATCAAGATGAGAGATTCAGATTTAGATAAAGTTTAATTGACTAAATGTTAAGACCAGGTCAATGATATTGTTGACACGACAGAGATCTCCAAAGATTGACAGAAGTAGGAAATACTACGTTGTAAACAATCGCTATCAATACTGATGAAAATAAAAACAAGAAGAAAGATTGCCTTTGGTAAATTTAATTTACCGCCGGGATATGAGTAAAGACACGTCTGGGAGAAATTTGGCATGATACTATTGATGTTAATCGGCAAACTGGCAAACAAAGATTTAGGATTGGAGGGATTTTGTCATTGGACAGACCTGCAACAGCTCAAGAGAAACATTGTAAAGTGGACAATATATCTATAGTTTGCTGAATTAATCCGATTTTAGAAACTGTATGGTCAGTTGTAATATTTGGGATACATTGATCTGAATGATGGTGCCAATAAAGTACAATACAGCACACCAAAGACTTCCGATATTTTGAAGAACTCAGAAGAAAGACCACTACAGTTATTACCCATTCTGAAAAAGGAGCTGTTGATATGAAAGTACAAATGGACACAAACACATTTTTAATTGTTTATCTTTGGTGGGAATGCTGAACAATTCACTTTGTAATGCTACAGTCTAGCGGAATATGTCCTAAAAGACTATCAATATATATTTAAAAGAAGCCGGAGACTTCCTTTTGTTCAAAGCTCAGGCAGTGTCTTTTGATCGAGATAGATGTGTGTGAAATAGCTTTATTTAACGTCCGCTTTCACCGAGGTGATATCGAGATAGATAAAGAACTACTACATAAAAGAAAATCCAACCGGATGCCAACATAATTACAACGACAAAGCAATTTATTAGGTGAGATTTATATATTAAAATGATTTAACCCCTTTGATTCGTTTCACCAAAACAATTGTCGATTTCATCGGATTTATTAATTTGTTTGGTGCGATGACCCGTGGCTTCCTAGATACAGCCGACACAGCAAGCCAACAATGAAACTAGAATTACTACACAAACTGAGATCGGTTTAATCCCTTTAGACGCTTTGTTATAAAGAAATAAGATAAATAGATCGCATGGGTTACACATGGATTCCGTTCTTGGTATACATATACTTTATACACTGTTCTAAACCCCAATCGCTTACCTTGCCAAAAATGCACTTCTCAAATCTTTCAACGACTTATTTATGCAAAGTTGTATACAATGGAATTAACTTATTATGTGCAAATGTTTCTAAATTCTTCGCGGACGTGTGGGATCAATATTGTTCTGTTCAACACATCTTCCCACATATAAGTTTGGTTAAAAACACTTTGAGATATATTTCAAAACGTATTGCAGTTAAAGTTTCAGAGAGGAAATCCGAAGGTTATGATACCGAGAAAAACAAAGCTTTATCGTTTTGGTTCTCCGATAAAAAGGGCCAAATATTTCGGGGTAGAAACAGTTCCAAATTTCCAAATGAAGTTCAATACATGCATCACCCTCAAAATTCAAATCGGCGGCAAAATAGTAGTAGTAGTAGTAGTAGTTGGTTCATGACATTCAACCCTTGGAAACTGCTTTGGTCTGTAATTGTGTTTTCATCAAAACGTCACTTTTATTTCCACCATATAAATCTTCTTATTTTATTCAATGTAACAACACGAGAAAACTGATATTTAGATTATTAAAATGATAAATTTAACGTAAATGTATATTAATATTTAAATTCTAGGTCTCATGATTTTATTAGATCCAGTTCCAGTCATGTAATATCTTGAAATTTTTCATTATAAAACTAAAAGATAGCAAGACGTTAGTTCGACGAAACTTTCTCCCTCTCTCTCTCTTTTTATTATCTCATTACTCGAAGCATGATATTTTGTCCTTAAAGTTTTGACTAACACAATTTACAGAAATTAATGATTTCTGCAAAGTTTTCTTAAAAGCAAATATTGATAATGGGGTAGAGTTTTTGATTTTCCCCCTAAAATGTACGAAATGGCTAAGCAGTTAAACAAATCAGTAATTGTGTGGCTAAACTGTCGGTAAAGACAATATAAAAAGTGTAAACAATTTAATTGTCAATATTTATTTAAATTTTAAAGTTTATTTAAGAAGAAAATTGGTCATTAGCCATTGCACTGTTTGTCCGGATTATCCAGGTCGAAATATTGTATTTATATGTCTGTGGGTCGATAACAGGTTATATTTTACTAAAAGTTTTTTTTCCGGGCTTGAATCTTTTAGACATTTATTTACGTCATGGCAAGCCCATAGTTAGCCGCGTTGCGACTGTTGAATTTTCAAAATTAGCTCCCGACATTCCCGTTTCCGTTGACTGTAAACGATAGATTGGTCACCGTGACAGACCGTTTCACTGGCCAATTCCCCACTTCAAAGAAACTGCCAGTAATATAACAACTCTTCCAGATTCCAGTGCTGTAAAGTAAAACGATATTGTTTTAATCAGATTGGATTTAATTTAAAATGTAAAGACTTGTTCCTTTGAAATAAAATAAAGATAGTAAGCTGGCACTGCCAGGCAGGATACGCCCACATTTTCGAGACATGGATAGAGAACAAGCAAAACCGAAAGTGATATTTCCTACAATAATTCATAAAATTACAATTTGATATGCGCAAATATCGAAAAGAATCAAGATCTTTAGGTTATAAACATGCATTTCAACTTTCAACAAAATCAAATTAAAATTGTGACCTATACTGGGTCCACAACCTTGATATACCATATTTTAACACCATTAGCGTACAAACGGCAGCCATTTTGTCTGGCAATTATGGTCCGATTTCCTTGAAATTCAAACTCAACCTTCCGTATGGTGTAACAGTGAAAGAGTCAAGCGTTTTTTAAAATCGGATAATAATCGTGACCTCCAGAGGGACCATAGGCGATTTTTCGGACAATCAGGGGCTATAATTCAGGAAATTATGATCTGATATGTGCAAATAACGAAAGGAACCAAGATCTTTGGGTTATAACCATGCATTTCAAGTTTCATCAAAAATTAATCAAAATTGTGACCTATACCGGGTCCACAACCTTGATATACCATTTTATAACAGTATTCGCGTACACGCGGCGGCCATTTTGTATGGCAATTTTGTTCCGAATTTTACCGAAATTCGAAATCAACCTTCCTTAGGGTGTAACGGTGATATAATCAAACGATTTTTTTAAATCGGATAATAATTGTGACCTCCAGAGGGACCACAAGCTAAACAAAGACGATTTTGCATATAGTCAGGGCCATAATTCAGGAAGTTACAATCCGATATGCGCAAATATCGGAAGGAACCAAGATCTTTGGGTTATAACCATGTATTTTAAGTTTCATCAAAATTGAATTTTAAAATTGTGACCTCTACTGGGTCCACAACCTTGATATACCATTTTTTAAAAAGTATTCGCGTACGAATGGCGGCCATTTTGTATGGCAATTTTGGTCCAATTTTTCCAAAATTCGAACTCAACCTTCCTTAGGGCGTAGCGGTGATATAATCAAACGATTTTTTTATTCAGATAATAATTGTGACCTCCAGAGGGACCACAAGCTAAACAAAGGCGATTTTGCGTATAATCAGGGGCCATAATTCAGGAAGTTACGATCCGATATGCGCAAATATCGAAAGGAACCAAGATCTTTGGGTTATAACCATGCATTTCAAGTTTCATCTTAAATCGAATTAAAATTGTGATCTATACAGGGTCCACAACCTTGATATACCATTTTTTAACAGTATTCGCGTACAAACGGCGGCCATTTTGTATGGTAATTTTGGTCCGATTTTTCCGAAATTTGAACTCAACCTTCCTTAGGGTGTAACGGTGATATAATCGAACGGTTTTTTATATCGGATAATAATTGTGACCTCCAGAGGTACGACGAGCTAAAATAGGTGATTTTTCGGACAATCAGGGGCCATAATTCAGGAAATTACGTTCCGATAGGCGCAAATATCGAAAGGAACCAAGATCTTTGGGTTATAAACATGCATGTCAAGTTTCATCAAAATCGGTTCAAAATTGTGACCTCTATAGGGTCCACAAGCTAAAAACGTGATTTTTCGTACAATCAGGGGCCATAATCCATGAAGTTTTGATCCGATACATGCCAATATCGAAAGCAGCCGAGATCTTTTAGGGTTAAACTTATATTTTAAGTTTCGTCAAAATCCGACAAGAATTGTGACCTGTAGAGAGTCCACAAACAATTGTGGACGGACGGACGGACGGACAGACGGACAGGGGCGACGACATAATACGTCCACATGAAAATGTGGGCGTATAAAAACCAAGTAGGAACAATCCAAACCATAAGACAGAATTCGAACTCCTACAAAACCTTAAAAGCAAAATAGTGTATTCATGCAAAATAGTGTATTCATGCAAAATAGTGTATTCAGCAAATGGACTGCTCCTCCTGTACAAAATACACGACAAACAGTGGTAACAGGTGTCCGGATGAGTAAGCTTACCCTGCTTGGGGCCACACCTGCCATAGCTGCCTAAAAAATATAAGGCGAAATGTCCGTAAAATGAACTATCGGTATGCAAAAGTGTCTATTCCACTCAAAATATAGGTTTTATTTTTAAAAAATCTACGGAAGGGGTGTATAGAGTACACCAAGTGGTTGTTGTGGTCAATTACAACTACTTCTCAATTTGAAGACAGTTCCAGTTGTTTTCTTCTTAGGGATATGTCCTCGAATATATATTAACTAAATTGATATTCAAATTGACAAAGACATATTTTTTTTGTTTCAGATAAAAAAAAAGTATACACAGATTAACAAACGTGTATTCAGTTTGGGGAATCACAAACTTTATGGCACCATTGGCTTCTGACTTGAATATAATATTGTAATTATAATTATTATAGAAACACAATACTGTACAGTAGAAGATCTTAGATGCTAGCAACAAAAAATAACAATTAAAGAACAACAGCAAACTCACAACAGTTCCAGAAGAGCAGAACAACAGAAATATTTTGCCTTAAAAAGGAGAAATACGCTATGAAAATTAACTCCTAATAGTTAAATAGAACAAGAGTACACATCTGACAGTACAGTAACTATATCAATATAAGAACAAAGAACAAACACCCAGAACCACAATAGGATAACTAAACATCTCAGAAAAACTATAAGAAAACAAGAAAAACACCAGAACAACTATAGAACAATAAGAACGATCAACCCAGAACAACCCAGAACAACGCCAGGACACCAAGAACTTTCTTTAGGACAAGAGGAAAATTCGACGGCGAACCCACTCACAGGAAATAACCAACCACCTTTTGCGAACACAATACTTTTTAGACAATTAAAACTATACTTTTCTACAAAATGAACCGAAATGTGTCTCTCAGAAAACGTAGCAATAACAAACGTTAAAGAAACATCACAGCAACGGCATCGGACGAGAAAGGGGTCCGTTAACATCACAGACAAGACTATTTTAAGACCGAGGGCGAACTTAACGGTTAATGTTCTACTGTTGTGAAATAGACAGATAAGACATATTAAAAAAATGAAAAGCAAAACATGTTCATTGTAGGATGTTTCTCATTTAAGCATTAATTTAATATTACATGCAGGTCTTCCAACAGGCTGTCTCTAACATTTGTTTTCAGTGTAAGTTGAGAGCTTGGTGTATGAGAGTCTTACGGAAATGTCAAGCCTAGATTTAATCAATTTTATATTAACATTTAGGTGGACAGAGGTATTTCCTTTAAGAAGAGCCGTCTTCTCCTGTACAGATCCCAGCATAGGGTGTACAACTAAAGATGCCGAACTTCTATCAGATTTTGCATTTTCTGCCCGAGTTCCATCTGAAGTCATCTACGCCTTAAGTTTTTCTATACCGCCCTTTATAGTAAGTATTTAACAGTAGATTTCATCACCCACAACCTCACCCCTTTCCCTACCTTCGCCGATTTAACTCCAGTTGTTAGTAGTTATCTTCATGACTCAAGTGGTTTGAAAATTATTTTTGATATTTTCCTCTTGATACTGACGTCCAAATTTTGCATCCTGGCATTGAAGGAAACAAATTCGGCTATTTTTCGGTATAATCGAATCAAAGCACCCTAATTCTGTATACAGTTGTTACTGGGTATCTTATTAAAAATGAACTTTTGGGGGCTTATATATTCATAATTTGGCCTGGCAACAGTACAAACACGAATCTACGAGATATGTATGTAAAACTATGTCTTAACATCGACAATCATTTATTGTCTGGCAACCTTTCTTTAGATCTCCATACGGCACTAGATGGAGATAATACGCTTTAAATGTGAAACAGAAATAGAAATTTAACTACATGTCTGTAACAAAGGTGTTATTTTTTTCAGATATTTATGGGTGAAATTGGTTTATATACTTTTACCACTGAGCCCCAGAAAACTATTAGAATAATTAACAAACAATGTGTTATACCGCAAGTTGTTCGAAGATTAGTTCGATTTATAGGTAAATATAACAGTGATTATTGGAACTTTTTTTTGACTTCTGAAATCCAGGCTTAAAACTACAGCTCCATACCGATGGTATGAACGAGGCAAGTTGTGCTTACCTTCTAGAACTCCTTATTATTTTGCAATATTCACATGCTTGACAGGGCTTTGTAGTTCTCAAGTATATAGTAATTTATATACTTATTTCTCTATATCTCTTCTATAGGGAATAGGCCTATGTAGTGACGATGTGTTTTTTTCAAGCTTTTGACGATAATACATGTATATCTAAATTAAGACTAAGCAATAAGAATAGGCAGTTTTCTAGCCAAAACTATTCCGATCCTTAAGGCATATTGACGCGCTTCAGTACAGAGTTGTCGAGATGATTTTATTAAAATTTGACGGGACTTAGGGCACACGATGAGGACTGATTATGAATGAGGATCAAGACCAAGGGGGCATGCAAAAACTCCAAATACACAAAGCGCATCCTTGCGTCACCTTCACTTATCCCAATTCTGAATTATTTATTTTGGACTGCGAATAGCAGAGGGTTATCATCATTTTTATCCGCCATAGTGGGAGCATTTCTTTCCGTATGTGTGTAGACGTCATTTCCCCTGGTCGCCATGTTGTTAGTTTTAGCTGAGAATTGTTTACAGTTTTATTAGACCCTTCTTTCTCTTCTGTTTAATTGTGTATTACATCAACTGAAGCAACCCGCCATATTTATACAATGGCGAGAATCTATTTAAATAACAAGATAAAACATATTTTAAAATAAATATGTAAAGTTTGATAAGATTAAAGATTACAAAGGGGTTTGAAAACAAGATTGAATATCGAGTGAAAACCGACACCTTTTAATCCCGGATGAGTGGTTTATGAATAAACAAAAAACACACCCCAATAACGTCTATAAAGAGAGTGAGAAATGATGTTTAACGTCCACTCGACACACACTAACTCATTGAATGACTAATATGGTTCAATTTTATTTCAATAATTCTCTTGCGCGTACAGGGTCCTTAGCAGTGGGTTTTGGGGGGAGAAATGACCCGGAGAAAACCCACAAGGTTAGACAGGCGAACCTATTCCTTGTAACGTACAAGCGAGGATTCGAAACCACGCCATTTGACTCATTTGCAGACCTTAGGATTTCACGCACACGCGTTACACCTAAAGACTTTTGAACCTGGTTTTGTCTCTTCTAGTTATAGAGTGTCGTGGGATGTTGTTATATGCTTCAGGTTTTTAAATTTATTATGATTTGGGCCCTACTAATCACCGACAAGCTCCTAAAGAGTGGTCATTTTTTTGACAATACTTTGGGCGCTATTGACAAAAGAAACACTCTCGTCGGTGATTATAAGTAGTGGCGTTTCCAACTCGTTTTCTTCTTAAATGCGTTCCAGAGCATATGTTCTGATTACCACAGAAAACCATGATAAACATTAAAGAGCCAATCCCGAAAATAGTTTGGAGAACAAAACTGCTTCATTTTGTGTTAAAATTCCTTAAAATCCTCCACCTTTAGGGTCGAGCAACTAACTCAACACATGTGATACGTTTTTTTTAAAAAAATGGAGTCGGGTGTATATTTCAGATGGACAATTAAACATGTTGGGAACATTGAACGCTTATGGGGATACTGCAATTATATTACTGCACACTGATCTTAGTACATTTAGACTGTAAATTTTTGACCTTGTAATAGAAAGGACGTTTTCGTTCTATTCTCTTTAAATGAATTTACTTTTCCCTTTTTCGGCCTATTGTAGATTTCATCTGAATGAAAACAAATTGATTAGAATAGCTGTATACCCTGTTTTAAAAACAAATATACATCAAAGAAGCTTTTAATTTGCAGGCGTGTTTGTGTTTGGTGGATTCACTTTGATGGTGTTCGTGGACATTGTTAAAATTATGGTGGGCCGGTTACGTCCTGATTTTCTCGAAGTGTGTCAGCTTACCAATAAGTCAATGTGTACTAGTTTGTACCCTGGGGGTGAACCCTTCGGTACTCATGATCTTTGTCAAAATACAAATCGATTGCAACTTAGACAAGCTAGGTAAGCTGTGTTTTCTGTTGATATCTATATTTGCTGAAATAATCGACAGTGTCGAGGTGTGCCAACTTACAAATAGCTTACTGTTTAGTCTAGACCGTACCCTGGGGGTAAACCACATGGTACCCAAAACATACAAATCAATTGTAACGTTAAACATTTTGTTGAAATAACAACAACACTTAATGGTTTGCAGTTTAGCAGTATTTTGTTGACTGTTTTGTAAGAAGGGGAGTGTGTATAGAAAGAAGAATGCTTATAAACCATGCTAATCCTCAAAAAATAATTCACCAAATGTATTTGGTGAGAGATCGACAAATCGTTATCCTGTGTCTGGGAAAACTTAGCACACTATTAATCTAATCGAATTGACCGTATTATGATGATATTGGGTTACATGCTACTAAAACAATTACCTTGTATTTGAAAAAAAAAATTATGGCAAGTAATCATCGGTTTGATAAGCACGAGGTTTCGCTAAATATCCGCTTTTCATTATCAAACAAAATTGAATTTAGTAAACTTTAACAATTGCCAATAAAAGGGACAATGTTAAATACTTCCCGTGATTGTGTGATTATTAGGTTAGCCGTTCCTAATTTGTCACTGGGATAAGCCTATATAGGGTTGGGCGGCTATTGCCTTATCGCCTGGAAACCAATTGCTTCTAAATTCATCAGACGTTATTGTTTGTCTCTTAAAACTTTTAAAAATTAGCTAAAAAAGTATGTCATTTTAGGGACGAACAAATATTGACCAGTTTATTCTTCCATTCATTTTTTGTTCACACGAGAAAATACTTTACTAAGTTAACCCACTTAAAAAGAAGATTGACAAATAAAGACGGTTGTTTTTCTCTTTTAAGTTAATTCTTTAACTAGTTTCTGCCAGCAATTCAATTAAGCAAACATTTTCTTTTTCTATTTGTTGTTTGGTTGTTCAGAATAAAAAAGTAATTAATTTATCAATACAAATATACCGGGGTTCTAACTCATTTCCATAACGCGATACATTAGCAATTAAAATTGTTTTAATAAAAATAATAGATGATAATAGTTTGGAACATTTATATTTGTCAATAGTAAACACTCTAAGATAAGTTATATTTGTGTTACTGATGCAATAAAAGCCACATTTTACAAAATTTGAATCCCGCAACGCAACACATGGTGTAAAGTTGACAACTTATATTAGAAGTCATGTTTCCTTAATAATAATTACACCTGTTGGTATAAATGCAGTAGGCTTTGTAGCTCATCCAAAACACAACTAGTGACTATAATTACACCAATTACACTTTTGCAACCCAACAAACGGTGTAAAATTAATACTGTTTAATTCCCATAAATGATTACACCCTTTGGTGTACATGCATAATAACACTCGTAGTGGTGTAGCTCATCCAAAAGACACCTTAACGTGTACAATTACACCTATTCAGGTGCTCAGTAAGTAGTCATGAAAATCGGTTACACATGTTGGGTGTAGCTCTTTCAATTCGGTTACCCTTGCAAAAGCATTACACGTTTAAAAAAAAAACATGCTGCGGTGTTTAAACTTCTTAACACTACGTAAGCTTTTTTTTATTAAAAAAAAAATTACACCTATTTTTAAAGTTTACAACGTCGCACCCTTTATCGTAATTTGTTCACTACTTATAGCTGGGTGTGGTTAAACTGATAGTTTATTAATTACAGATTATAATTATGACGTTTAGTACAATTAAAAATGATTTTTATTTTCAGAACGTCTTTTCCGTCTATGAATTCAGCATTAACAGCATACGCTGCTTTCTATATTGGAGTAAGTAACTTTTCAGTAACATCAGTTACAGTCCTCGAAGACGGGACCGTTAGGAGAATTTTTTTGAAAATTTAACTGCCGCCAACGGGTTTCCTGCTATTTCAGCCGGTGAACAAAGCAACTCCAGAGTGGTCTAATATAGCCTTATTAGTGTGGCTGATTCGAATTCCAATCAATCGTTTAAAGTCCGGGACCGTTGGGAAAAATGCTTGAAAATTTAACTGTACCAAACGCGTTTTCCTGCTATTTCAGCCTGGGAATACAGCAACTTCAATTTGGTCCAATATAGCCTACCTGGCTGACCTGAATTCAAAAATTCCAATCAATCGTCGTGCGGTATGGAGGCCCAACCCTCCCGGAGAAAAAGTTTGAAATTTTAATCACCTCTAGCCCGTTTAAGCAACTCCAAAAGTATCCAATGGTTTTTTAACCGAAATCCCATTCTGAATTCCAACCATCCAATCTGGATTCATAAAATAATAATCAGGCAGGTTTCCCACGAGTTCTTCGGTTTCTTCCTGCAGTAATGACCTGGGGCCTGTTTCACGAAATTTTAACTTAAGATAAAATCCAAATTTTAGTACATACTCAAATCTGATTGGCTAAGCGCTAAAATCAATCTAATACTATCCAATAGAATTACTAAAATCGGATTTTATCTTAGTTAAAATTTCGTGAAACAGGCCCCAGGCCTAATTTGTTACCCTTGTAAAATGACGCGATTATCGATTCCTGAAAAATGTCGCACTAACTAGGAGTGGCTCCAGACAAAATGTTTTAATCCATAGTCAACTCAGTACAAATTCGTGATATTCAATTACAAGAAAAGTAAAATTAGTGTTTTATGAGGGCTTGATGGCAGTAAAGGAAGCAAAATTAGAAATGCCCGAAAAATTTCAGGTTTATAGACAGCGGCGCCGGTTTTCTTTGAGAGGCGAATGACCCCCCGAGAAAATTTTGGATTTTTTGAAAGTCGTTTACCTGTCCGATACCTGTTTTTCGGGCAATACTTATTTTCGGGCAATACCGTTTTTTTGGGGGGCCTACCTATCATAAGAGAGCTTCGGGCATTTTTTCGGGCATGCAGTGAACAAGAAAAAGACGAGAAAATACTTTTCGGGCAGTGTGGATCTCATAGAAATAAGTTAGTTATATTTTTTCTCTAAACGTTAATAGGAAAAAAAGGTCGTCGAATTTTTCATTGCCCGAAAATAATTTGTTTGGGGGGGGGGGGCAAATTCCCCCCCTGCCCCCCGGCTCTTACGCCTATGAAACCAAGACGTCACATCGCATGAATGGTCCATCAAAAGATTTGAACAGCGTAAGTCACAGATGAGGGCTACGTAATGCCTCGAACTGAAAAGAAAATGGGTCGTCGGTAGTATGCTGTGACATTAGTAAGTCCAAAACGAAGTCATTGGTCCTAATGTTCCTACAGAGACTGCGGTCTTTGGTAGATCAACTTTCTATATATTGACTTAATGACATGGTTGATATGTTGACGCTTACAGCTCGTGGAATTTCAGACTGTGACTTGTCCGAGTGATGTTTCAAAGTCAGTACTGTACTGCGTTTCCTCGGTATGACGTCCATGACGCTCCACAGCCAAAATATAATGTAATAGTCAATGGAATCGGACTGCATTATCCAACTGTGTAAATAACCGCGTATAGGTACTGCATCATGCTCCTTAATCCAGACAGTTGGAATCAGAATAATCGTATTCATCGCTGATTGAAACACTGTAAAACAACAGAATACTGCTAACAATTAGAGTAACCGAAAATAAGTGACAAAACATTGGTGATACAATTAATTTCAACATGGGTGTATAATACTAGCCGGCAAGTCAATTTGATTAATATAACTATAAACATTATTTTACTGTATTTCAGATGTATATACATGGTGCAATGAGAAGTCATACTGTTAGAATAATACGGCCGTTTATATCACTAGTATTTGTTATGTTTTCATTGTTGTGTGGGTTGGCAGAAGTGGGATTATGTTTAAGCCATTGGACTGATACCGTGATAGGTTTCTGTATGGGAGTTATCTTAGCTTTTTATTTAGTAAGTATCAATAAATATACCCGAAGGAAAGCAGAACAAGACATTCAGGTGGGACATAACTTACCTTAAACTTTGGAATAGAATTAACGCCAATAGTGCTAAAGAGTTCGGGATAGACCGAGACACACAATATGCACATCGTTCACCGAGTGTATTTTCGTGTTTCTCTGTGAAAATGGGGTGGGTAATATCGGTCACAAAAACCTCCGTATATTCTGAACAATATACACCGAAATTATAATAATTTTCAGCAAAGGTGTCTGAAAATGTTTTCTGTTGTCTGTAAAATTCCATAAAGGTCTTGTAGTGGGGCGGTTAAGCAAAAAATCGTGCATTTTTGAGTAAAAGCATGAAACTTGGCACATAGATGGAATGAACCCTACTGATAATTTTTAGATGTGGATCCACCTCAGCAGCTCCCCCTGGTGGACGTTGCGGCCATTTTTTCCAAAATGGCCGCCAAAAGTGGACCGGTTAAGCAAAAAATGGGGCACTTTGTGTTAAAAGCATAAAAATTAGCACATAGCTGGCATGAAGCCTACTAATTATTATTTTGTGATGTGGATCCACATCAGCAGCCCCCACCCCTGGTCGTTGAGGCCATCTTTTCCAAAATGGCCGCCTAAAGTGTGTCGGTTAAGCAAAAAATCGTGCATTTTTTTAATAAAAGCATGAAACTTGGCACATAGATAGAATGAACCCTACTGATTATTTTTGGATGTGGACTTACCTCAGCAGCTCCCCCTGGTGGACGTTACAGTTTTCCAAAATGGCCGCCTATAATGGGCCGGTTAAGCAATAAATTGTGCACTTTGTGTTAAAAGCATGGAACTTGGCACATGGGTGACATGCACCCTACTAATTATTATTTTGGGATGTGGACCCACCTTTGCAGACCACCCCCTCCCTCACCCAGGTGGCCATTACGGCCATCTTTTCCAAAATGGCCACCTATAGTAAGCCGGTTAAGCAAAACATCGTGCACTTTGGGTTAAATGCATGAAACTTGGCACATAGATGGCATGAACCCTACTAATTATTATTTTGGGATGTGGATCCTCCTCAGCACCCCCCCCCCCCCACTGGTGGTCATTACGGCCATTTCTTTCCAAAATGGCCGCCTATCCATTGAAATACATATAACTTTGGAACTATACATTGTAGAATAATAATTTTAGTGTCCATGTGTATAGATCTGAGATTCACACAGAAGAAACATGACTCCAAATACAACCAAAGAAGTAAAATCATTTAATGATAAGTCACTTTTGATAACAGTTGCCTTCACAAAGGCAAAGAGAAGTGCACTGGAGGCTGGCCTTGTGGCACTTGCACAAACCCCTGCATGCCTTTCTGCAGTTGCATTGAATTAGTTCATAGCATGCATCTTGAGCTTGACTAATTGTGGTCCACTTTGGTTGCCATGATCCATCACTGTTGTTTTATCCCCAATCTGTAGGACTTGGTAAGCGTGGGCTCTTTTTGCAGTACTTGCCCCAAACATGCACTCCTTGGTAGGCTGCCCTTAGTATATGCTGCATTAGTGCACCAGTGACATCTTGGAATACAGCTCATGTGCCCCACACTGTCTTTTTGCCTTTGCCATTAAAAATGGATGTGTAATCACTCCCTGTGAATGCTTGGAACATTGCCAATGCGGGTGCTTTAGGTGGGCGGTTGCTTTGGGTGCTTTAGATGTCCTCGCTGTAATTTACTTGTGTCCTGCATGTGCAGCATCCCACAGCTGACAGAAGAGCTAACAATCACTGAATTCCAAGGCAAAGAGGTGTACAGCACTCGAGGGAGCCAGGTACTATCAACACCTTTGAGAGATGACAAAACTTGGATAGAACCATGCTCACACGAGGAAGCGGATACACGATTGGTACTGCATCTGTGGGATGCTTCACATGCAGGACACGAGAAAATTATGGTGAGGACATCCGACACTGATGTGGTGGTATTGATTCTGTCCAAACTTCACAGCATTCAAGTTAGTGAGGTGTGGATATCATTTGGAGTAGGGAAACACCACATATACATTGCATCACATGATATTGCTGCTACCCTTGTTCCATCTAAAGCACCCGCATTGGCAATGCTCCATTCATTCACAGAGAGTAATAACACATCCCTTTTTAATGGCAAAGGCAAAAAGACAGTGTGGGGTACATGAGCTGTATTCCAAGATGTCACTGATGCATTCCTTTTACTTGCCAAGGGTCCTTCAATTATCCCTGACAACATCTTTGCTTTGTTGGAGAAATATGTTGTCATGTATGATAGGAAATGTGGATTGTCCAAAGTGAATGAGGCAAGGCAGCATCTCTTTGCAAGACGATCCAGAGCTTTGGAGAATATCCATCCAACACAAGCAGCACTAATGCAGCATATACTAAGGACAACCTACCAAGGAGGGCATGTTTGGGGGCAAGTACTGCAAAAAGAGCCCATGCTACCAAGTCCTACAGATTGGGGGTGAAACAAGTGTGATGGATCATGGCTACCAAAGTGGACCACAATTGGTCAAGCTCAAGATGCATGCTATGAACTAATTCATTGCAAATGCAGAAAGGCATGCAGGGGTTGTGCAAGTGCACTTCTCTTTGCCTTTGTGAAGGCAACTGTTATCAAAAGTGACTTACAATGTATCATTAAATGATTTTACTTCTTTGATTATATTTAGAGTCATGTTTCTTCTGTGTTAACCTCAGATCTATACCTGTGGAACGATTTAAAACCATCTGGTCCTGATAATGATATTAGTTCCAGCCCTTCAGTACAATCTTTTAAATGTGCTCTTAAAACTTACTTATTTAAAAAAGCTTTTAATTAGATATATATTATTTTATTATATTGCATCTTTTTGTAGTCTTTTAGTTGTTTTATATATTTTCTGTTTTACTGGTATATGATTGTAAAGCGCTTCTGAACACCGTTGGTGGAATTAGCGCTATATAAATGTTTTAATGATAATAATAATAATAATAACGGCCACTAGGGGGAGGGGGGGCGTCTGCTGAGGTGGGTCCACATCCCAAAATAATAATTAGTAGGGTGCATGTCATCTATGTGCCAAGTTTCATGCTTCTAACACAAAGTGCATGATTTATTGCTTAACCGGTCCACTATAGGCGGCCATTTTGGAAAACAAAATGGCCGTAACGTCCACCAGGGGGAGCTGCTGAAGTAAGTCCTCATCCAAAAATAATCAGTAGGGTTCATTCTATCTGTGTGCCAAGTTTCATGCATTTATTAAAAAATGTACGATTGTTTGCTTAACCAACCCACTATAGGCGGCCATTTTGGAAAAGATGGCCGTAACAACCACCAGGGGGGGGGGCTGCTGATGTGGATTCACATCACAAAAAAATAATTAGTAAGGTACATGCCATCTATGTGCCAAGTTTCATTCTTTTAACACAAAGTGCACCATTTTTTGCTTAACCGTTCCACTTTTGGGGGCCATTTTGAAAAAAATGCCGCAACGTCCACCAGGGGGGGGGGGCTGCTGAGGTGGATCCACATCCCAAAATAATCAGTAGGATTCATGCCATCTATATGCCAAGTTTCATGCTTTTACTCAAAAATGCACGATTCTACCAAAAATGCTTCCTTAACCGCCCACTATTGGTGCATATTACCTACAGACTCTTATTCCCCCCCCCCCTCCGCCCACCCTTTCCTTTACCCTGCTCTAAAAATATTAATAAAAAATATTTCCATAAAGCATCTACTGTACGCCAATTGCCCAGTTTCATCTGAACACGCTTGTGTATTTTTACCCGTAAAAGAATAAACATAGTTTTAGAAACACTGATCATTTGTGTGTATCTGTGTTTATTTAAACTAACTAAAGCGTTTTTCTTTCTTAACCAGGGTTTTGCGGTTTTAAATAATTTCCGGGAACATTTATCTCAAGAAAAACTTATAGAATTATTGAATAATTATGTCGCTGATAGTTATTTTAATTATGATGTAAGTAAATGTATATTTTTTTAAAACCCATACTGTATCCTTCCATAGTTAAAGATGTATTATGTATGGCCAATTCTGCCTACTGCGGATCTTTACTTTGGCATCAAATATTATATACATTTTGTTTAAGAGATTTATTCACGAGATAATCCTATAATCAATTCTCTATAGCTTACATAACATAATGTATCTTTAAAATAAACAAACAAAGGCAATTCCAAAAATGGAGACCGATCATCTTCAATCGTTCTACAGGAAAATGAATCGTTTTAAAGCGATATTTTCATTTTTTTTTTTTTGTTCTCGGTGTTATACTCATTTGTTATTTTAATATAAACAGTTAATATGCATTTTTAGGAGACTCCTCTAAAAAAATTATCTAAAAAAATTTTTCTCGATAAATACAACGTACAACAGACGTGCTTTTCTTTCAGGATGGTTACAACTGGTTGAAACCAGAGCCTGTGACGTCAATACGTATCCCAAGAGCTCAAGTTTATAGGACATCAAGCGAGGAAACTGACGTCAAATACAGAAGACCCAGATTAAAACACAGCACATTTCAACGTGATCGCCACAATTCTATGGACAGATACAGAAGGAATTCTGGTGGAGTTGGAGCCTCGTCGCATATGTGATTTAATATAGACAATGAACATTGGTACTGCTCTGTAGACTATACACGAGTTGTGTCCCTTATTTATCTGCCACACTACCATTTTGTCAGAGCTTCTGTTGTGATATTAATGAACTAATTCAACACCCGAATCGTATTCTAGATATTACAAATCCAAGTATGAAATAAGCCAACAAAGATAAGGTTCCTATCAATACAGACAGAATCGTTTGGAATAAGAAATCTTTTCATCTTTGTTGTATTCAATCGGTCATTAGTTTTAATCATTATTTAATTATTATCGTGTTACATTAGTTGAGTGTAATCACCTTTTGTTTGATCTGGATTGTGTTGTGTTAATGGACCCGGTATATTACCTGAACCATTACCTTTACTATTCCTAAAATATGCGTATTTTTTTAGATTCGTATCACAAAAGTATTTAGTATATATATATTTCAAACAAGTTCTAATAGCTATACTATTGGCGGTTACTGTCTCGTGGTTTGTTAATTTAAAGGGCAAATCCCGATAACTCTTTGGGGAATAAAACTGCTTAATTTTGTGTTAAAATCATTTAAAACCCATTATCTAAGGCCGACCAACTAACTCGATATTTGTGATACGCATGTAAATAACTTAAACCTGACAGTCTGCATCTAGAAATGGAGACCTTTGTATTATACAGTATCTGGATGAAACCAGACTTTTTCTATAAAAATAATATGTAGGTGAAATTTATCTTTTGTTATCTAGTACAGTGCATGGGTCATTCACTGAATAGACCTCTCAAGAAACGTAAATCGATTATCAGGTCCCCAATGAAAAAAATGACCCGAAATCTTAAAAGGGTTACGTGTCCGGATAAGCAGTGTTGACGTTCACGTCCAAACGACTCAATATTTTCAGCTGAAATTTTCAGACAATGTAAATACGCCATGTTTTTATATTTTGGTCCATTAATTTCACAAATACTCGGACTTTAATTTTTGAGACTCTGTTCTTATCGGGATTGTCCCTTTAAAGATAAAAACAGAAATAACTAATCACAACTGATAAAAAATCTGTTTAAAACATAGATTTATATTTCGTTTCGTTTTTGTTTTTATATTTTCGAAGATCTTTACTACACGAATATCTGGGGGTCGTATCACGGGTCATACGAGCCGCTTTTGGCCCTATGACGTCAGACATTTGATTAACCAATAGGTGTTGAAGTTTCTAGTCGGATACCCACAGTTATATGCATTGCACTTTAAGAACTCGATACAACAGACTGATTCATTGGCTATTCCCTCATAACTTTTGCTTTGTCTTCGCCATCTGTTACGGATCATACGAGCGGTTTTGACCTTATCACGTCAGACATTTGATTAACCAGTAGGATACCCACAATTCTGTGTATTGCACGCCAAGAACTCGCCGCAACAGACCGTTTCATTGGCCAATCAATCACATCAACTAGAACGGGGGTTATATAACAAATCTTCCATATCCCAGTGTGGTAAAGACAAGTAAATCGAAATTTCGAACTATGATAAACGAAGTGAAAAGGATCTGTGTATTAATCAGATTGGTAGAAAATGGAAATGTAAACTTATAAAGATAATATCTTATATCTGTACATACATGTACTCGTATTATACATGTTATAAAATACATGTAATATGTGTATTTTGCTTATTTGTTAAAAATAACCCAAAAATAAAATGTATTATAGTATTTCCATTATATTAGACTTGTAGTTTGACCTCGGTTGTACCTGTGTCTCGTGTAACGCTTCCTGAAACCGGGAGTAGTATAATAACGTCGAACTCAGTTCCCGCCCCCCTGTGTTTATCGCGGTTGTCTAGTTTAAATGTGAGATGCTGATTTGAAATGATTTCGTATAGTTCACGTGTAATTAAAGGACAAAATTGGTGCCACTCAATATCATATCTGTGATTGAGCTGGTTAAACACATTCCAAATATAATTGAACACATGGATCATTGCTACGATAAGTGATTAATACAGGTTTCCTGAATCGTCAGTTGAATAGTTTTATAGATGGATGACTCGTGTTTTCCTTTGGCGTTCGTCACCTCCGATTTAGGAAACCTGTATTACTCAGCGATCGTAGCAATGGTGCCTGTGTTAAAATTATATTTGGAACATGAGTAATTAGTTCTATCACATGTGTGATAATTACTGACACCAATAGTGTCCTTTCTTTTTTTCTTAGGATTTGCAAAGCGATTGGGTTGCCTAGCGAGTGATATGCCATATTTATGTGCGTTATACTTCGAAAAATGTTCTCCAATGCAATCGTCAATGTAAAACATGTTTCGTGGACAGGACATTTCATATATACTATGCAAAAAAAGTAGGGGATATTTGATTTTTAAGTGTTATTAAAGTCACCTAATGAACTGACGAAGAAACAAATGACAAAATGAAATGAAGTTCACATTCATCGATTTATTCCAAATGATCGTTAGACTAAGTAAGGCACAGACTGACCATTATAAGGGTAAAATGATACCCGAGACCAAACAGCAAAGTTACCACAGCATCACAACAAAGTCAGTAATGGGTAAATCCTCCTCTGTTTGCCAAACAAGCATTGATCCGACGTGGCATACTCTTAATGAGACGTCTAAGGTCATTTTGGTCTAGATTGTCCAATTCCTGTTGCAACGCAGCAGCAAGTTCTTGGGCATTGGCAGGACGTTGTTGACGTTGACGTAACCTCTGTCCAAGCATGTCCCAGACATGCTCGATGGGGGAGAGGTCGGGATTCAGTGCTGGTCACGGTAATGTGGTGATGTTCTGTTGTTGGAGGTAACCTGTAACGATCCTGGTCCTGTGACATCCTGCGTTGTCATCCTGGAAGATGAAACAGCGGCCATGACGTCGTGCGAACGGCACAGCATGGACTGCCAAGATGTTGTCCCGGTAGTACTGGCCTGTAACACGCCCTGCAACAACATGTAAAGCCGTACTTCCAGCAACAGTGATGCCTCCCCCACACCATAACAGAACCACCCCCAAGTCAATCATGTCTGATGACGTTATAGTCTTGGAAACGCTCGTTTCGACGACGCCACACTCCCCCTCGTCTGTCCAAAAGTTCAACAGTGAAGCTTGACTCATCTGAAAACATCACATTGCTCCAGCGTCGATTATCCCAGTGTTGACGATCCCTACACCAACGACGTCTTGTCTGAATGTGATGATCTCTCAAACAAACAAGGGATCGTGCGAGGACGTCGGGCGCGAAGGTGACCACTATGGAGTCGATTCCGAATGGTCTGGCTTCTCACTCTCACACCAGTGTCTGTTTGAAGACGAGCGCCGATCTGATTTGCTGTGATGACACGATTTCTCAAGGCCAAGGTACGGATAAATTGATCCTGGGCTTGAGTTGTCGCCCTTGGTCGACCTGAGCGTGGTCTGTCCTGTACAGATTGTGTATCACGGTATCTGGACCATGGCCCCCTTATGACAGACTGAGAAACATTCATCGTCCGCGCCACAACCGCCTGTGTTGTGCCGATCTGTAGCATGTCAAGGGCACGTAACCTTTCATTTTGGGTAAGCCGACGCATATCAAAATTTGTTTTCTGGTCACTAAAACAATTAAACTGATGTTTCCACCCTGGATTCAATGCCACAATGACTGTAACATTCAAAGTTAGAGTCGTGCAAATCTTGGGTTGGACCCCCATGATGATCCCAAGCATCACCTGCATTCTATGCGGTAGCTATTGGTGCGTTTGTGCGTCACATGTAACTGGAAATGTTTCTTCTGTAAGGTTCTATAGTGACTTTTTTCGTAGTCATTTGTATATTTTAGTATTATGCCCCCAAAATCAAATATCGCCTACTTTCTTTGAATAGAATAGTTTCCCATTATAAATTATGTTCTAAAATAGCTTCACGAAGACTATAGACAACACAATTTCGTTTCGTGTTTTTCCTGACATGTAATTCAATTTAAATGTAGACTGGACTAAAATAATCTTCTTGTACATATTATATTGAACTCAACTAGATCACGCGCCTGATATACACTGAACAATAAAGACAACATCATAAGTTCAGTATTTTATTGATTAATAAAAGATGAAAGAGCGGTTATGTGTGATCTGGTGATGGATTAATTATTAAAGGTAATTTGAGGATAATAATGAAACATAACAGTTATGAAATATAACAAGATAATAATATATGATAAAAAGGCACAGTATCGATTTCTTAAAATATATATAATACATATACTATAAATAAAGATATGAGCCTATAATTTAAAGTTCATATCATACTATGATTATGGTTAAGCAAAGGGACATTAACCCTCTGGAGGGTGGTACAGTTGGGATCATTGTCCTGCCTGTGAATAACATAAAACAATGCGTGTATAATATTATGGTGACAGAAAAACGTGTTATTGTAAATATGGGCAATAACAATAAAGATAAGCTTTATTCTAGACGTTTCCAGGATTTTTGGTATGATAATTTACGAAGGCAATGCAAAAAGTCGATGAACTTTCGGCAATGACATATAAGGTTGAAGGTCATGTTTAGTTACACTGGATGACATCGCGCCTGGTACGTTCGTGCATTTTTTATGCGCGAACTCTTAGTTTTTCTATTACTGGCACGCGCACGGGCACTATTTTTTTTGTTTTACATGTACCAAAATCTGGGATTTCGCGCGTTGCTACTCTTGAGGTATTAGGTCTGTTTAGCATAACACTTGCCACTGTACCTGTGTATCGCTAATTATAAACAGAATGTTTGAAGACCGTTCATATTTATTACGCACACAATTTTCTGTACAGTGTTGATTCATGCTCAAATTGTTACTAAGCAAACCAACGGGATTATTTTCTCAACAGTGTATGAACTTATTAATAGCCATAATATCCTTACACCGAGAGAAAGTATCTAGTCTCGGTGAATAGAACCATGGTTGTCTGGTAGAAAATTACTTTTGTATTTTTTGGAACGGTAAACAGTGTTTTTAGAGGCAAACTAACCTGCCGCACATGACGAAGTCATTATACTAATAATAAAAAGACGAGAACTCTTTTTGCAGTGGAGGCTTATCACTGAGTAATAGGTCAAGGTTAAAACATACAGTACGCGCATCGCGGTGGTTTGATGTATTTTATCGTGGAATACCGTGAATTACCGAGTGACATGATACGACTGACAGAGCAGCCCGGAGTCGAACAATCGCCGCCCGAGCTGTCTTCGTCAGCTAGTTTCAAAATGCGTACAACCAGTGCAAGTGGGAAAAGACGACAATAAAATCAGAAAGATGTTATTTATTATTGTCGGACTTATTACATCACTCCTGTCTAACAAATCATAAAGCTGTGGTGTTACGGTGGCGGCATAGTATTTCACCGTAACACCACAGCCACTCTAACCATTCATAATACATCTAACTATCACTCCCTACACATTTACCCTCGTCTACTTTCCCAAACGTCAACAACACATCTCATACATCCATTTCGCTGATTAATCCTTGTACCATGTCTACTGGATTTAACAAGATGTGATAAATAATTAAAGGTACCATACAATGTATATAGACCGAACTAAAAACCGGGCCATTAATCTACACAGTATTCATGGCTAGATATCGAAATGAAATTCCGTTTAACTCCCCACTGAAGACGATGGGAAAGGTGAGTTTAAACCGGCTAGCTATCGTTTACACGGGGTGTTCCAACTTTGCCGGCAGGTTTTGATGTCAAATTTTGACGCTTATCAAGAGTTAATCCTAGAACAATTGTAGTATGAACTATAGTCCATATCTTTTCACAGAATAAAACGGTATTGATTTTAACAAATTTAATTTTTGTTAAATAATATGAAATAATTTACACATATAAAAATGTATATATTTTAACAAATTTAACATTTATTAAATAATATTAAATATTTTACACATATAGAAATACATTACATTTTACACACTGTTTTAATTAGCAGTATATAATTTATAAATGCCTTACTACAACATAATCGTTTTACGGCCCCACTGAATAGGAAATATTTGTTCCTTACTGATTTACACTTTAGTGTCATTTAATAAAATAGTCAATTCTTGTATCAAGTTGTCGATATCTCTTAACTCGAGGCCTTTTGGTACAACCAAATAATATCTGGTAAATGGTGATTTCGACATAAAATTGTTCTTGTTTTATTAAGTCAATGAACTTGTAAATATTAGGATGTCATGCTGTCATGCTATATTAAAATAGTGAATTGTATTCATGTTTGAAGGCATAACGCCGACATGAACTGTGTTCAAAATGTCATTAATTAGTTGGTTAATAAATTCTATTAAGAGGGAAAAGAGCTCATTAACGCTAAACACTAATGAACAGTTCTTGAGTGACTAGGCCTACTTTTAAACAGACTATAATTCTAAGATCAATTAAAAGGATTAACAGTCTGCCGGCATAGTGGGAACACAAACCGTTTACACTATTTGCACCAAAGTGCTCAGGCGTGGTTGATTGTCCAAATACGAAAATCTGTCAATCCGCATAGTGCTATTAGTTGTATGAATTCTTTAGAACGAAAATATGCGTCATTCGCAAGTGACAAACACAACATATCTGTTTTCCGTTAAATAGAAACCAGATCTCTAAGGAATTTGTTTGTTTAGTTCCATGACAAATTAAACCCGCCATGCAGGCAGGTATGTCTGTCTACCTTTGGCCATTATTGGAGTTTGACAACATGTCTCCAGTTAGTCTTCAATTAATGGAAGAATGATTCTATTTCCAGCGATCCACTTAATCATTGATTGTTTGCCTCTTTTTTTAATTTCATAACCGCCACGTTGGTTACAATTCAATGAATTAAGTCAAGCTTTAAAGGTAATAAATAATTCAAGATAGTCAAGGTAACCATGGGAGCCATGACAATGTTATGACGTTAGTGCACTATAATTTCCAACTCTCACGAGATTATCGTTATTGAATTTCCGGTCTTTATGTAAAACGACATCCAGTGGAAATAGACCGGTTTCCGGTAAAAAAAAAAGTTAAACAGCTTGATGGTAGTGATGATACAAGTTATTGATGGGACTATAAATTGAAAAACAATCAAATTGATGGAGTCGATATAAAAACGAAAACAAAATCCAATACGTTCTAGCTATGAAGCTTCAATCATAATAACTTTTCATAATCATCTGATGGAATTCTCCGATTAACAATCCTTTGGCATTAGGCCTATTCAACCGTTGTTTGTTGGCAACAGTTATTATGGCAACAAACGCCGCTTTCGGCTAGCTGCAGCGTGTGCAGGAAAACGACAGCACCAAGTACAGTAAAGGAAACGCCAGGTGGCGGCAGCCAATCAACATGATCGTCTTATCAACCCGTATCTAGACTATTACCAAGTGGTCTGCAAATATAAATTATTATTTTTTAACATCCCATGTGACATAACATGTCTGCTATAACAATTTATAGACAGGCATAAAATCACAGTTGATCTAAGTTCATTACTGATAAGATTCAATAAAAGTACAAAAAGGATAATATTGTCCTCTTGACTTAATCATATGATGTCCAATTAAACATGCATGATATAAAGCCCCGAAAGTAAACAACACCATATTTATTTAACGGAAGCCAGACGATAAAGTAGGTGAGACGCTTGGGCGCTAATCTGGAGGTTACGGGAGGGGGGGGGGCTTCGGTTTGTTAGCATCATAAGGTCTGTCGTTTAGTCAACTGCTGTGGTTTCGATTCCCCGGTTGTACGTGACAAGGAGTAGGATCGTCTGTCCAACCTCGTGGGTTTTCCCCGGATCCTGCGGGTTCCCCCCACTGCTAAACGAATGATCTAAATTAAATCGAACCGTATATTAGTCCCGAGATGACCTATTTTGTGTCGAGTATGCGTAGGCCGTAGCGCCGCTGGTCAGGCAAAATTTCACTTTAGCACATTCTGTGAGGTATGCCCATCTTTTCTTGTAGCGCCCTACCCACTTGGCCACCATGGCTCCCCTCTTAACAAAGGCCGAATTGATTGTTTGAATAACTCTTAATACATGACGTGATTACTCACCGAAGTTCCATTCTGCTAACAGAAAAGAGTCTGAGTAAATAATCTCGACCTTGTTGGGGTTGGTGTGTGCTAGGGACCAACAGGTACACCCCGGGATCAAGGAAAAATCTGCCTGCTGTCTCACGATATTCAGCATACGTCTCTTCATTTTCTGGCATAAGAGGATCTGATCTTTGGAAGAACTCGTTACACAACTTACCACTAGGTATATGTTGAAGCTATTAAAATAAGAAAGCGATTTTTTAAAAATAAAGCTATCTCTGGAGAGATTAAAATTACATAAATGTATCATGACATTAGAAATAGGATCCGAACACTAGAACAAGATACATGGTCAGTAAACCGATAGGGGGTATTATCTATTGTATGTATTTAGTGTTTTTGTATTGCTACGTTTTCCAGGAAAGGTAAACCTCAATGATGTTTGTTAAATGGACCAGCAGTAAATATACTCGCTTGACAACTACTATCACTGAATGGGATGAACCCGAGGCGAGTTAGGAAGTCCCCAATATTAACTTTTTCAAATTAAATTCTAAAACATTATTATTTAAATTAGCAAGACACAAAAATAAAGATATGGAAAGTGTATTTGGATCTCCGAAAATCCTATATGGTTAAATGGGTGCAACACGTAGGAGGCGGGGTGTAAAATGAGTAAGAGGATCCAATTCTGCCTGGACCAATTTGTATTACAACGTCAGATGTAAAATACCACATGTGTTATGGACGCCAAATGATGTGATGTCACATGATATACATGGCTACCAGTCAGTAAAACAGATCATTTTCGGTTGTGCTACATCAAATAAAAGCAAACATGATGCCTCACCTGAAAAATTTCGAAACCTATGGCGTATAATTCTTTACCATCTACTATTTCTTGTCTTCTATAAACTTGTTGTAAAGCTACTGCTAAAGGTAATCTACCATTATATCGTCTCTGTACATTAACTAAAACATATCAAATATACACACTATATATACAATTACACAAACGTTTCAAATATACACAATATGTACACAGACATTTCAAATATGCAAACTATGTACACAAACATTTCAAATATGCAAACTATGTACACAAACATTTCAAATATACACACTATGTACACAAACATTTCAAATATACACACTATGTACACAAACATTTCAAATATACACACTATGTACATTTCAAATATACACACAATGTACATTAACTTGAAGATTTCAAATATTCACACTATGTACTTGAAGATTTCAAATATTCACACTATGTACTTGAAGATTTCAATACACACTATTTACACTAACTAAAACGTTTCAATTATACACACTATGTACACAAAAATTGATTTAATTTAGAATGATGATAAGTTTGAAATGACCGTAACAATATTCTATGCATCTATCCGCAATCAACAATGGAATCTTTGTGGAAAAAAGAAATATTTGTAATTCAGGGGTACTTTCTGCGATATCACTTATGCGGAAGCAGACGTTAAACACCAAACACACACATTCAGAAAATTTTATTTTGTAAACATTCGCCTCGTGTTAGTAAACCAATATTTAATATCGGTGTATATATTGTTTTTAAGCAAATATTTAGAAACAAGAGATTTTAGGATGTATTTCAATCCACCATATTTCTGATAATAACTTTATATAGATTATTAGTTAGGTCTGTGTCACATTGCCTCCCTGTGTTTATTTGCCTACTTAAGATCGATTAAAGCAACATAATGAGTTTTAATATAGATTTTGATATATAAGATATAAACTTGAATTTACATCAAATAATCACAGGATGCCACGAAAACCAGGGTTTCTAATTACATGTTGGCGTGCACGTAAAATAACCCTTGTCAGTTGAAATTACCTCATGGCACTGTATGGCACATGTCCGTCTATATTATCCCGGTTGAAGGAGAACAGTAGGACGTTAAACACTATTCATTCAAAAAATATTATGTTGATCCTACGATTTTCAAAGAATGCAGTAACGGTTCAATCGAGAAGTTCCAATGAATTAAAGACTGATTACTGGTACTTACTATCTGAACATAAGCTAAGTATGTATTGAGGATTTTTATAAAACGTATCACACTCCAGCCACCCTCCGGCATTTATATTTACAACCCATCTTCCCTTTTGATTTATTTCATATTCTGGAAAATAAAGAGATTATTATGAATGTTAATATGGCGCGTGCAGGGCTTATTCCTTTTTCCCTATATTTATCGAAATTCTCGTGTAATCGTTGGCGTGTATCCATCCATCCCACAACCTACCCTACTCAAATTCCCGAACACCTTCCTATATGTAAAAGGGATCTATGTTTTTTTATATTGTCGGTGGAAGCGGACGTAAAATACAACAACTCACACCCATTTATACCACCCGAACGACACCCTGCATCATAACCCCAATTAACTCACACCCATTTATACCACCCGAACGACACCCTGTACCACATACCTTGTCTGTAAGATATGATTGGACCTGATTGAACCGGGAAATCCCCACCCTTTCATGATATTCTTGTTTCAATAACATAATCCTCTACCTGTTTTATCACTGATACCATCATGGTCGAAATCTGGTGTCAGATTACATATTATCATATTACAATATTCTTTACGAAAATCATTATAGCTCATCCAAAATTCACCATCATCTTGTGACGTTACTTCAAGTTCTAATTTGATCAGTTCTGGAACACGGTTCCATTCCTCGCTCCTGTAACAAACGACATTACATCATTCAGTAGCTTGGTGGTTATTCAAGTTACATATTATGCATCTTCCAATATGACAGAGAAGATAGGTTTCAGTTGTTCGTAACCGTCCTGAAGTTTCTCGTGTTTTGCAATCAACCAGCAGATAAACCAGAAGTGATTGAATAACTGCAGCTAATAACGTGTTGGAGAGAAACGCATTCTCGTTTGATTAGACCAAATCTCAGAAGGAAATTTCCCGGCCTTTACTCCAGGAATATGGAAAAATTGTGTTAATGTCCCCTCGACACAAACTAGGCCATCTCGTGAAGAAAACTCAATGGGTTGGGCAGACGATCCTACTCTTTGCCACGCAAAGGTTTGGGATCGAGCCTCCTACCCCTATATAACCTCCCCGTCCCCTGTTCGATGTCCGACCTTTTGAAATGTTCAGCCGCGCGTTCTGCGGTCAAAAGGATTAGCCCAGAAAGGAGTTATTGAAGACTGCAGTCTGCATTAGCCCAGTCGGAGCAGAGCAGTAGGACGCTAAACCTCATTTCATTGCCTCAATTTAACCCTTGTGCGGACACGTTGTACGAAAACGTTGTCGGTCACAAGGGGTATTCTAAGACCCACCAAAAAAACTGAAAAATAATCAACCAGGGTGAAAGTTTTTTTTGAGGTATTAACAGTGACGATATGATTATAAGGTATTTTTGAAGCCATACAAATCTACCCATGACGTAATTGTCAGTTCCATGTAGAATTCGTCTTTTGGTGAGGTTGGTAGAGTACCCAAATTTGCTTTCAAATCTAGATTACTAGAATGACCAAAACAATATCATCAGTAAGAAAGATTCCAAATACAAAACTAGCACCGAGCGCAACATAGATTAGACACTTTTAACCAGAAACAAATTGAAAGGAAAGGGGAGGGGATCCAAAAAAAACCTTGTGTACGACAACGTAGTATTCGAGTTTCTTGTCAAATAATGAATGTTGCCACTGCCTCATGTCTATTCTATTTACAGCATAATACTCGACATTAGGTAGCTGAGTAGCTGACAATGTATAGAATTCTCGCCAGACAATTATGAACCAATTCCTCACAAATGTTAAAGATTAAGACTGGACAATCCACGTATGATGATACCTACTGCCGGCGAATTAATACAACTATACGAGGATCGAATTACGAATCTTAAACATCAGAAATTTTTGTTATATTTTGATACTATATCTATAGTTTAGATATAATAAATAGATACCAGAATTCAAATTACTAGCCATAGTTTAATTTACTGACAGTGAATAAAAGGTATCCATTACCTCGATATTAAAATGTTTATAAAAATAAACCTATAGCAATATGGATCGCGTGTATCTAAATGATTTCTACAAGCAAAGATGTTAAATTTGTTTTTGAATGACCTAGCACATTATTGACAATACTCGATAGTTATATAACGTAATTATTCATCGATTTTTAATTTATTATCACAAGATCGGACCAATATATAACCTCATCGATTATCGTTTTTATTTGAATAAATGTACAGACATTAGATTGTGAAAGAACCGGTTAATCAACATGAAACCATAGTAAATAATTACAATGCAAAGGTCAAAGTTCGGGCGTTCCTATTGTGTAATATCTATATGTAATTAAAAACAAAAACACGATGAAGGTGGTTGAAAACCCTTTACGGTATTCACATTAACAATACAGTTAAACCCAGTAATTACTCCTTTAAGACAGAAACACGAGAATCCCATAAGCGGCCATTGTTATACCTACTCGCTGACTGTGTTCGTTATCGAGTAGAACAGCCAAGCAACCAATTCTCATTTCCTTCTGCTCTAATATTAGTAATTAATAATCAATGGAGGTTTCGTATCCATTGTAACATTATTCATACTTTAAAAGAAACTCACTCGATAATAAATATGTTACGAGTAGAAATAATATGGGACATAAAAGGTATATGATGACTACGCACGCCACAATATGACCTATGTATACATGGTTTTTCAGACCGGATGTTGATTTGGGTAGTGATATTAAAACCAAGATAGGCCTAGATAAATCTCGGTTAAAACGACCTATTACAAATATATTGCACCAAGATCCCTTTCTACTGAGTTCACAGACTTAAAATTAACGCAAGCAACTGAGTCTAGTCGTCAATAGCCCTGCGTAAAAGTTGGTGTGTACTTATTAAAAGAACCCGACAGATGGAGTTCTAAAAAGAGTCAACGGAGACGCCACTGTCCAGGCAGTATGTCCTCCATAGCAAACAACATGAGATAGACTGGGTTGGTGCAGGAACCTAAACCTCACTTCGTTTCATGTCACATTAGTTTCATCCAGAACCGGTTTGATTTTGTAGGCCTTTGGCCTATAGGTTAAGACCCTTTCATCCAACACCGGTTTTGGTTTTGTTAGGCTATTGGGCTATAGTACCGATTCTGGGCTCTCGACACTGTGATGCCTCTGGTAATAGTTTTTTTTGTTACTTTCTGTACAATTTACTAGTCTATGTTGTCAAAAGATAGCTTTTTTTATGAATCTGGGAAATTTTTAACCACCTCCTTGACACATGGTAAACAGTATTGTATACTATGATTATATTCATTATACAATAACGTGAACTCTTTGTTAAAAAAACAAAAAATAGACGACTTATACTATTATTCAGCATCAACAAATTAGGTGTAATTTATAGGGGACATGTCATTTATTCTAAAATCACTTCTAGAAGTTATTATTTATTAGGAACGTCAAAAATGTTGGTCATTTTATGCAAATCGACCGATATCTCCGCTAATGGCATGAGCTGTGTCCTTTAATATTCATTTTCAAAATGTTGATTCAATCTGTTTATGAGCGAAGGCGTATCATGGACACTGTTTGCTTACTCCTACCAAAACACCAACGTGATGGAGTTGTTACTTATTCAGTTAACACATAAAACATCGTTTTTTCCGTAATATAACATAAGTTTCAAATAACTTCTATTTCAAACTCACTGTATTGACGTATGTTTCCGAGACATTGGAAACCGTAACAGAGTACAACACAGCGTAAACACAAAGCAATTATTTCGGTTGGAAATGTATACTTTATTCATTTCAAAGGTAATTAAGGTATTACGGAGAACTATATTTCTGGGTTGTCGGTGTAAGCAAAGTTGAAAGAATTGTTGTTATTAGTGAAAATCAATGAAACATTGCTTTGACAAGATATTAGAGCCAGAAGTATTGTTACACAATTGAGGATATATCAATTTACTCCATTTGCACAGTAGCAATCTTGTCTGATTAAGAAAGGACGAATGGCAGCAGACACCAGCTGGCACTGGCCTGGCATGGCGAACAACTGCGCGAGTGAAGTCATTATTATCACAGCTGAACCGTTTTACGCAAGGTCTTTGAATCATAAAAGCAACCAGTCAAGGAAGCTTGATATGTTTATTACATAATGACCAGCTGTTATCTCCGGCCATAATTAAATGTAATATAATACCTGGCCATAGCTGAGTGGTTCTCTGTCAGTTTGGAGTATTTGGAGGTCACGGTGCATGGGTGTGGTATCCAAATTCAAGGCTGGACATAGATTCGGCCCGTAATACATAAACTGAGACCAAGCGTTTTAGAATCAGGCAAGCCCAGACAAGACCGGCTTGGGGACGAGACGAGTCGAAAGCTCGGCGATGGTCTAGTAGTTAACTCCAGGCCGCGCAGGTCTGGAGTTAAGACCGAACAATGGCCATTTCATGTAAATTATTTCTGGGTGTCTTGTTATTTCGATGTTTGTACATAATATGTTAGAAGAAGAATAAAATTATAGAAGCCGAAACTAGTCTTGTCATAAGAACCTGATAGAAAGAAGACCCAATAATGTAACAGTATTTTAGAGTGGGAATTCCCGTGTTCTATCTCAGTGGTGAAGGACAACGTATTGTCTGTTAAATGGGACGAAATACCGAGGTCCCGTGTACACGTAAAAGAAAATTGCAATTCGATATATGGGTAAGCCATTGTATCCCCTCCTTGGACACAATTCCCTTTATGGCTCACTGTACGTCATTTTTTGGCCTGTCGGTGCAGAAAAGCAGGACTTTGAAGTCCATTTTATTTCTAAATTAAAGATGGTCGCATCGTCAATAACAGGACTTGATCCACAACAATAGATGTGATGTCGGTGACATTTTATCTTTTGGGTAACCTTTTCCATCAATATGGATTGTGGTATAAAGGTCTCCATGAAAGACGATATGACGAGGACGTTTAACTTACCCATCACACCAAGCACCTTCCCATTCCGTCTGACCCCATGGGTTTCTTACTCTTATCAATTTAGCTGCTGTATCACTGTAGGGAATCTCTTCAATACCAGTTATAACATAAGAATGGTTGGAAATCATGCCCTTTCTATTGTATTCTGACTGTTCTTCTTTATCCTAGATACAATAAACAGAACAACTAGAGAATTTGAGCCTGTAATTCACGAGGCTGTGTAAATGTGGTTAGAGTATATACAGTATATTTAAGTATATCATACACCCCCACAACACCCCTTTACCGAATTTATATTCACGGGCCTGAAATATCAAAATACCATTCCACTTTCATCCCATTCATTGATTTGAATTCTTTCCGCCAGTAAATATATCGAAGGAAGCGATCTTATATAAGCTGATAAAGCTAGTTATCGTATGCTGTATTTATTATATAAGTTTTATAAATTTAAGTGAATAAAATATTGTTTAAATAAAATCATATTTTTTATTACGCAAACAACTTCATTAACCGTACTCACGATGCTTAAACAGCCAATAACAGCTCCACATAGAAAGGCCGCCCGGATTAAGTAGAATTCCGAGTCTTTTAATTCGGCAGGATTATACCATTCAGCTAGTCCACCGGTTAGATCCGTAAAGGCATCAGCTTCAAAACCATACTCCAAAGATTCGTAAGATTTATTTAGTCTGAAAGGAAAAAAAATACTCCAATGACCCCCAAGATTGATTTAATCTGAAAAGAAAATAGTGCTTAATGCTACATGCACATAGTGGGTATATACAATTAAAATACAGATGTGACGTCATCCTTTGATGTTGGCATACCATTATTTTAGATAATGCACGGGTAACTTGCCAAGCGTAAATTATATAACTATTAGACTGGCATCACGTTTTTCACTGTAAACGCACGTGTGGAGTGTCTGTATTTTAAATAGTTTAATCGTCTCGAGCTTAGAAATTGCGTAATATATTGTAAAAACACTCGGACCTCACTGTCCTCTTGGTGTTACAATATTTTACTTAATGTCTCGCTCTCGACCATTAAACAACACATGGTACAGGTGCTATATTTCCGGTGATTTGAATGATTGGCGTTGAGCTGGAAATGAAATTAATGACGTTTAACGCCTGATCTGTTTGCCAACCAGGTTAATGAAGACGGTCATTCGTGTTCGAGTTCCAATTGCCAAGACATTGACACAGGGGCTGCAATGTCCTCATTGTGCTATATTATTTTTCCATGATAATAGTACTTGTATTACCACATGAATCTGACCTTCTATCCGTATATATATATATATGCATACACCATGTCGTACCAGACAATATTTATTATATATTATCTGGTACGACATGGTGTTTGCATAAAATAGATGGATAGAAGGTCAGATTCCTGTGGTATTACAAACATAATAATGTCTGTTATATAGTTATATTAAAAAAACACTGCCAACGCTTACTTTGCATATGCCTTTTCTACCAGAGATACCCAGAATTCATTCGGATCCGAGGAATGTGCGAACAGAATTTCACCATCAACTGTTGGTAATCTATCGTCTATATATACATCGACCCAATCGCCGAACTGCCAAAATTTGCAGTGAAATTTACCATCATACCGACGAGTTCCGAATGTATTGTCATCAGGGATAATCTGAAGAAAAAAACATTTCGTAATAAGTTATGCCCACTGAAGATCGCGGTATTCACATTTATTAAACATGTATTGATGTAAGAGCTAAATCTGCATATTTTAAATCTTTCTTTTTGTATCAACGTTACACATATTATTAGAATTAGACTCTTTTTTCACATTAAAGGACTTAAACTCTCGTAACCATCGGTTGGTTGTGTTATTAAATGGGTAACCGAGACTTTGTTTATTATCGTTCATTGCCGATGTATATGCGTGCTTTACAAGATGTAGTGGTTTTCACCTAGTTTCACGAACCTACTAATAAGATCCGTGATTTTATGATTCTTCAGGCAGTAATGTCATACTCTGACGTCAGAAACACATGCTAAGACAAATTGAATTGAAACTTAATATTTAACAATGACTGACAGATCACTAATTAATGAATGACATTTTCATGCAATTAATAACATGTTACTAAATATTTAATGTTTGCGTGTTAAACTTCAGTCTCGTACAGAAGTCTGATTCCAGATTCTGATTATCATTGCACTAAAAAACATTCAAATTTACATCCTCTCAGCAGAATTTATTTTGATTCACAGTTAATCGATTTTTATAATGCATATTATCGATTTTCTGTTAGGTAGCTAAATATTGATCTTTGTGGGATAAACAAATTTTGTTTTCTTAATAGGAAAATGTTAAGTACAATATTGAACTACGTTTTATAAATTAACGTTTAAACTAATGAAGGCCTATTCTGTTTTGGATGGGGGGGTTGGGATGGCCTAGTGGTCTAGGCTTCGACCTTTAGCTGACCGGCCACCTCTGGCGTGCGGCTGTGGTTTCGAGCCCTGGTGTGAGCGTATGTGGCATAGAGGTAGGGGCGCCTTCTCAACCTCGTGGGTTTCCTCCGGGCACTCCGGTTTACTCCCACTGCTAAAGACCCCTACGCGCAAGCGAATTATTGAAATATGTTAGTCCCGAAATGACCTAGTTGTGTTGAGTGGTCGTTAAACCCCATCTCTCTCTCTCTCTCTCTGTTTCTCTGTTTTGGATGACTTACGCTTTATGGCATTTGACAGGCGCGGAATTTAAGATTTAAGAAAAATGCACCATGCCATGAGTTAATTGATAGCAGTATACTTGAAAATTGAACATTTCCCCTATAATCGTATTTATTATGTATAAGATGTATTGATGGGTATTCATTGATCGTTAGTATTTGTTTTCAAATTGCAGAAGAGATTGATTGTATCCCTATTATATAACGCAACAAATGGCTCACTAGAGGTTACTTTCATTGAAACAAACATTGATTATTTACGATGTGTATGTTTTTTTGTGGTTAGAAAAATTCTTCCAATTCAAAAACAAAAGTTTGAAAGAGAGAAGTAGAGAGAGAGAGGGGGAGAGAGAGGGAGGGGGCTTAAGGCTCATTCGACACAAAAACTGGGATAATTCTTTAGCTGTGGGAGAAACCCGCCAGGGTCCAGAGAAAATTCACATAGGCAACGTATACGACAAGCGGGGAATCGATACCACATCATTCTACGTAATGACAGGGTCTAATATGACCAAACGCGCACGCATGAAACCGTCCGGCCACCCAATTTCTCTCGTCTTGAAAAGCCTCAAATATGTCCTATTATTCTACAATATTAGTGGGTTTGAAGCTATATAAATTGGTTTTGTATAGCCGCCGTAATCAAAGAAGTATAAACACTTGAGTACATGTATGTAATAATGTGATAAGCTTAAAACCCAGTTGTTGACGTTTTGCTATGAATTAGCTGTTGTCAGATATCTGTGATTTACGATCTCTTCTATAATTAAGCACTTTCCGACAGAATTTCGTATTGCCATTACCATATATTAAAATCACCTTAGAATATATCCTACATCAATAGCCTGAAGTAATAATATTCCCATACCTTTGCCATTAGTTGTGGTTTTTCAGCAATGGCCGATAGCGTTGATAAGAACCAACAGTCATTTAAATCGCCTTGTTTCATGTCATGGCGACTTGTACCGTCTGATATTAAAGTTGGTTTGGAAACAATTTCCTATAAATAAATAATTTTATCCTACAAGTAACTGCATAAATAATGGACCATGTTAATTATCTAAATAGTTTTGCCAGTCCTAAAATACAGAGCAATGAATATAAATACATTAATACATATCGATGCCTATGGATTATGCTGTTTTCGTGTCAATTAAAAACCCTATCTACTCACAACCGAACAATTACAGGTTGGAGAGTGGAACTTTGGAACAATAGGGAGTAATATTGAATTAATTAATTTTTCACCATAATCCATTTCACTTTCCAGGCTAATATAATTAAATTGACGGGCTATTCGCAAGGGTGGACGCATTCGCAGAGTTACTTCCCTTGTTATCCATCCATTGTAATAAATTTCAGTGCCTAGATAATATATTGCCCTTTTTTTCAAACTGACTGCTTTTTTTTATTTTACCAATCTTATATCAGAAATTTAAAACCGTCATGTGATATGGGACTGTGTCTGTTACTATATCAAACAAATCGCCCTACTGTGAAGAATATGGATTCCATAACAACTTAATGTTTAGTTAATTGACCTCAACATACAAACAAACAATCATCAGCGTCAAATAGAAATCGCACGTGGATGTCACATTAGATGCTTACAAAATAAACAACGATAAATGATGTCTTTGTGTCCATCAAGTTTCTTATTTAATTTAATTATAGGGGTATCGTTTCGGGGTATCGATTTTTACCTTGGTATTAGCCCAGAAATTGATTCTCTTTCATAAAAAAAGAAATCTATTTAAACGAAATAGTTTATTATACAAGATGTCATCACGGTGGATGCCAAAATTAAATATTTGTCCAGTTAGTGTTGAATCATTAGTAACCCGAGTACTATATAAGAGCAATACCATTTGCTTCGAGGTCGGCTTTACAAAGTTTATTTGTAATTACCACCAATTCCACACTAATGAAATTATTGATATTCTAGACATAACGATTTTACCACTATGAAAACTTTTGTAACCAAATATACTTCAATCATTAGGGGTTATTTTGTTACAAAATAGGCATATTTTAACGATTCTTTACTTATAGATTTATTTCATAACGAGCAGATCGATTTATATAAATAGAAGATAAAATTTAATTTAATGTAGCCTAATACTAATGATAAACTATAAAAAAGAATAATCCTTATAAGACATATAGAAATAGATTACACAAATTAGAAGGATATATAAGTGTTTTTAATTTAAAAAAAGAATGTGAATAATTTTAAATCAATTACCACGGGTCTCTTCCAAACGATCTTTTTATCTGAAATTTTCTTTTTGTAAATGGAAGACAGTTCAGCGGGAAAATCTGGGTCGATGAACAATCCGTCGAGCGATTTGTGAGATTTTGGTGCCTGAAACGAATAAAAATAGAAACATTATGGACATTATAGGATACAGGAAGAACAAAAATGGTATCGCTATATGCGTGTGCAAAACACGTTATATGATAGTAATAAAGTACAAGTACACCAATTGCAGAAAAATAGTACCGCCTCCATACAGTGTATGCAAAATAAAATAAAGTACCGAAATCTAAGAAACAAGTTACGTTACACGTCTGTGAACATGCACGTTACTATTAATAAAGTACAAAAGTAAGAATAAAACCCAATGTTATATAAAATTTTGTCCGGGCAGCGGCACTATGGCTTATATCTAATTCCAACTGTCAAGGTATCTTTTACGTGCGCGCTAATGTCCCACCCGAACGACTAGAGAGCTGTTCTTGTCAGGCCCTCCACCCCGTACCACTGACAAAGGGGAACCACGATGAACTTTCTCGGCGAATGCAGGCTAGCGAGCCAGCGACTTACCCACTTAACAACCGTGACTAACAAATAGCGTTATAAGACGTTAGAACACAAAGAAACAATGGGTGATAAAAAGATAGCAAAACAACGTTACATTAAAACATCAGGTAACGACGGGAGATAAAAAGACAACAAATACAACGTTACATAAAAACATCAGGTAACAACGGGAGATAAAAAGACAGCAAAGATATTGTTGCATAAGGACATCGCGTGCTAAAGACGCACAGCAAAATTTATAATGTTATATAAGTACATCAGATAAAGGCATCAGATAAACAGATATCAAAAATAGCGGAATATAAGTACATCAGACAAAGGCGGTAGATAATCAGTTAGTAAAAATAACGTTACATGATGAATTGAATAAAAAAAAAAGTCCATTAAAATGGAAAAAGTGTTCTAAAGAGAAATCGACCATAGATTTTTATTAATATTATGCATTTTAGAACAAAAACAAAATAATATACGATACTTTAAATGGAAGTACATTAATATACACTTTCATAAACACATCGTAAATATGTATTATATATAAGCCTATCTTGTGTATATCACTGATCTAATTACTTATAATTTCCTGCTTTAATGCTAGTAATAAGAAAGAATGGATTTGGCCCGGGGAAAATTATCTAAAAAGGTACGTGAATATACTATTTCGATGCATGTAATATCATATTTTACAGCGGTTGGAATTTAGTTGTTAATTACAATTCCACATATTTTATAAAGAACCATAGTGATTCCAAAACTAAATTCACCGCCAACAAGAAAATTCAGAAGTTGGATTTTTTAATTGATAATATCTTTGTTGAATTTGAAAGGGAAATGGTCGGTATCCCCATTGGTACCAACTGTACGCCTGTACTTGCTGATTTGTTTCTCTATTCTTACGAAGCCGATTACACCCAGGGACTTGCAAAATCAAAAAAACTATTAGCCTGACATTTTAATTTCACTTATCGATATATCGACGATGTTCTACCACTGAATAATTCCAAATCTAGTGATTATGTAGAATTTATATATCCTGATGTGCTCGAAATTGAAAAAACTCTCGATTTTGACAATTGCCATACACTTTATTTCCTACAGGCCACCAAAATTCTGTAGAATACTATAGAATTTCATCCTATAGAAAACGGAATAGCCCTGCATCGCCCAACCCTCTAGAATGTTTGATAGAAAATTACATTGGTAATCTGTGACTTTTTGCTAAATAGTAAACACAGCCCACTAATGCCTTTATTAAACAGATAACGGATCCCAATATCTCCGTTAAATATAACGGCAAGTTAACGACACGTTAAAGTTGATGGGGCTTCCAGCAACAGCCGTTCTCTCCGTTAAAGTTAACGATCCGTTATCTCCATGTTAACGGATAAAAGTTAACGGATCTTTGAGCAACCGGCCCCAGGTAATTGACATTATTTTAGTTTAAAAATATATAATGAAAAATGATTGTATTGGAAATGAAATATCTTTATTCTGAGCGAAGTAATGTATTTTTGACATAATAGTCTCTATTGTCAAGCACCGTCTCTTCGATAATAAAGAGGGTCTCGGTTATCCATTTTAACATTCTAATATTAAATGGCGCGGTATTCTAATCCGCTCAATATCAGGGTCCCCAATAGTCTAGAGAATTGATTATGGACAAAACATCAACGCACGGAGCATCTTTAATTGACAATACCTACACAGTTGTCCGTATAAGTTATCGGTAAATTATTTCAGATATATTATCCACATCCGACAATCGTGCAATACAAAAAGTACGATGAAACATCATCAACTTTAAAAATATAAAATCACAGAGTGCAATGATTTATTAATCAGGTGACTTAAAGATACATTATGAGAGATTAGATAAAGAGTTGGCAGTTTTTACTATATTAGTTAAAAACTGGATAATGTAAAGGGAATTTATTGAAAATTGTGGTCAAATTGATCCGCTCTGAACCGAGATTTTAGCGATTGAATTGTCGACCTAGCCTCGATCATCATGTCTAGAGTCGCCACGATAAAAATATTATTGATTACCCATTTCACGATTAAATCATGAATGAAAGTTGAACAGTACATCGGATTCTAATCCATTAAATTCTCAGGCTAGCGATGTCATTGAGAGTTGATTATGTTTTGGATAAGTTAATAATTGTCTAATAGGCAGATGTAGCTCTTGCATAATGTATGTTTATTAAGGTCATAGAACTTAAATAAATTATGTTTTTAATCTTGAACATGGCAAATGGCTTTTTTATCGAGTATTTTTTCTGTGTAAAGTCTGTTTTACATTACATTTAATTTGGCAAAATACCGGCTTTTTGCCGGCGGAAACGGCGCCGAAACGCACCAAAGACGATTACATTGAAAACTGGCTTAAAGCATTTGTTGATAAGGAATCAATAGGGAATGTGATATACAATAACAACTCATCTCAAGGTAACGACAAGTGACATACAATCAGACGCCCTATAATAAACAACGCATTTCAAAATTCGGATTAGCCGCATGTATTTATGTCTTAAATTGCATTGGAACCTCTCTGTTAATCAACGTACCTGTCAATCTGGAATGACCTTAACTTGTGTTTGCTTGTTTGGATTTGAAAATATGATACATGGGTTGTTAATTGGTTTGATTGTAATTGATATGGTTTTAATAGCCAAGGAGGAATTACCTTAATTCGTTGATATCCGCAGAATTTACATGAAATATTCAAATAAGACAACACTATTGATTAATCCTCAGTATTCAATAATACACACCTGTCTATGTCGATTGAACGTATCGTTGATTAGAATCGATTCTTTCATTGTGTAAAACGTTGCGTTAGATTTATATTCTCAGCTAGCAACGCAGTGCAAAACATATATCATTGAAAAATGACATGACAACAAGGAATGCCTCCATAGATCAAGAAGGGGTGTGCATGTGGATTTATCTTTGAATTAATTTTCGTGATTGATGGTGTGATCCACAGTGCCTCGGTAATAAGGCGCTGGCTCACTCAGCAAAATGTCTGGGTTCGGTATAAGGCTCATCCACAATACTATCACGGGACACTTAAACGTCTGGGCCGCGGTGGCTCAGTTACGTTGTGTCGCTAACATGAAGGTCATGTGTTCGATCCCGGTGTTGACCTAGAAAGTTTATCTTGATTTTCATGCGTGGTCCCTCTCTTTTCAGTGGTGCAGGACAGACAACATTTAAGTCGTTCGGGTGGGACGGAATATCGAGGACCCGTGTAGTGCACGTATTTCAATGCCAAATTAATGCGCTTGATTAGCAATGTCACTTTAATTCGAATTTAACGACACTTGTGTCTATGGCAATTAAATATACTTAAAATACAGATGTGACGTCATCCTTTGATGTTGGCGTACCATTATCTCAAATAATGTACGGGCAACTTGCCAATAGTACATTATTTCAATATTAGACTGGCATGCCGTTTTTCACTGTAAACGCACGTGCGGAGTGTGATCTAGTGTCTGTATTTTAAGTAGTTTAATCGTCTCTGGCTTAGACATTGCGTAATATATTGTAAAAACACTCGGACCTACGGTCCTCTTGTTGTTACAATATATTACTTAATGTCTCGCCCTCGACCATTAAACCACACATAATGTACGTGTTGGTCATAATAATGGTTATTATCATCTCGATCACTTTTATTGTCTCCTAATGATTGATATTATTTATCTTTTATTGATAATTGTAACCATGGCAATAAACCCATATTGATGACGTCAATAGCCTTGTTACCAGTGATCAAAGTATAGACGCAGTCGTGATTGATTCCTGGTCATTAGCTGCGATGTACAATGGCGGGAATAGAAATTGTATAACTACACACAGTCACACAATCTAGGAATAATGAATTCGTTTGATGTTGTTTTTCCTTTAAAATATTTCTAATTACTCTCTATTCATAAGACTTCCGTCTTCTGACTGAATGTAGGCCTATAGATTTTATAAGCATTTGTAGGTATGGTAACCTAAATATAGAGACATTGTCTCTCTTCCTAGTATATGTGTCTAAGTACAATTTGCACAGGAAAGAAACGAGACATATTTTGAAACATTGACCGGAAAATAGGTGTTTCTTTCTACAATATTGGAAAACTTTCTTCAAAAATTATTTATTGACATAATAAAATAGTCACCTTTCGTGCGGCTATAAAGAGTCTTGTTTTATCTTAACAGAAAATCGTCCTCTCAGATTATCACAGAACACAAGAAAAGATCATTTAAAACGAAGCCGCGGTAGATTAGTAAGTGAGACGCTGTCTCCCTTGCCAGGAGGTCCCTAGTTCGTTCCCGGTGTTGGCTGAGGATGTTCCTCGGTAATTTCTAGCGTGGTTTTATTCCCCTTGGTGAAGGGCGGAATGTCTCAAAAAGTCAAATGTACCCTTCCGAACGACTATGCGATTTCCCTTACAAGGTCCTCTGTACTGCATCACTGACAAAATCTAATGAACTCTCTCGGTCAACGCAGTTTGAATACGGGACCTCAAAGTTAGTGAGAAAACGTATTACTCAATGAGCCACAGAGACTCACTAAAAATGAAAGAATAACATCTCTCAATACGATCTGGTTTTCATCTATGAGTTACAATAGCTTCACGTTTCTCCCGTCTGTTAATCAAATAATAAGAATAAAATCGTGTGACCTAATTAAGTGTTAATCTGATGATGTTGACCTTAATTCCGGGGAAGGAATACACAGTGAATAGCATCATAATACGATCTATCTGACAGGGAGTGGTCTTATAATAGAAATAGACCACAGATGCATCCGTTTCAACCAATTTCAGGATACGATGCACGAAAAGTGGATTGGTATTGAATCAAGATGGTCGTAGTTTACAAGCGACCCTTTATGCCAGGATCACTCGGCAAACCTCAGCTTTGTGAAGGGTACCGGGATCTGCAAAGGTTGGCCGAGTGTGCCAGGATGTGATGATTACTGATATAGATATATATATATATACAATCCTTTTTTGGATCAACATCGATGTGCAATACCTATCACCAAAAAACATCTTACCTGACGGAGCCAGATGCACAATACCTATACGAGATAACAGATGCTAGATCAAGGGGATTAATCACAGAGCATGTCAAATGAATTAACTGATGCCAGATGACAATAAAAGTACAAGAATAGGAAATAATTCCAGCACAGGACGGTAAATTCAAAACCATGAAATCCAATGTCTAGATAGTTATTAGAGAGAAAGAGAGAGAGAGAGAGAGAGAGAGAGAGAGAGAGAGAGTAACGTCCACTAACACACACCAGGCCATTTCGGGACTAACAAGGTTGAATTAATTGTATTTAATTAATTCGCTTGCTCGTAAGGTTCTTTTAAAAGCAGGTACCAGGGGTCCCGGAGAAAACCCACGAGGTTGAACAATTGACCATACTCCTTGTCACGTACAGTCGAGAATTCGAAACCACACCAATTGACCCAATGACAGATCTTATGATACAGCGCACCCGCGCGAACCATTCGCCCCCTCCCCAATGATCAATACAGGGACAAAAGATGATCGATAAAGGGACAAAAGATGATCAATAAAAGGTCAATATGATAAAAGAGTACTAAAAAAGATCGCCGAGAAGACAAAATGGTCATCAAAATGACAGAAAGGTAAATACAATAAGACAGGACAGTGTGATAATTGAACTAAGTACAATAAGAATAAGAATAAGTTTATTGCAGTAATTAAGGTCAAAGACCAAACGTTACAAATTTGAATCAACTAGAGAATGATATGTACAATTATATTTTAAAAGATGCGATTCATTACAAAATTATTAATCATCGACAGTTGGAGGTTTATATACAATTCTGATATATTTAACATATAATACTATAAGAAACGTGTGTTTATGTTATTTAATTTTAAAATATCTGAATAAATAAGTATAATTCTGGAGTTGCCATTTGGTAGGCTATATTTACAAATAATCAAAAGGCTCGGACATAATTATTTACAGCAATTTATGTGGTACATCGTGACCCTTTCTATATAATTAGACATCGATAATAATGTACAAGGATCGCTAGAATTTGACAGATTAAGGAAGTTACAACGACTGATATTTACCAATTGTACAAATTCAAAACAAATTTCTTTGTTTCTATACATTCAAACATAAAATGAAATAAATCTTCATCACATTGATGGCATAATGGACATAATGGAAACGTAGTTTGATTTCGTCTATGCAAATTCACACATGTCGGTAATAGATTTAACCTAAATTTTATAATATTTCTTCTGTGTTTTAATTGAATGTTCGACAATAAATAAGATTCCTGAACTAGACATGATCATCCCAAGGACAATCTGTTAGATAATGGTCGCTGAAGGGTCAGAATGAGGTGATATGATTGTATATTAACAAGATGATAGTATACAGGATATAATACTAATTAAATCTGTTGTGGTGTTGAAGACACGTGCAGCGATATCTCGTATATCTTATTTGTATTGTTACAGGTGTCATATTTCATGTGGTGTTGACGACACGTGCAGCAATATCTCGAGGTCTAGATAATGAAATATATATCTTATCTGTATTGGCATTTAATTAAATATAATACATTTAAGATACCACAGTGCATTAGCATAGTCATTTACATTTTATTATTTAAATTAGACTTCGATGCTACAGTAAGGAGCTCAGAATTCTTATCGAGACATCACTAACAAAAAAGCAGTCGGAAGTTGAAAGATTTTGTCCAGATATGGTCGAACGCCTTTGAGAGGTCATACTCCTCGCAGTTTTTCGTTTGATTAGAGCTAATCCCACTTGACACTGCTGTAATGGAAGGAAATTTCTGTTCTAAAGCATGACTGGTTAATAGTCCGATTAACAACCAATAGCTTATTGCGCAACAATTATCATTACGCTTTAAAGGGGCCATACCGATAAGATTTTGGGGGTTAAAACTGCTTAATTTCGTATGAAAAGCCCTTAAAAGCCTCTTACTTAGATCCGAGCAACTTCTTCAAGCTATGTGATACGTTTTCAAACAACTTCCAATCGCCGGTATGGCTCGGTGGTTGAAGACTTGTGTTCTGTTTGCATTACACCGAAGTGTCTGGATAATACGAGTCTATATATGTGCGGCTTTCAATCTAACCCTATTGACTCACTTTTAAAGCTCTCTATTGATTAAGTTAAAATTGGTATCAAATATAGTTGCGCTTATCAAGTAAAACGACCATAATAATTTAAAAGAAAAACTGAAAAGAGTAGTGTCCAGTTAAGCTTTTTTTGCATTCACGTCCAAACTACTCAATATTTTGAACTGAAATTTTCAAACAAGGTAAATACACTATTCCTCTATATTTTGGCGTTTAAATTTCATACGTTCATGAACGTGTAATTTTCAGATTCTTTAAAATTCGGGCTGGCCCCTTTAAACAGAGCTCCAAATTGGACTAAATATGTTTACATAACGTTACGTCATGACGCACAATTTTGTTATGCCCAATAAACCAGTGCATAGCAGACAATTGCAGGTACAGTGTAAACAATACAAATTGGAGACGAAGATACTTTTACTGTTTTTAATACCTTAAATCATTGTCAAAAGTCTTGGGGAAGACCCCAGGTTAAACGAAGGGCTTTAAGTTGATGTACTTGGGATAGATTTGATTAAACGGTAAGAATAGACACACTCCCTCAAAAACTCAAGTATCAGAAGCCAAACCAGCAATGGCCAGAGAGGGAATTTTGTTTTGGGGCATTGCTTCAGAGATATGCTGAGAGGTCTACAAACACTACGGACAGATACCTGCCACTTATCACTTTTGTTTTATATGAAATGGAAGTGAAAGGCCTACTCTTATATCAAATTCCAAATTCAGGGGTTCGTTCTCGCGCACACCAATGGTACACGGGACCTCGTTTTTTTCGTTTCATCCGAACGACTAGACTGTTTGATATGTCACGTTGTAGTCTGATATTGTGACGAAAAGAAGATTGGCTTGGGTTACATCCACGCGGGTTCAGGTCTATGAACTCGCTACTCTTAAATCGCCGTTCACCCGGGTCTCCCGAGTCTTGCATATTGAGGTGAAACCCATCCCACGATAGTATTAACGAACATAACTATGAGTATGAGGAGCATCCTTGAATGTGAGGGCTCTTGAAGAAGAAATGTCCAATTTATCGTCGATTAATACTGATTGATATCATAAACCTCGGGGTTAATGTGTAGACTAATTAAGGATCTATATTAATAGTGGTTTTGAGACCGAAAAGATACATGCCTATATTCCCTCAGCACATCATTTAATCATAGAATAAAGTAAGTTCATCGCCGCACGAAAAGTAAAATTTCATACCAGATGATATCGGAAAGATCATTTAAGAAATATATCATCGTATCATAATACATATATAAAACGATCCTAATACTAAGATAAGACTTTCTATCATAGCATTATATTAGGAAATATAGTTATCGGTTAAACATGCATTATGCAAGAGTCAAATCTGCCGATTGCAGGTCTTTCTTTACGCCTGAAATGTTTTCTAAATTATTAGCGACATTTACTGGATAGGAACCCGGTCTGCTGCTGCTGATTAAATAAATAAAATGGATACTTGAAATGGATGTTTTATCGTACCGACTTTAGTAATGATGATCGAGGCTTGATCCAAAATTAAATCTCTAAATAATCGGTTCAGGGTGTATCAATTTGACTAAAATTTTCAGCAAATTCTCTTTACATTATCTAGTTTTTAACTATTATACTGAGAACTATCAGCCCCATTTCTGATCTCCTATAATTAGGAACAGGGTTGGTTAATTTAAGCAAATTCTCTCTACATTGTCTAGTTTTTAACTATTACAGTAACAGTTCTTTATTTAATCTCCCATAGTGTATCTTTAATTAGGAAAATATATGTTTGTAATTTGTAAGCACACTTTAAAGTGTATTTTTACCGGGATTGAGCCGACATGACTTTACTTTTAAATACGTCAGATCTCGTTGTGTATAACGATCTTACATAAAACAAGATCGATGCAAGATATCGATAAGAAATAATGGGAACTTTAGATGACTTCAACTTCCGTTACGGTTGATCGGGTTGAATATCTGATTTTTTGACAAACATGCTTATTTTTATTGTGTGTTTTTAAATCTGTATTTGCTGTTTAGTCGGAAATATTTTATCTTGAAGATAGGTTCACAGAAAAGTTTTTATCGGGCAATTTTGGTATATTATGGAAAGTAGAGATATCCAAACTTACTAGAAACCTACAGGATTCCCTGAAAAACATTCATGTAGCGTATACAGGACAAAAATGTAAGGGTCACTCTGATCGACAGTCCGACGATAATGAATATTTGCACGCGGGACGTCGAAGGTTGCAAGCGAACATTGAGCGCTTTGTGTACATGTTGATAAACTTTATAAACAGTTAGACGAACAACACTTTCTGAGGCAAAAATTACGGAAAAAAAAACGCGGGTAGTGGATAATTCGAGAGTTTAATTAGGATTCGATACTTGTAATAAATTGTCAGCGATTACAAACATCGTCTTGTGTATGCAATGAATTCTCTCCTGACTTCGCCGCCGTTGCTATAGGTAAGGAGAGATGTAAGTCACGTGACACAATCATGATCTCTTTTGATCGATTTATGTAGCAGGATATTCCTTGGCAATTATATTATTTTGAGAAGGATTTGAAGCAAAATTACGATAAATTAATTAGTTTGAATATGTTTTTAGTCCAAATCTATCATCAAATAACCCAGTTTGTACCCAATTTAGTAGATTTAATTTAAAGATAAAACAGAACAACAAAATTTGTTCGTTATATGAACTCCTGAAATGTGAAGTGATATACCGTGTTCTAGAAAGAGTAAGTATATGATTTACATTTGACTTGATTCGTTTGTTAATAGTGTAATAATACCAATTGTCAATTATTTAATGGTGATACTGTAAATAGAACTGCAAAGATAGTACGCTATACTCCCTTGGGCATGGGGTGTTTATTTCTCGAGAATTGTAGGGCTATTGATATATCTTTCTAAAATAGATATAGAAGTAGATTTATGAATAATTGAAAACCGAAGGATAAAAAACAATAAACGAATCGACATACTAAAACACTGGAACTAATTTGGGATATGTCTAACCAAAAAGACGATAAAACATCCCTTAAAAAATAGGGATGTTGGTGGCATTTCGCGATTTTGAAAGTTTTCGAATTGTTCACTCCCCTATTTTCTTAATACTGAACATTAAAATGAAATAAAACGAAATGGGGTTTAGCGTCCTACTGTTAAAAGTGATTAAATTAATGGGATGTTAACTCTGTTATTTCTATTAGAGACGTACAAACTCTATACAATTTGATATTTGATTCCAAAGATTAAGCCGAATCATGTTGATTTACTAAATTTAATTGACAGTGGAAGCCCCACCCCCCTCCGTTATACCCGAACTATAGAATGCCACACCACAAAACAAATCAATATAGTCTCCAAATTTAATTTGACCTATATATTAATATCCATAACATAGAACATAATTGATAACCTTTGTTGAGAAATGAGAATATACCCTTTATATGGTATTCAATTAAGCCTAAAAACAATGATGTACATGTATATCCCAATTTAAATCGCTTTTATCGCGTTTAACAGTACACCCAACAAAGCATTCATTTTCTTGTAGCGTGGGATAGCCTGAAATCTACATGTACACTAACATCGGACACCGCCTTTGATGAACTATGATCAGAAACAAAACGTGACGTAGTTAGTGAAATAGTATAGTACAATGTAATTGATTTACTATTCAGTCGCAATTTACAATGAGAAAAAAGATCTAGATTAATCAAATTTAAAGTTTTATAAGGCGTTGGCCCTGAAAATCAATCTATTTGCAGTATTTCCAATGTGTTATATATAGTCTATTTCTAATTTAAAGGAGCTAAGTCTCTAACTCAATAACACGGTAGCACCCAAAGTCTTACACGTTGAAAACACGAATTCTTTGTCAATTCAAATCAACATTGGTGTTGTGATCTTACCTGGAAAAGATGGGCCTCTGATATCCAATATTTAAAACAAAAAAACATTTTACCATTGGTACACGAATCGTGTACCATAGTGCGTTTCAGCGTCACATGTAACAAGTGATCAGAAAGAACGAGGCTAGACATATTTCAAAACTCATGTCAAACGATAAGGCCATATCTTATCTGATGGGCATGCGCAGTAGGTTGGAATAACCAGACACTAGACATTTCTATTCGGTTTAGACTCATGCATCATTTCGCATAATATTAGCGATTTAGCTCCTTTAAATTAGGCTTAGTTTTCATTTTGTATGGAAACATGATCCACGCTCATTTCGGAATTAATAATATCGATCAAGTTATGGCCATCTACATTACATTTCAGTTCCTATCAATTTCATGTCGTCATTTTATGTATTTGTGATCCATTCACGACGTCTTCATAAAACTCCCAGTCCTTATCATTTAAGGGGGAATGGGTGGATTGCCCAATGGTTAGCACGTACGCTGTATAAAAGCCCTGTCATTGAGTCAACTGGTGTGGTTTCGATTCCCCCGTTAGTACGCGACAAAGAGTAGGGTCGCCTGCTCAACCTCGTGTGGGTTTTCTCTGAGTTCTCCAGTTTCTCCACTGCTAAAGATCCAGTTGACACAAGCGAACTATTAAAATAAATTTAACCATATATTACTCAAGAAATGACCTCGTTTGTGTCGAGTGGACGTTAAACCACATTTCTCTCTATATCTGTCTTACCTTTTAAAATTTAATTTGAATAAGGACGGTGTTCTACCGTATTCCGTTTTAAGAAAATATATGTATTCCATTGTATAATAATCTACGTTCAAGCTAAATATTATATAGAATTTCTTCCATGGTCTAAATCGATCTATTGAATATAATAATAACCAAATTAAAAATTAGAGGAGAAACTGTATGATTTAATTTAGTAGTTATATATCTTATCAGAAAAATATATTCATTGACATAATAACAAACAAGAAAATATTTCGCATGCAACAAAATCAGAAGCGGCTGACGTTTGAAATTTTTGCAAGGCGCCTTTTCCAGAAATGGTGAGGAATAAAAAAGGATGAAAGAAAAGTTATTAAGACAAAAAAATTTGTTTTACTTACCCTACCCCCACCAGAACCCACAACACTTGTCCAAGATCTTGGTGTCAATCTGTCGCTTCTCTCAACAACTTTTGGGTATAGTATTTTAGCTTTTGGCCAGTTAAGTGATTGCGAAGATTCCAATGAGCTAGTACAGCCCATAGTGTGCGATACATCCTGGAATTCTATATGAACACCTCGACATCCCAGCTTGTTAGTTTAATTCAAATTTAAAATAATTCACACATTCGATTCAAACTATATTATGTCATACAAATTTATGTTTACCACTTGGGATTCTTCGTCAAAATCAAACCTGAAATCAGAAATACAAAAACAATAAATACTGCCCGTAGAAATTATGAAATTCGTTATACATTTAGTATATTATTGAGATAGAGAAATTGGGTTTAACGTCCACTCGACACAAACTAGGTCATTTCGGGACTAAGATATGTTTTGTTTGGTTTTTTTTAAATTTTATTCAATAATTCGCTTGCACATAGGGGTCTGTAGTAGTGGGGGGAACCGGAGAACCTGTTAGACCGAAAATACATTTTGTAACAGTTATTCACTTGATATCAACGAGAAATAATTCGAAAAGTTCGAAACGCGTCGAAGGAATCGAAGACTTTAGAAGATAACGACTGATTATCCAGAAAATGTTTGCTCTGTTGTTACTTCTTGTCATAGATGATTATAGACTGAGATGAATTCGTTTCAGCAGCAAAAGATTATTTTCAAACGTTAGGTATAAAGAAAGATCAAAGTTAATATTTATTATCTTATGTTAATTGTGAATTTGGTTATTTTTTTTTTTTAAAAATGGATCAGAAATATTTGGCGAGTGATTAGCTTATGGATATTTACATTCCACAAAATATCAGTATGATATTTACATTCAACATATATTATGCAATATTAAATTCACTTCAAAGATCGACATAAGCTTTAAATATATCTTTAATTCTTTGATCTACATTTATATATTGCTAATTCAATTATATATATTTAAATATTTCTTATTCAATTATCTATATTTAAACATTTCTAATTCATTAAGCTTTTTTTTTTTTTTAGATATCTTTAATTTATTGACCTACAGTTAATATGTAATTATTTGTGATAAAGTATTATAACCTACCTCACACGCAGTCTGCAATTGGATTAGCCTATGCTCGATATTGTCGTCTGCTTTATATAACATCAGCCGACAAACTGGAAAAGACCGCCAATATCAACCAATATTGATATATTTTATACATATCTCTCGAGGGACCGATATATTATGACGTCGTATACTGGGATCGATTCCCATGCAAAACGACCAGTGAAAATATCGGAATATGTCTTGTGATTACAAGTGGACAGATAAATTACTGTTATTGCTATCATCAAATATTTACAGGTAACTGGTGAGTTGTCGCATGTATACACGCGTCTTCTGGGAATTTAATATCATTCATTTCCCCTGACAACCTACTTACTATAAAATATGACACAGGTGAAAAAAGAAAGCGATTTGAAAATGTAAATACGCAATAGGTTAATCTCTGGAATTGTGGTTGTTGTCATCAACAACATTAAATAATCAAACAGAGTGAGAGAGAGAGAGATAGAGAGAGAGAGAGAGAATAGGGTTTAACGTCCATACGACACAAACTAGGTCATTTTGGGACTAACATGGTTTTCATTTTTTTTTATTTCAATAATTAGCTTGTGCGTAGGGGTCTTTAGCAGTGGAAGGAAACCAGAGTGCCCGGGGGAAACCCACGAGGTTGAGAAGGAGCCCCTGTCTCCATGTCACATACGCTCACACTAGGGCTAGAAACCAGAGCCGCAAGCCAGAGGTGACCGGCAAGCTAGAGGTCGAAGCGCGGCACTCTAGACCACTAGGCCACCCCAACCCCACTAAATAATCAAACAATGAATTACAAAATAATGTGGTGAGAAAAATGACATGGCAACATTCTTTTTTATAATATAAAAAAATGTTTACGCCGTCATCTTTTATGATCATTTCCGCGTTTAGGGATAATAAAGCAATCCAGTATAATATACAAATGGGTCAGAAAAGGAATTTAGCTAACTTCCTATTTAGTTATAATGAAACTTCTCAGACAATATTCGTGAGTATATGTTGCTATACACTGTTGAAATTATATGTATATTTACAGTTTTAATTATAGTAAAAATACAGTACAGGATTTGTAATATCACATGGTTTGTTAACTTACATTTAAAACGATGTAGACGCATAGAAATACATGTCTTATGTAAAATTACATCAGATTTAATGTAGTAATACAACCATGTGTCAGTTTACATCACGTGAGTTGTATATTAACAGAAAAGCCGCTGGAAATATTATTTTTACAGAAAATTGTAAATTTACCTACAAATAGTGATCATAATAATATAGGTTATTCCCCCCTGTGACCACATATCGAATAGTATACAATATATTTACTGTTCTGTCAGTAAGTTTAGTCCATTTTAGAGAAATAGGTTTTTAAAAATCTGAATGCAACGAACTTGCTAATAAAAACAGGCATGTGCCATACATTGAGCTGTGTGGGGCATTTTGCTTGGACGTTGTCATGTCACCGACCCATTACATTATAAGGAGCGGAACTGTAGCACATTAAAGCCCATTTCACTTTTCTTTACAATATCGAATGTTGTTTTACATGCCCGACTAAAAGTTCCGCAAAACCTTCTGTGTTCGCCAGGATCGAACCTAGGAATAATTAGCCAAGCGGAGACAAACACATTCCTTTGAATAATGTTACCTTGGCTAATTACATAATATGTAATTCTACAATATTTATGAGGTATTATTACATAAACTCTGTCAAAATACACAATATGTTTTTCTTTAAATGTCATTGTACAAATTTATGTAAATTAACATGCACTGTAATTTTACATGTACTTCATTTACAGGTATGTAAATTTACCTTGGATGTAAAATAGCTAGTGCATGGTAAATTTACATTATAGACTGTGAAATAACATGCAATGTTAAAATACAGCTATAACGATGGCAAGAAATCTGCCAGTTAAAACGCGGTAAAAATACATAAAACTTTTAACAGTGTAGATACATTTTTTTAGAATTTAAATTCATGTATATATACATCCAGCTAAGTTCATATTAATTGTCGCATATTTTATGGTAAGTATAATTTGGAGCATTTGCAGGACAATAAATGGATGATTCGTAAGATTTTAAAAAGTTGTCTAATTGTATAACCCTGGGAATTGTAAACAAGTTCTTCAAGATCAAGGGCCACAACGCTGAAAATAGTTATCGGATATCCTTGAAAGTAAATCAAGGTCTTCGTATCATTAAAGGACAATATTGGTGCCAGTCATTATCACATAATAACATACATCATTGTTACAATAGATGTGCAATCAATGTTTCAACAATCGGAAGTGACGAACGCCAAAGGAAAACACAAGTTCTCCCTCTAAATAACTGATAACAAATATATGGGCAAATTTCTCCTCACTAATAATTTCTGTGAGGACCAAAAGTTTGTTGTGTGGGACTGTGAAAGGATATCTGACAATTCATGAGAACATGAAAGAAAAATAGAAAAAGTCCGTACATTACCATGTTTTTATAAGTATAGAATAAATAAACACACGTGAGTTACTGCACATGCTGTTTCTATCACACCCCCACACCCCCGTGTACTCTTCTTAGCTAATGACATTCAATTACTTTTATGAATTGCCAGATATAATACTCTTACAGTCTCATACTACAACTTTTGGTCTTCGAAGGAATTATTAGTGAGCATAATTTGCACATAATTATGTTATCACGCGTGACTTCAGCCAGTGAAATAGAGGAAGAACTCGTGTTTTCCTTTGGCGTTCGCCACTACGGAACGTTGAAGCCTTGATAACGCATCTATTCTAAAGCCGGGATTCCATGTGTACGTACTGCGTAATGAGGAATGCGTAGTACGTAATGCGTATTTAACACTTTGCGCTAAAATGGTAGGAGTTGATCCATGTAAACGTAATGCGGAAAGCGTGATGCGCAGCGCGTAGTACGTGTTTCTCGGGACGCTCACAAGAGTGTCCGAATACGCAATACGCGTGTATACGGACATGGACATGCGCACTGCCACTGCAATAGGCATATCCGATGTAGTTTTGGGATGGCAATATTCGGTTCTCATCCACATATAATACGCCACTCACGCACACATGGAAACTTGACAATACGCGTTACGCAACACGGAACACGCATCACGTGATAGCACGCATTCCCCACGCACTGCGTAGGCTACACATGGAATCCCGGCTTAAGAATGATGTTTGTGATAAAATAATATTTGGAACGTGTTTAACCAGTTCTTTGACATATGTGATAATGACTGGAATTAATATTGTCCTTTGAGTCGATGTGATTGGACAAGGCAAGAAAGTCCATTAGAACTAGAACAGATTATTCGTTCTTGTAACGTGTTCTCACGATATCATGAATGAAAATACACTTCCCCTTAATGGACCTTTAATGGACCATTAATACAAATACAAACTGTCACATTTTCAGTGGAAACCGTTTTTTTTCCACTGAAACTTACAAAATAAACATTGGGGATCACGGTGGGTAAGTGGGTAAGGTGCTGGCTCGGGTGTTCGATCCCTGCATTGGCCGAGTTCATCTCGATTTTCGGCGTGGCTTCTCCTTGTCAGTGATGCATAAGGTTGTTAATGTTTTATTAACATCACTCTTGAAGAGCACAAACATGACATGATAGATATACCAGCAGATCAAACGAGCTTGTTAATTATTTTAAATCCTATACTGTTTGGCTCTCTCTATATATTTACCGTATTTCCTCTAATAAGCCCCGGGTCTCCAATGAGCGCCGGGCCTCTAATAAGCGCCGGGGTGGGGGGGGTCAAGGGTAGTTGAGAAAATAAGCGCCGGTCCTCCAAAAAGCGCCGGGTCTCTAATAGACATTAGATTGCTTTTAATCAAATGCCGTAATTCAATTTGCTATTATAGAAATAAGCGCCGGGGGGTCAAGGGGTGCTGAAAAAAAATAAGCGCCCGGGCGCTTATTAGAGGAAATACGGTATCATACATATCAGTTTATTATAGATTGCATGAGTAATGAAATGGAACTATTAATTATCTAAGTAATAATACTTGTTTAAACGTTATGCTCCATTGATCAATTTGAGAATTTCAGAGGTACATTATTTATCAATTATGCTGAATCTGCATCTTTCTTGATCTACTTGATTTATATAAGTGAGTAAATGTGTAGGTCATATATTGTCCTTGTATTTTATATAAAAAAGTTGGGTTGACGGGCGGAGGGTTTTGTGGTGTGACAAAGTAGGCTACTCTATAACTATCATCAAATTGAACGAGAGACAGGGAGAGAGAGAAATGTTGTTTAACGTCCACTCGACACAAACTAGGTCATTTCGGGACTAGCATATGGGATGTTAAATCTTAACAAGGTCACAAATTTTATTACTTGATAATATAAAAACAGTCTTTCAGATAAAAAGAGAGAGGGAGAGAGAGAGAGAGAGAGAGAGAGAGAGAGAAGAGAGAGAGGGAGATAGGGGGTTTAACGTACACTCGACACAACTATGTCATTTCCGGAGAAAACCCACGAGGCTGGACAGGCGACCATACTCCATGTCACATACAACCGGGGATTCGAAACCCCGCCAATTGACTCAACGACAGGCTTTATGATTCAGTCAGCACGCACGTGCTAACCATTCGGCCATCCAACCCCCTTACCCCCCCCCCCCCAAAAAAAGAATAATAATAATTGAACGATCCATTAGGTACTTAGAACTAATTGACCTCAACCGAGTTTTGATAATATACATGTACGTTATAAAAATTATGATCTGTGTTCAAGCTCCGCATGACTCTAAATGAATACGCTCTGGTCGCTGGTCAGTAATCAGACCATGACGTGATAAGAAGACAATTTCATTATGATCTTGAGACGGACCAGGAGTTTACTGACAGTCAGACAGACCAGCGGGAAGTAGAAGAGAGGCTTGTATGAGTGTGTGGACTTCAGCCACAGCTTTCAGGCCCGGATCCAGGATTTTTTCGAGGGGGGGGGGGAGGCCATACATTGTAACGAATGGTAATCATTAGAGTGCCGCATACATTAGTGGTTTGGTGTAATCCCCAGAGCATTGACGCATTGCCTGGGCGAAGAGAGTCATGTTTATATCATCAATTAAGAAGCAGATACACCAGTTTCGCTAGGGCTGAGGGGGGGGGGGGGGGGGGGCGGCATAGTGGATTTAACATAGTTATGTAGCGTCCTGATGTGTTACTGTCGTATTATAGTTTCTGTTTAAATGAGCTAAATCGCTAATAATGTATATGATTATGTAATATGAATGTATATAACTGATTTACATTTACAGTAATTTCTAATCAGTTATGTTCGGTGAAGCACGCCAGAAGTCTCAATGGAATGGCAATCTCTAGCGTTATTCCAGTCTACACCGATAGTATTTATTGCGTCATCAGTGCTTGTTACAAAAGGCGCTGAACCAAATTATGGTACACGATTCGTGTAAAATGTTTATTTTATCTTAAATACTGGATATCAGAAGCCCATCTTTTTCTGGTAAGATCACAACATCAATGTTGATTACAATTGACAAATAATTTGGGTTTTCAATGTCGAGACTTAGCTACTTTATTATTATTAGGCTTCTGTTTTTGTTATATAGCTGTTTTATATACCCGATGTGAATAAATCATATATTTGCTAAACTGATTTCTGTTATCACTAAGATAGTGTGACAATCGTTTGATGTATTATAGTCGAGGATGGGTCATTAAATACAGGAATCCACGGTGGCTCAGTGGCTAGGACGTTGGACAGGAATCCACGGTGGTTCAGTGGTTAGGACGTTGGCTTGCTAACCAACAGGTCCTGTGTTCGTTCGATCCCTGCGTTGGCCGAGAAAGTTCATCGGGTTTTCCAGCGTCGTCCCCCCCTTGTCACTGGTATAGGACGGCGGCCCCGGTAAAAGAAAATGCATAGTCTTTCGAACGGGACGAAAACCCCAGATCCCGTGTATACATTGCTGTGCACGTAAAAGAACCCTTGACAGTTGGAAGTCGAAATAAGAGTAGGCCTCAAAGCACACTGCATGGCGTATGGCCAGCTTCATTAGCCCAACAGGAGCAAGACAGTAGAACGTTCAACCTCATTTAATTTCATGTCATTAAATATAATTACGAGGTTGTTGCCTGTTAGCTGGAAGTCGACATAAGAGTAGGCCTCAAAGCACACTGTGTGTCGTATGTCCAGCTTCATTAGCCCAATAGGAACAGGACAGTAGAACGTTAAACCGCATTTAATTCCATGTCATTAATAATAATTTCGAGATTGTTGCCTGTCAGTTGAATAATAATTTTCGATTTGACGTGATAAAGGTCAGTTCACCATGAGATTTATACGTTTTCGATTCCAGCTTACGAGTATTGAGCATGACTTGCAATTGTCTCATACACGACATCTGTCACTAGCTATAACCAATAGGGTCAAACGTTTACACTTTATTATCGGGAATCGAGGTTATAGTAAATGACAGACAGATGTCGTGTATGAGGCAAGGAATGCTCAAGTTGAATACTCGTAATCTGGAATCGAAAAACATATATGCTACGAGCCCAGTACTAATTTGGTTACCAAAGTATATAGGGGTCGTATCTGGTGTTTTGAAAGAAAGAATAGGTACGACGTGTTTCGTGCACGATATGCCTGATATGGGCGATTAAAGCTCTGGGTTGTGTGTATATATGATAAATTCATATCGAAGAGGATATCAGTGTAGCGCGGTAAAATGTGGTTCCGTATGTGGCCCCATGGGCCTGCAGATTACCGTTGCATATTTCAGACTAAGACAATTAATAGAAATCAAAATAGAAATAAAAGAGTTATCTCCCATAGTGTATTTTCGTCATTCAAACCTAAACCCAATAGATTTCGCCTTCAAATATTATGTATCTATAGATATAATGTATCTATAGACATAGCATATTTTGTTAGTGTAGTATAGTAGGGTTTTATATTTTAGTCACTTCTTATTCTCAGAATGCTGTCCTGTTAATCTCTATTGTTCCCGTGCACCTGGTTTCATTGATCCACACAGAAACCCACATTGTTTTAAACAGAGAGGCGTGATGCGAAAGGAAACAAAGGGAAAGAAAATTTCAAATCACTTGTGACTGAAAGGAAGTATGCCAATTGATCAAGTCAAGTTTTTATGGAAGCCTATTGCGTCCATTTCAGAATCTCGTCTTCTCGCCGCGAGAAGTCGAGGGCGAGAACACGAGAGGACGAGAAGTCGAGGGAGAGAACACGAGAAGACGAGAACACGAGAGGACGAGAAGTCGAGGGCGAGGGAGCGAGGGAACGAGAACACGAGGAAACAGGGCGAGATTACGAGGATCTCGCCCCGAGAACACGAGATTACTTTCACCTCGACTTCTCGCTCCCTCGTCCCTCGACTTCTCGTCTTCTCGTGTTCTCGCCTTTGAAAAACCTCGTGTTCTCGCTCCCTCGCCCTCGACTTCTCGTCTTCTCGTGTTCTCGCCCTCGACTTCTCGCCCTCGACTTCTCGCCCTCGACTTCTCGTCCTCTCGTGTTCTCGCCTTTGAAAAACCTCGTCTTCTCGTCTTCTCGCTCCCTCGCCTTTGAGCTAATCTCGTCCTCTCGTGTTCTCGCTCCCTCGCTTCGTAACAATCTCGACTTCTCGTCTTCTCGTGTTCTCGCCTCGGAAATGCGGTTGATAAGCATGTCCACTGACTACCGTATCAACATTTGTATTTGGAAATGGATTATAATAAACGGAAATGTTTAAACTTTTAGGCAATTAAATAGTCCAAAATAATTTTAATCTCTTCTTGCACAGATATTATTGTATTCTGTAATCGATTTTAAGTCTTCAATCAAATCTTTCTTTGCTCTCCAACTTCAACAACGTTCATCGGATATTTTGATGCGTGGTTTTGTCAGTGCTGTAGGATGGCGAGTCTGACAAGTGACAACGTATAGTCGTTCGAATGGGATTAAAAATAACGATGTCCACTGCTTGTCAGTGGTATAGGGCGGATGGCCTGGCAAGGGACAACGTATAGCCGTTCGAATGTTATAGATAAACAAAAAACAAGGTTCGTTTCCCGGAATCGAAATGAAGTGGTGGCTACGGTGGCTCAGAGAGTAGGACGTTTGCTCTCTAGCTTCATCGATCTGCATCGGAATTTATCTTGAGATATCCTCCCTTGTCCGTTGTGTAGCTGGAGGACGGAGGGTCTTGCAACTGATAACATGTAGTCGTGCGGATAGGACAGAATAACGGGGCCCCGTGTACACATTGGTTTCGATTCACCTCTTGAACGTGACAATAATTAGGGTCGTCTGTCCAACCGAATGGATTGAGTCTCTCCCCTCTCCCTCTCCCCCTCTCTCTCTCTCTCTCTCTCTCTCTCTCTCTTTCTCTCTTTCGCATACATTGACGTCCACGTACAAGAACCCTTTACCGTGGGAATTCGAAATAAGAGTAGGCCCTCGTAGCACACTGCATGACGTACATTATTAGCTTTCGTTAGCTCAGTTGGAGAAGAATGGTTAACTCGTTCGCAAGTGATCATAAGGACTGTCATTGAATCAACTGGCGCGGTATCGATTCGCCGCTTGTACGTGGCAAGGGGCAGATCGTCTGTCCATTCCCGTGGGTTTTCTCTGGATCCTTCAGTTTCCCCCTACTGTTAGGTGTGTTTTGATTTAGCGTGGAGGTACCATTGTTTACGTATGTATGTATGTATGTATAGTTAAAAGGTATTCCGACACAAACTGATACGCACACAGCAGCTAAATCGTCCGGGCGGTCGACAAGGGTTGTCGCGTATTTAATTTTTTGGTGTACTTAGGGACATTTAATAGACAATTTTATACAGATTACAGTATAATTTTTGTCGTTTGAGGGTTCATAAGGTTCTAAAAACTAAAACTTGGGCCGTAACTCTTGAAGTAATCTACAGAAATTGTTGAAATTCGAGAGGCCCTTCCTTTTCACCAATTCAAATAATGCATATAAATTTCAACATATCTGGGGACAACTTTTGTCGTTCGAACGTTCACAAGGTTCAACAAAGTTAAACAAGGGTCATAACTCTAGAAGTTAATGACAGAAATTCCTGACAATCACTAGGATTCTTCATTTCACTAATTTAAATAAAGCATATGAAATTCATACAAATTGGGTGAAACTTTTGTCGTTCGAGCGTTCACAAGATTCAACAAAGTGAAACAAGGCCCATAACTCTAGATGTGATTAACGGAATTTGCTGAAACTCAACAGGCTTGTTCGTTTTATTAATTTAAATGTTACATATAAATTTCATAGACAGATCGGATAATAACTTTTGTCGTAAGAGCATTCACAGGATAAAACAAGGTAAAACCAGGGCCATAACTCGCGGCTTAATTGACTGAAATTACTGAAATTCAATAGGATTCTTCGTTTCCCAAATTTAAATGATGCAAATAAATTTGATACAGATCTAGATGTAATTAACGGAGGTTGCTGAAATTCAATAGGCGTGTTTTTTTTACTAATTTAAATAATGCATATACATTTCATACGGATCGGTTGATAACGTCTGTCGTTAGAGTGTCCACAAGATGCAACAACGTGAAACAATGGCCATATGACTCCAGAAGAAATTAAGGGAAGTTATTGAAATTAAAAAGGCTTCTTCATTTCACTATTCATCTCACTAATGTAAGCATCATATTTCAATTTAAAAACAATCAATTGTTCACAAAAAATTGCGGACGATGGATGGACTGAATGATAGACAGGCGGACGGACCGGGTCGAGGGCAATATACGACCACATTTCCATGTTGGCGTATACAAAACACGACTACGTGAATGTTTTAGGCTGTCAAATCTGGGCCACAGACGATTTTATGCCCGTGTAAAGCCAGGTATCCTACGAGTAATTGGATAATGCATCATAGAAAGCTAATGAATATTGATATGTTCATTATATTGATTTATCCGTTAATTCTAAAACATAAACATTTTGAAGCCAACAAAACTAGTTTAGATGTTATTATGTGCACAGTGAGCCTAAAATAACCCGATTGCCCCATATTTGTCGTATGTCTACGGCAATATTATGTCGACAAAAAGCAAAGGGAGTTTCTGAAATTTTGCAGTCTAGTAGTTTGTTCGTCCATTGATTCTGTGAAATTTTAAGCATGTTGTCGCCAAAGCTGGTTTGAATACTTTTTGATGTAGGTACCCTCTTCTGCGTGCTCACTTAAAGGAGCTAAATCGCTAACATGTTGGAATTAGAAATGGACAGAATTGGGTCGCAACGCATATAATACTGTAATATGAATGAATATAAAATGATTAACATTCAATGGATTCCGTTTTTACTTTAATTTCAAATCAGTTATGTTCCACGAAATAAGCCAGCAGTTTCAATCGAATTCAAATTTCTAGCATCTGGTTATTCCAGTCTACAAACGCCGTTTGATTTGGTACTATGTGTCTAGACTCGTTCCCCGAGTATCTTGCTAGAACTGGGGCTGACACGCATTATGGTACACGATTCGTGTACCAATGGTAAAATGTTTATTTTGTCTTAAATAATGGATATCAGAAGCCCATCTACATGTATTTCCGGTAAGACCACAGCACCAATGTTGATTTAAATTGACAAATAATTCGTGTTTTCAAAGTTGAAGATTTTGAATGATATTGAGTTAGAGAATTAGCTCCTTTACTCTTGTGTGCGACATTTTTGTGCGTGTATAGTAATGACTTAATGTTGTTATTTTTGGTCTAGTACTTGTATATTAAGGGAGCTAAATCGCTAACATTTTGGACCTAGAAATGGACAGAAGTGGGTCGCAACGCATGTTATAAATGTATATAAACTGATTCAACGGATTCCGTTTTTACTCTAATTTCAAATCAGTTATGTTCCACGAAATAAACGAGCAGTATCAATCGAATTCAAATTTCTAGCATCTGTGTATTCCAGTCTACATACGCCGTTTGATTTGGTGCTGTGACTCGAGCCTCGTACCCCGAGTCTCTTGCTAGAACTGGGGCTGAAACGCATTATGGTACACGATTCGTGTACCAATGGTAAAATGTTTATTTTATCTCAAATATCGGATATCAAAACTTCATCTTTTCCCGGTAAGTTTATATCATCAATGTTGATTTAAATTGACCAATTTTTGATGTTGAAGATTTTGGAGGATTTTGATTTACGGCCTTAGGTCCTTTAATGTGAATGATTTTGAGTTACGGACTTAGGTCCTTTAATGTGGTTTGTTGGTTTTTTCCTTCGGGGGGGGGGGGGAACCTTAAAAGGCTGGACAGACGACCCTACTCCTTGTCACATATAAGCGGGATATCGAAAATATCCACACACACCACACACCCACACACAACCATCACCTAAAACAGCTTTTTATACGTATATTGCCCACACTTGTTAATGCTTTGGTCACTTGCTAAGAGGAGTTGGATGGCCAAATGGTTAGCATGTGCGTGCTGTATCCTAAAGCCTGCCATTGAGTCAACTGACGTGGTTTCGAATCCCCGGCCGAAGTGACAAGGAGTAGGGTCGACTGTCCGATCTCGTGGGTTTACTCCGGGTCCTCCGGTTTTCTCCCACTGCTAAAGACCCCTGCGCGCAAGCGAATTATTGAAATAAAATTAAACCATATGTTAGTCCCGAAATGACCTTGTTTGTGTGTCGAGTGGATGTTACAACCCACTCCCCTCGCTCTCTTTCTCCCTCTCTCTCTCTCTCCCTCCCTCTCTCTCTCTCTCTCTCTCTCTGGTCACTTCTAGACTGGACAATTTTAATTCGTTGTTAGCTGGTCTTCCAGTCAAACTTTTCGAGTTCTGGGCCTTGTTTCACTTTCTTGAATCTTGTGAACGCCCGCACGACAAACGTTATCATGCAATCTGTATGAAATTAATAAGCTTTATCTAAATAAGTAAATGAAGAAGCCTTTTGAATGTCAGGAATTTCTGTCAATTACTTCTAGAATTATGGCCTTTGTTTAACTTTGTTGAATCTTGTGAACGTTCGAACGACAAAAGTTGTCCCCAGATATGTTGAAATTTATATGCATTATTTGAATTGGTGAAAAGGAAGGGCCTCTCGAATTTCAACAATTTCTGACAAAAGTTATCATCCGATATGTTGAAATTTATATGCATTATTTGAATTATTAAAATGTGATAGCCTCTCGAATTTTAACAATTTCTGTAGATTACTTTCAGAATTACGGACCTTGTTTTAGTTTTTAGAACATTGTGGGCCCTCAAACGACGAAAATTGTAACGAGTCTGCATGAAATTGTCTATTAAATGCCCCTAATTACCCACAAAAGAATAAATATGCGACAACCCTTGTCGACCGCCAGGACGATTTAGCTGCTATGGGCGTATGTTTTGTTGTCTGGCAACCTTTTTTTTTTTTTTAAATTCGATACGACTTTTGTGGGGGTGGTGCACTGCAAGTCTGCAACGAGGCGTGATTCGCCTTGTGCTCGAATTCACTGGCCTAAAACAACTGCCCTCCCAATACTGAGTCTCCCCCCCCCCCAATATTATTTAGATTATTTTCAGTATTTTCAATATTGTTTTGGCAGGGCATCTGCACACTACCTGGCACAACTGGCACATTACTAGTGTTGACAGTTGTGATTTGTGTGTGAATGTGAATGTGAAAGCCAGGTTCATGTATTTTGTAATGTTTGATATCTATTATACAACAATACAAGATGTTTTACATTTTAACTAAAACAAAATTTCTATTAATTTGTTAAAAATTCATTTCACTAGTGTTTTAAATGTAATATTCTATGCTCCAATTGACCTTTGCCGCAAATACCAGTAGCTTCAGATGCCCATGCTAGTTTGCCCTCCCGAAAACACCTTTGCCCCCCAAAAAACAACTTCCTGGCTACGGGCCTGATACATACAAACATATACACACACACACACACCTACACACACATAGATTTTAGCTACGAGGGCCTACTCTTATTTCGATTTCCCATGGTTAAGGGTTCTTGTTCTTGCACGTCAATGTATTTGAAAGAGAGAAAGAAAGAGACAGACTGAACACAAGCCAGGCCCCAAGTTCACAAAGCATTCTCAGACTTAAGTTGAGAATTTACTCTACTTTCAATCACACTTTATGAGAAATATCTTTGATCCAAAAACACAAAACGTTGCACATAGCATCTTATTGGTGTATTGGACATATTAAAACAACAAAAGTTTAATACATGGCTTTGTGAACACGGGGCCAGATCATTCCGGAACTAGCAATTTTATTTCAATAATTTGCTTGCGTTTAGGGGTCTTTAGCAGTGGGGGACAGACGACCCTAATCATTGTCACGTTCTAGCGGCGAATCGAAACCGAGCCACTTGAATCAATAACAGACCCCACCCTCCACCACGCCAATGTGTACACGGGACCCCGTTTTTTGTCCCATCCGCACGACTACTCGTTATCCGTTGCCAGGCCCTCCGTCCTCCACAACTGACAAGGGGGGACATTTCCAGATAAATTCCGATGCAGTTCGATGCTAGACGTCCTACTAACTGCGCCACCGTAGCCTCACTTCATTTCGATTCCGAACAAGGAACCTGTTTTTTTTATCTATAACATACGAACGGCTATACGTTGTCCCTTGCCAGGCCTTCCGCCCTATTGAAAAGCAGTGGACATCGTTATTTTTAATCCCATTCGAACGACTATACGTTGTCACTTGTCAGACTCGCCATCCTACAGCACTGACAAAACCACACATCAAATTATCCGATGAACGTTGTTGAAGTTGGAGAGCAAAGAAAGATTTGATTAAAGGCTTAAAATCGATTACAGAATACAATAATATCTGTGCAAGAAGAGATTGAAATTATTTTGGACTATTTAATTGCCTAAAACTTCAAACATTTCCGTTTATTATAATCCATTTCCAAATACAAATGTCGATACGGTAGTCAGTGGACATGCGTATCAACTGCAGTTCAGAGGCGAGAACACGAGAAGTCGAGATTGTTACGAAGCGAGGGAGCGAGAACACGAGAGGACGAGATTAGCTTAAAGGCGAGGGAGCGAGAAGACGAGAAGACGGGGTTTTTCAAAGGCGAGAACACGAGAGGACGAGAAGTCGAGGGCGAGAAGTCGAGGGCGAGAACACGAGAAGACGAGAAGTCGAGGGCGAGGGAGCGAGAACACGAGGTTTTTCAAAGGCGAGAACACGAGAAGACGAGAAGTCGAGGGACGAGGGAGCGAGAAGTCGAGGTGAAAGTAATCTCGTGTTCTCGGGGCGAGATCCTCGTATTCTCGCCCTGTTTCCTCGTGTTCTCGTTCCCTCGCTCCCTCGCCCTCGACTTCTCGTCCTCTCGTGTTCTCGTCTTCTCGTGTTCTCGCCCTCGACTTCTCGCGGCGAGAAGACGAGATTCTGAAATGGACGCAATAGGCTTCCATAAGTTTTTAATTTTAACAGGTGGATAATTGTATTAAACCCCTTAACTTTGAAAAGCGGATCTTTAAACCTAATGATAAGGTATTCCTTGGGTGACCTAAAATTTGTCTGAAACAACTCTATCAAAAATCCTGTGAATGTGGTATCATATAGGCATTTAAGTGTTCAGAGAAGAAATTTTGAAATAAATTTTGTCCTTCAATATCTAATACCCTGTGGAACTCCTGTCGTAAAAAAAGCACCACAGGCCAAAACATTCTATGAAAATTATAGTACTACACAGGCATAAAGAGGGTCTAAGAAGTAGTTCCTGTGTTTTAAAAAAAACAACACTACGGAATAAATGAACCAGCGTGTCACGATTGACACCTGCTTATTGTCACTCGTGCATCCTAATCCCCATTCGCATCTTCAAAAGCATAAAGAAAACAAAAATCACATTAATAGTATAAATTTATTACAATATATACACAACAAATTATTCAATAATGTCAGTGTTCACTGATCATTGGAATCCTAGTAACATGCGTTAAAACGCACACAACACTAAATATAGACCGGCACTAAAGCACTCGCGCACCGTAACATCTCAGACAAGTCTGTAATTTAGGCCTATTGATCCTAATCTGCAACGGACTTGGTTCTGTTTCCATATATCGTCGCGATACTATGGCTTAAACTTACCACAACGGCGTTTCATATTAAACGTAGTCCTACCAATCGATCAAACAGTTTATTCTATAGTTCTACAGTTGGCTCAAATATTCATGGCCCCGATAATACTGTAATGCTTAATAAGAACCAAAAATACGAGTAAGCAGGCCCGGATCCAGGATTTTTTCGAGGGGGGGGGGGCATACATTGTAACTAATGGTAATCATTAGAGTGCCGCATATATTAGTGGTTTGGTGTAATCCCCAGAGCCTTGACGCATTGCCTGGGCATAAACAATGTGAAAATCATGTTTATATCATCTAGGAAAAGTAAAAATTCCACTCTCGCCGGGGCTGAGGGGGGGGGGGGGGCATGGCCCCCCTGCCCCCCCCCCCCCTGGATCCGCGCCTGAGTAAGAACCCATAATAAAGAGGCTGCAAAGACAAAAATTACAAATCATAAATACACTTTTCATAAATCAAACATTATTTGATATACATTCATCTATCAATTATTGATCTATTTAACTCAAATAACAACCGGTATGCTACATTTAACTTATCAACTTTAATAAACAAACACAAAACCAATCTCACCTAAAGTCTTATAGTGAACGTATAATCAGTCTGGGTCTTCCATCTCTATAATACCGCAGGAAACGCTATGATGTTATACAGGTCTACAGAATTCTTAGTGGAAAAGACACAATTGTTAATAAGGACATTCTAAAACTACATGTAAATAAAGACAATAGATTGAATAGAACAAGAGGACACAATTTAAGATTACAAAAGACTCGTGCAAGACTAGATGTTAGAAAAAAATTCGTTTTCAATAAGAGTTATAAATGACTGGAATTCATCGCCAGCATTTGTGGTTAATTCAAGCACCCTCAACCAGTTTAAGTTGAACCTAAATATAGCCTGGAAAAATGAAAAAAATAAATTCAACCCAACATGTTATTAAATATTGAAACAATTATAAACTACCTTAAGATTGAGAACCAGACATTAGTATAGTCAAAAATTGTGAATTTGTGTAATACAAGTGTAGTCGTTCGCGATAATTATTACATGCGCAAACCCCACAGAAAGAAGTCAAGACAGTATCAAGGCGATCCAGAAGCTATCTATAGCTTAACCAAGATCGAACAACATATTCATATTCATATATTCAAATAATGACTCGATGTAGGATATCTGTGTTTACCGAGGTGTGTCCAATGGGTAGAGCGGATTTTATGACGTCAATGAGATAGACTGTCTTCGATCTAGTATTCTCCACAAAAGCTTTGACTGCAGAATATCTTAAACTATCTCGATTTATATCATTCAAAATGTTGACAGAAATTGAAAAACGCGGATTTGAGTCAATTTTGAAGAAACTAAAGATAGATGAACTGATTTCTTTGAAGGACACGGTGACCAAAGGACGAATAACGACGAAGCATTCTTATGGTAAGGTAATCTGGGAGGCGCCCCCACGACTTAACTTTCACTTTCAGTTTCATTTCACTAACCGTCGGCAAAAGCAATTAAAAGTAGATTGTCATGAATCCGTATTTGACAATTTCCAACTCTCCGTGCAATTTTATACGTCGTGTGGAAGTATTGCCATGGCCCCTGTCAGTCCGTGTGTCATGCCTGTTCACACTTGGTTTGTAAACCCTCTAAAGTAAAAGGTCACAATGTTTATCCCATTTTGTAGAAAACTTGAAATATAGGTTTATATCCGAAAGATTGCGGTTCCTGATTCCTGTTGCTATTGTTGGCATGCATCGGACCAGAACTTCAAGGATTATGGCACAAGTTGTACGCTTAAATCATATTTTGAGCCCATGGACCCTCTAGAGTTTACAATTTAAATCTGATTTGGATTGAACATAAAATGTATGTTTAAAACCCGCAGATTACGGTTCCTTGCGATATTGACAGATATTGGACCATGCCATCTTTGATTATCGCCCTCGATTGAACCAAAATCTTTTTACCCTGTGGACCTACTGGTGGTCATAATTATTATCCGATTTTGAAGATACATTAGTTAAGATTTTGATAAAGAGTTGGCCATTCTTAATATAACAGTACAGATATAGATGATTCAAAATGAAAATGTTTTAGTCAAATTACACACCGATAGTATTTTATTGCGCATCCTCTCCAGATACGATAATGGCATAACTTGGTGGAATATGTCTGGCCCCGTTCGTCCAGTCCCTTGTTACAAATGGCGTTGAAACGCATTATGTTACATAATTCGTGTAACAATGGTAAAATGTTTATTTTGTCTTAAATATTGAATATCAGAAGCCCATCTTTTCCCAGTAAGATCACAACATCAACGTTCATTTAAATTCACCAATAATTTGTGTTTTCAATGTCCAAGTTTTTGGATGATATTCAGTTAGAGACTTGCCTCCTTTAAGATTTGTTAACCTTACTTTGATTCTTCTTACCTTTTTCTAGTCAATTATTCAATTCATTCATTGTATGTGAATTGACCCAGACTATTTGAAAGTTGGATACGAATGTTTGATCTTCTCTGAACCCCAGACTACAAGGATATGGGTCTCTCTGATTGAAGGTAGAATCAAACGTTGAGTTGCACTGACCTTTGCTATTTTGATTAGAGATAGGAAAGATGCTAAGTAAGCGATGGACTTTTCATTTTGGCAGAACTGGCTGAAGTCTGTATGTTAACAAACAATCTCTTCAAGACTTGAGGAATTTTAAAAGATCAAAATCCCAAAAAGTCTTAAAGTTTAGAGAGGGTGTTAACAATGTTGGGGAGCCGTGGGCAGTAACTTTGGAAATTTCAAAAGACTTCCTCGATTGTCAGTCCTTCCATCGGTAGTGTTCCAGCGTCAAGTCGGTGATTAATGATAAATAATAGCTTGGTCATCCATTAAATGATTTGATATTATTAAATGGGCAAGTGTTTAAATCCAACTGTATCAAAGCCACCCGAGGGTCTACAGAGTTAATTTTTTTTGTTGTTATGTAAATTTGAAGCCTGTAGAAGACCTGCAATGGGCATAATATATATATATTTTTTTTTTTTTTTTTTTTTTTTTTTAATTTAAATCCTTTATTATAATACAAAAAAAACCAACATTTCTTTATACGCAAATTAATATGTTTAAAGATACATATGTAGACAATTATAATACAATCCAAATAACATATTTAAATAATACACTCTATTATTAATTTATATGCAATACATATAATTTTGAAGAAACAGTAATGACTAACATAGAAAAAAGAGAGTAATTTTATTGATTACTAATCAGAGTTACTGATCAGAGTGTGCATGTGCTGTACTTTGTTCTTTATGATTAAATTTCATATTTCCATTTGTCTTTGATTGTCTTGTTGCCGACAAACAATTCCAATTCTGTCTTTGACACAGTTTTCATAAAGTTGAGGTACTGATCTTTATTGGGAATTTACTTTTAATTTTGCATTCATAGATATAATATTTTGTAAGGAGGATGAGGTGATTTACAAATAACCATTCATGTTTTTCATTAAACATTTCTATATTATACGCACCTAGATTTATTGACTCTTGAGAGATTATGAAATTAATATTGTTTCTTAATAGGATTTCAGACAAATTAGTTAATATTGTTTGAGTTACAGGACATAGGTAGAATAAGCGTTCCTGGGTTTCAAGGCATGAGTTACAGGGAGTACAAAGAGAGCTCTCAGTAAATTTGAGTTTACATAGCTTTGTATTAGTGTATATTATTCTGTGTATGTATTTTTAATGAAAACTGCACATTTTTGTATCACAGCATACAATTTTTGCTAACTTAAATATTTTTCTGGTTTTTATATTATCAATAGTGGTATTTAGAATGGTTTCCCACTGGTTTATGCATCTTGGTGTAACAAATGAGTTTTCTACTCTTACATTATAGATATCCTTAGATTTTATGTTAAATGTTTTGTCATATATATCTTTTAGATTATTGTTGATATCTTCTATTATTGTGTTTTTTGTGAATGCTATTGTTCACATTATATTGCTTCTTTATAGCATGTGCTACTTGATTCAATGCATCAATATTACATTTTTCAAAAACTGTTGCATTTTGTGTATTGCTAATGATATCTGCTACATACAGATATTTGTTTTGAATTAAGACTTTATCAACTATACTACTGTTTTGTAGTTTAATATGTTTATATTTTTTAACTAATGTTAAAAAACGTTCAACTATATAACTGTTACACACTAATGACGGCTGAGTTTAAAATGTCGTGAAATTGTTTTATTTATAGCCTGTAGGCGTCTTTATATAAATGTAGGTCACTGTAGTTATATACAGCGAGGGCCTGGATATTTGATAGCTGTAGAACTGTATGATTAGTATGCTCAGCCGTTAAATGCGTGCATCTAACAGTCACAAACTTTAATCGCTTGCCTCTATTATATTGAAAAGATAAGTCTTTAACTGCTTGTGGTTAATGAATAGTATAGCTTTAGGCCATTACACAGAACAGTTTTAACTGAGACAGTTCGCCTCTGTATTAATAGTATAAAATAGTTTTTCCAAGTCCATCACAACCTTCCTATTTGTTTTAAACCCCGTTCACACCAACGGCGCTTTGATGGCGCTTTAGAGCGGCGTGCAAAGCGGCGTGCAAAGTGGCACCAAAGCTCTACTAAGACGTCAAGGTCGTCATATATCGCTGGGAAGCTTTGAGCAAAGTGGGACATTCGGCAAGAGCGCAAACAAAATTTAAGACTGTTTCAAAATTTTGGGAGCTCTGTCACGAATTGATTAAAGCGCTAAGAGCGTATCAAAGGTTAACAAAGCGTAACAAAGATCAGCTTAAGCTTGACTGAAAGCGCAGGAAAGCTTAACAGAGCTCTGTTCAAAGCGGGGACCCCCGTCTTCAGGGCCTGTAACCACTTGACACGATTTGTTAAGATGTCACAAGATTTGCTACGATCTGGTATGAAGATCTGACACGCTTTGTTACGCTTTCTCACGAATTTAGACGCTTTGATCAAGGATTGATCTCTCACGCTTTCCTACGATACCCAAACCTGTCTCCAGCGCTGCGATTTGAGTACCACTCATTGCATTGTTTCAGAAAAGGTATCCTGGACCCGAAAAACAACACAAAGATGGAACCCAAGAGAGGTACGGGTGCAGCGAAGATGAGCCAGAGAGGGGCAGACAGAGGCCAAGTCAAATGTCCAAGTAAATATTTCAAAAAAGAATGTTCATAACACACTAGTCTTCATCCCCAGTCTTGTGGTTTGTGATTCTCTGCTCTTCTTTCATCCCTCTCCTATTGTATTGCTTCATCATGTAGCTCTTCAGGACAAAACCATCACCAGCAAAGATGAAGTATTGAATATATGGCTCAGTTTCCACAGGGAGGGGGCATGATGTGGGCTGCCATATGAACCCATCTGCTAGGCATTCAAAGAGCTCAGAGTCTATGAATATCTAGAAGTCAGAAGTTAGGTGGGTTGAAGACCTCATCTTTATACGCCTGCAACATGGCCCTGCACTCTTCCGGAATCAGCTCTGATATGGTGGAGATACCACACCGGAATCCATATGCTAGTAAACTGTAGTTTTCTCCAGTGGCCAGATGTATCAAGGTGATTGCCAACTTGACGCCAAAGGACAGGAGTGCCTGTAGTTAGTCTGCTACTTCTGGATGACTGGTGCCACTCTCTCCAGGATATCAGGGGTAAATCTAGTGAAGTTTCTGAAGCAGTAGGGTCTTCTAATCTGAGTATCCAGGAGGCAAGTGTATTGACCATACTGTTGCCTTCTTTCTTCAGTGAGCCATGGCCTGGTCCATCAGCTCCTGATAAATAGTCTTCTCCCTCCTGCTGGTAGGTCAACCTTCCCTTGTCTTTGCTGTTCTTCCTCCGCCTCTAGGCTAGGATGTATTTTTACAGTATGGAGACAAACATCATGTCTTCTTCAGATAGATTATGCTCTGGTACATCTGGTACATCTTGTAGGGGAGTCAAAGATGCAATGATGGTGTGGATCTGCTCTGTATCAAAAGCGGGATGAAATCGGTGATCTCGATATATTCCAATGCGTAACACAGCACAACAAAGCTTGTTAATCGTATCCAATCGTGATTTAAAGCGTCATAAACGCATCTAACGTAATGAAACTTACCAAAGCGCCATTTAAAGCGTAAAAAATCGGGAAAAAATTCGTCCCCCAAAGCGTAACCAATTCGTATCGGAGCTTATCAGAGCCTACATTACTTAGGAGATCGTGATATTTTTGGAAAAGTAAACAAGAAGGATGGCGCTTTGCTCGGCGATTTAAAGCGCGACATTCGCCGATGGTGTGAACTAGACTTTAGCATAACTACTTTTTAGCTTGTCCGCCCTCTTTCCCGAAGAAGCAATAGTTTGAACAGCTTGTGGTCGGTCAATAGGTCACTGGTGGCAGAGAAAGTACCCGGTGTGGGTCCTCAGCAACAACTGCAGCTGAATTCCCCACACTACAAAACCGCTACAGCCTTTCGTGGCCAAAATAGAAAAATAGAGCGATAAAAATCTGCCAAACAATTTGACCGCTCTTTGTACGCAAATAGTGTAATGCCCTTAAGGTGATGGACCCTTTAGAGGCCACAATTTGTGTACGCCTCAATTAGCTACATTTTTAATTCACACTCCCCATATATCGTCCAGGGTTATGTACCTGCTTATTAGTGACGCCTTCGACGATGGGTTGTAATCTAGTTGGGAGTAATTCAACAACTTATTTCTTCTTGGCATAGTTCTATATTCTGTAATAATACTTCTTAATAAACAATAATAATATCTACAATATGATCAACAGGCTAGGTTATTTATAACTTACTATGGAACAGCATCTAAGTAATAACGTATCAGAGACCTGCCCCTCGGTATGTCTTCTGGGCTGCCTATGGTCAACTACCTTCAATCTGTGTGCGAGTAAGTTGTATTTTACGTCCGCTTCCTTCCACCGAGTTGCTTTTCTATAACCTACAATCTACAGTCTTTCCACTAATATACCAGAGGTTATTTAAGTTATTTGGTAACAATAAACAATAAATAATAATTATATTTTAAATTTAAAAAGGTTTTATAGTTGTTAAGTGACATCCATTCATTCATTTACTCAGGTGACTACTTGGGGCCCTGATTATATAATGTTTATAGATGGATTATCCCGTGAAATTTAACGTCCACTACCACCAAGGGTGATATAGTAGACACGATTATCCCGTTAGTGCTAATGTTTATAATATCCTACAATTATATACTCCTGCAAGAACCTTAAGATCTGTAGATAAGAAACTGCCTGTAGTGCCTAAGTCTAAAACAGTCCGTTTTGGACAAAGGAATTTTTCCTTCTCAGCCCCAGCAGAGAGGAATGATCTGCCACTGGAAATACAGAATTCTCCAAATATTGCTGTGTTTAGATCCAGACTTAAAACCTTTTTATTTAAGAAAGCATTCACTTTACGACAGTTGTGATCATTTTTGGCTGCGCTTTGAGCATGCTTATGCATGGATATTGCTCAATATAAATAGACTATTATATTATTATACGTGGTCTTTAACAATCTGATTAAAACACAGATCCAATTTCGTTTCGTTTTTTATAGTTCAAAATTTCGTTTTTACTTGTCTTTACTACACTTGGATCTGGAAGACTTGTTATTTAATTCGTGTTCTACTTGAAATTAGGGGTCAGCAAATCAAATGGTCTGTCAAATCGAGCGTTTGACCTTGTATGCGCGGAAAGCGATAGAAATCAAAACAAAGCAAAAGTAGATTTTAAAAAGCATGTTATTTTTGAGCTACTGATGTTATTGGGTAGATATTGTGTGTTAATGAGTGCGCATTTATTTACCTTTGTATGTCTACTTCATATGTAAATACATGTAATCTAACTTAAAATCAGCCTGTCCAATAACAACACAACGGTTAAAGGGCCAATCCCGATAACTTTTTTGGGAATAAAACTGCTTAATTTTGTGTTAAAATCATTTAAAACCCATTTTCTAAGGCCGATCAACTAACCCGATTTTTGTGATACGCTTGTAAATAACTTAAACCTGACAGTCTGCATCTGGAAATGGAGACCTTTGTATCATACAGTATCTGGATAAAACCAGACTATTTTCTATAAAAATAATATGTAGGTAAAATTTACCTTTTGTTATCAAGTACAGTACATGGGTCATTCACTGTATAGACCTCTCAAGAAACGTTAATCGATTATAAGGTCACCAAATGAAAAAAATGACCATCAATCTTAAAAGGGTTACGTGTCCGGATAAGCAATTGTGGCGTTCACGTCCAAATGACTTAATATTTTGATTTGAATTTTTGAGACAAGGTATATACACCATTCCCCTATATTTTGACGTTTTATTTTCATACATTCTCAGACTTTTTTTTTTGAGCCTCTGTATAATACGGGACTGTCCCTTTAATGAAACACACCCCAGGAATTGAGCGGCTTATCTAATAGATACATGGCGTAGATAAATAACAGATCTGGGGAAATTACACGGTCAATTACATTGTCAACATTCAACTACTCCATAGTAGCAAGAACACGATTTTTTGATTATTATTTTTTTTTTGGGGGGGGGGTACAAACAAATTTTAACTGCTCTGAAAAGGTAATTTGAAAGTAAACTTAAAAATAATATATAGTTTCTCCGTGAAAAACCCCCCACATAACTAATGGTATCCGGGTTTGGTGTGCGCACTATTTTTAATTCGGGGCCTTTATCAGCATGGGTAATGCATACTTAATTATTTAACTATTTTGTTTACAAATTCAATGCGAAGCATTTGGACAATGAGAGGATGAAACCTATTGATTTTCCCCATCTCCCCGTCCACCTCTTGCAAAATATGGGTGTATCTTGAATGACAACCGCTGGGTTTGATAATTGTTGACATGATAATTAAATATGGTTAGCCTATAATCTTTATTTATTTTCTTCCAGAAACCATCCAAGCTATCATAAGTTCCAGCGGTACACCTAAAAGTTTACTGAATAGAAAGAAAATAGCACGAGACTACTTGTATCAATACCTAACCGAGAATGAAATTGTAGTTCCTCGTCAGGCCGAAAAAGAACTAATTATAGATAAAATACTTGAATTATGGAAATCAGATTTAACACCGGTAATTATCATTTTTTAAAAGTCATTGTTGTCATTCAATCTCTGATTAATGTTTTAATACGCCCACATTTTCACGTGGACGTATATTGTCGTTGCACATGTCCGTCGGGATTTCTGTCCATCCACATTTTTAGGGGCATGAGATAAAGAAGCCTATTGGTTTTCAGCGATTTTACAGGTTTTAAAATTTGTTATCCTATGTTCCAATCTCAACTGAGACGGAATTGAAGCATTTGTCTGAATTGGAACAAGAACATAAATCAGAACATGATAAATCTGACTTTTTACAGCCACAACGGCCGCTTTGACTTGACATAGCGGCTCATATTGACACCAGCATTTTATATTATTTATCAGAACATCCGGTACTGTCTTCGTACCATCTGGTACCATTCTAGGCACTAGTGATTTTTGGGGCTCGAAGAGTACACACTTCTAGTAGACTTAAGTCTATTTTTCCCTTCATTTTTGGCCGCCACCTTGAATATTTAATTTTTCCCAAGGGTGAAACGACCACACCTACTGCTGAAAAATCAGGGGGACCCTACCCAAAAATAATCCACCGAGAACATTATATATCAAACAAAAGTTAGTTTCTCGGCCCTGCACCCGGACTACTGCTCCTTGTACGCAAAGATTGTAAAAGTAAGGTTGTGAACACAGGTGTGGGCGTATCTTGCAAGGCAACCGCTTATTTTGTTTTAACTTGTTCTCTCTATACATCTCTTGCAAAACGTAGGCATATGTTGCATGGTTACCACTTCTTTCACAAAAATAAAACTGCTTTGTTTGTTGGCTTTTGTACGATGGGCTTTTTAAAGCTGCCTTTGAAAACCTTGCAGAAGTTAACACTTTTATTGTTCCACTGTGGACACAGAAAGCCAATAATTAAGCAGAAATGGGGATTGGAGGGGGCAGCGAACAGTGGAACAGGTCGATTCCGGCATAATATTTCAAATCGAAACAACAACTATCTCCCATAAATTAAAGTAGATAAAGTACAGGTACTTTTTTTGTTTACGTCAGACAAATGCATAAGTTTACTTCATTCTGACATACATTATATCATATTAGCCAACCGTTTGCCCTAAACGACCGTCTTAAGATAGTATTAATATCAATACATTATAGGAATCGAATATTGCTAGTACCAGTAAAGATTCTGATGCCAAAGTTGGTAAAAAAAATAAAAATGGAAACCAGAAAACTGATGGAAACCTTGGAGCAGTTAAAAACATTGGAAGGTAATAAATGTTCCGAGTGGGAGGTGTGGTGACAGACTTAATTCACATACATGGCAGTAAACGCTTTAGCTCATACGGTCAAGTCAAGTGGCATTGTTTTGATTCTATGTTTCTACCTGACAAGGAGTATGGTCTCCTGCCCAAACTCATAGATTTTCTGTCGGTAATCCTGATTCTCCCACTTCTAAAGACCTTTACGTGCCAGCAAATTGTAGAAATATAATTGACCTAGTGTGTGTTGAGTTGACATTAAACTCCATTTCTTTCTCTCCACATGTCTCCTGCCCAAACTCATAGATTTTCTGTCGGTAATCCTGATTCTCCCACTTCTAAAGACCTTTACGTGCCAGCAAATTGTAGAAATATAATTGACCTAGTGTGTGTTGAGTTGACATTAAACTCCATTTCTTTCTCTCCACATGCTAGTTGTCTCCCCGCCTTTCGAAGAAAGTGGGGGACTATTAAAATGGGTTGTCTGTCTGTCTGTCCGTCACATTTTTGGGACACGATAATAACTCTCTTTCTAATTGAGCTAGAATGTTCAAACTTGGTGTAGGTGTTTATTAGATCAATACCCTGATGGAGTTCGAATATGAGCATTGTCTGCTGAGGGCAAGCAGGGTAGGCATTTTAATTGGTTGATGCTTTGGGGCACGATAACTTTACCTATAAGTTCGATAATGAACATTATCTGCTGAGTGTAGTAGAGTAATAAGTAGTTTGGTTAGTTGAGACTTTGGAACACAATAACTATCCGTCTTATTGAGGTAGAATGTTCAAATTTGATGTAGGCATTCATTAGGTGAATGCCTTGATGGAGATTGATGACGAGAGCATTGTCGGCTTAGGGTGAGTCTGCTTAGGGTGAGCAGAGATAAGCAATCTGATTGATTCATGCCTTGGCGCAAGATAACTTTAGTTATAGAAGTGAGAGCGCCGAAACTGTGAATAAAAGTTCATATCATTACCTTCACTAAATTCGATTTGGCGAATTTTCTGCTTAAGTAAGGAGTGATGAGCAATTTGATTGGTCAAGAAGACCCTGGAACATACAACTATGTTTAATTGAGGTAGAATGTTAAACTTGATGTAGATGTTCATTAGGTGAAGCGCCGTCTCAACCTCGTGGGGTTCATCTGGGCACTCCGGTTTCCTCCCACTGCTAAAGAACCCTACGCGCAAGCAAATTATTGAAATAAAAATTGAAAAACCATACGTCAGTCCCAAAATGACCTAGTTTGTGTCGAGTGGACGTTAAACCTAATTACTCTCTCTCTCAGGGGTACTCGGATTTCGGCGGGGAACATCAGCCTCGCTGTTGGCTTGTTTAGTCTAGTGATTATCAGATTTCATTGTTCTAAAATATTTAAAATGAAAACTCGAACAAATATTTTGTCTAGCTGAAAAAGTAACACATATAACATCACATCAGCTTTACAAGCATGACCTCTAACCTCTAACATCTTCTGTAGGTTCTATTGTCCCACTGACCTGCAATAACAGAATAAAAAGTTGATGTCAATGCAATTTATTTTTTACAATTAGAAATCAACAAGAAACAAAGAAAAGTCATTCTAAGGCTAAGATAGAACAGCAGTTACAATTTATTAAAGAGGAAGAAAGGAAATTAGAACAACAGTTACGATCTATAAAAGAGGAAGAAAGGAAATTAGAACAACAGTTACGATCTATTAGAGAGAAAGGTAGGGAATTAGAAGAAAAACTAAAACAACACGATGAGAAGGAAAAAAAGAGTGTTCAAGGAAAGAAAAAAGTTGACAACAAAAGCGGAGAAGAAGGTGTAAGTATTTTACATAAGAAGGGTGGATGATAGCATTTATCATTTAATTCTCTAATGTGTTTGCCGGCCATAAAATCGAATACAGGATATCAATAAGCAGGCGGGGAGGCTAGAACATTTTGAAAATATATTAAAAATACAAATACAAAAGTTTTAAAGTTTGATATTTATGGCAACATCTTCTCCCTTCACTTTAGACACCAAAGAAGAAGAGGAAATTGAAGACTGGCGAAGTAAGTGGTCAACCGTATCAAACAATTGTAATGAAAAAAATAAATTTCGCTTACTTTTAATAAGCTTTTGTGATCAAGGATGCTGATCCGTAAATATTTGCCATATCGTCATCAGTAAATATTTTCATAAAGCCCAGTTAATAAAATATATTTGATCAGTAAAATATTTCCATAAAATATATCAGTAAAATATTTCCATTAAATATATCAGTAAAAATATTTACATAAAGAAAAAACATGTAATACCAAGGTTGTGTATTTATCTGATTTTTATGAAACTTAAAATGTTATTTTTTTATCCCAACGATCTGGGTTCCTTACGATACATGCGCGCATCGGACCCTTTCTTCCTGCATTATGCCCCCCGATATTACGAAATGTCGCTTTTCTGACCTTGTTCTCTGTCCGTCTCTTGTAAATGTCCCTTGGTAATGGGTATTTGAATAACAGTAGGTGGAAAGCTGGAAAATAGTTTCCTCCTCCCACGAAGCATTCATTCATGCATGTATGTTAATAAAGCAATATAATTAAAATTTGATCTCTCACATATTATTATAATTATTAATTTCAGCAGCATAACGCACCCAGACATACTGCCACCACCACTTCATCACAATCAGCAGCTTTTAACATTAATCTAAATGTAGTACAAGGTAATCAAAACAATCAAAGCAGTAATCCAATAACCCAACCAACCGGTGATAAATTGGCTATCAATAGTTTATCTGATACTGATCAGGTATTTGCAGAAAGATTTGTCAAATGGTTTTACAAAACGATGAATTCACAAAATCCTTCCTCGGATGAAACTCCTAAGGAATTTGGACTTGATCACTTTTGGAATGATGTAAGTTTACAACTACTAACGGTACACAGTGATTTCAAAAAATTAACGGAACAATTTGACAGATTTGAAAATGTTTCTCGTAAACTTTTAGCCTTTACAAAAAATGAATCATATTTATTTAATCCAAATATAAGTGCTAAAGGTGTTAGATCAAAGAAAAGTCCACACGGTCAGTTAGGTATTTCTGTTTGTGGGATGGTTCACCAGGGAAACGTCTGTTTAGGGATATTTGAGCAAGACTTTGGACTAACACTTTATCCAAGTTTTGAAAATAACTATAAAATAAAAAGGTTGGCATTGAAGCTTCGTAGTTCAAATGTTGCAACTATGCCAGAGTTAGAAGAAGGCAAAGATTTGTTGGCAATAACTTTAGTCTAATAATTGTTTATTGCCACAATAATATTATGACCAACGTTTTATATATACTAGCATATTTTCTTTTAGCCACTTTTTCCTTATATTATAGGATATACATATATCTTCATCCATTCATTTATATTGATGTAGTAATTGGTAAATAGATAAATATATTTTAATGCTTGATTATACTTATTTGATCTTTTCTTTAGTATTAATCAGTATAATGCCATACTTGTATATAATCTACTGATTTTTATACGCCCACATTTTCATGTGGACGTATTATGTCGTCGCGTCTGTCCGTCCGGACGTCCGTCCACAATTGTTTGTGGACTCTCTACAGGTCACAATTCTTGTCCGATTTTGACGAAACTCGAAATATAGGTTTATCCCCAAAAGATCGCGGCTGCTTTCGATATTGACATGTATCGGACCAAAACTTCATGGATTATGGCCCCTGGCTGTACGAAAAATCACGTTTTTAGCTTGTGGACACTATAGAGGTCACAATTTTGAACCGATTTTGATGAAACTTGACATGCATGTTTATAACCCATACTTGGTTCCTTTTGATATTTGCGCCTATCGGAACCGAATTTCCTGAATTATGGCCCCTGATTGTCCGAAAAATCACCTATTTTAGCTCGTGGTACCTCTGGAGGTCACAATTATTATCCGATTTAAAAAAAAAGTTCGATTATATTACCGTTACACCTTAAGAAAGGTTGAGTTCAAATTTCGAAAAAATCGGACCAAAATTACCATACAAAATGGCCGCCGTTCGTACGCGAATACTGTTTAAAAATGGTATATCAAGGTTGTGGACCCTGTAGAGGTCACAATTTAAATTCGATTTTGATGAAACTTGAAATGCAAGGTTAAAACCCAAAGATCCTGGTTCCTTTCGATATTTGCGCATATCGGATCGTAACTTTCTGAATAATGGCCCCTGATTATACGCAAAATCGCCTTGTTTAGCTTGTGGTCCCCCTGGAGGTCACAATTATTATCTGATTTACAAAATCGTTTGATTATATCATTGTTACGCCCTAAGGAAGGTTGAGTTCGAATTTCGGAAAAATTGGACCAAAATTGCTATACAACATGGCCGCCATTAGTACGCGAATACTGTTAAAAAATGGTATATCAAGGTTGTGGACCCTGTAGAGGTCACAATTTTAATTCGATTTTGATGAAACTTGAAATGCATGGTTATAACCCAAAGATCTTGGTTCCTTTTGATATTTGGGCATATCGGATCGTAACTTCCTGAAATATGGCCCCTGATTATACGCAAAATCGTCTTTGTTTAGCTTGTGGTCCCTCTGGAGGTCACAATTATTATCCGATTTAAGAATCGTTTGATTATATCACCGTTACACCCTAAGGAAGGTTGACTTCGAATTTCGGAAAAATTCGGAACAAAATTACCATACGAAATGGCCGCTGCGTATACGCGAATACTGTTATAAAATGGTATATCAAGGTTGTTGACCCAGTATAGGTCACAATTTTGATTCAATTTTGATGAAACTTGAAATGCATGGTTATAACCCAAAGATCTTGGTTCCTTTCGTTATTTGCACATATCAGATCATAACTTCCTGAATTATGGCCCCTGATTGTCGGAAAAATCGCCTATGGTCCCTCTGGAGGTCACGATTATTATCTGATTTAAAAAAAAAACACTTGACTCTATCAATCGTTGCACCATACCGAAGGTTGAGTTTGAATTTCAGGGAAATCGGACCATAATTGCCAGACAAAATGGCCGCCGTTTGTACGCTAATAGTGTTAAAATATGGTATGTCAAGGTTGTGGACCCAGTATATGTCACAATTTTAAATCGATTTTGATGAAACTTGAAATGCATGTTTATAACCTAAAGATCTTGATTCTTTTCGATATTTGCACATATCAAATTGTAATTTAATGAATTATAGCCTTTGATTGTAGGAAAAATCAGTTTCGGTTTTGCTTGTTCTCTATCCATCTCTCGAAAATGTGGGCTTATCCTGCCTGGCAGTGCCAGCTTACTATCTTTTTACTTTTCTTAACTTATTTTTGTATATTGTTGTTGCCCTTGTTCGTGCGTACGTCCGTCGTCCACAATTTCTTGTGAACACTCTACAGACTACATTTTTCATTTGAAATTGACATAATATGTTGTTACACCAGTGAGATGAAGAAGCCCAATTTATTTCAATAATTTCCGATAATTTCTTCTGGAGTTATGGCCATTGTGAATCCCCTTAACGATGCAGCTTATACCCTGGTTAGATCGCTCGTTTTGTGAAGTTAGACTATTGCAATAGCTTGTTCTGGAATATACCCCACAAACTGATATCAAAACTCCAAACAGTTGAAAATACTGAAGCTCGAATCATCAGTCGCTTACCCAGGAGCGCGCATATTACACCAGCACTCAAAGAACTACATTGACTGCCAATTAAATCAAGAATCGATTTTAAGATCTTGTGCCTTTTATCACCAGACTGTCCTGGACGTACACTCCATACTCACAGGAACACCTTCTTATAATCTCAAAATATAAACACAAATCATTTGGATACAGACCGTTTGTTCACAGTGTGCCTGCTCTGTGACATTCTTACCACTGAACAATAAACTGTCATCCAGCGTAGAAACATTCAAAACTAACTTTACCGTCTATTATAACACTCAGACTAGCGCATTGAACAAGCATACTAGCATAGAACTTTGCCCGGTATAAATGTACATATTCGTATTATTATAAAAGTTATCATCCGATCTGTATGAAATTTATATACACCGTATAAATTAGTGAAACGAAGAAGTCTATTGAATTTCAGCAATTTCCAATAATTACTTGTAAGAGTTATCGCGCTTGTTTAACTTTGTTGAAACTAATCATCCGATTTGTATGGAATTTATATGCATCATTGCGACGAGTGAAACAAAGAAACCTATTGAATTACAGCAATTTCAAGTGATTACTTCTGGAGTTATGGCCCTTCTTTTACTTTGCTGAACCTTGTGAACGCTCGAATGGCGAAAGTTATCATCCGACGATATGTATGAAATTTATATGCATTATTTAATTTAGTAAGATACAAAAGCTTGTCGAATTTCAACAATTTCTTTAAAATACTTCCTGGGTTAAGGCCCTTGTTTCAGTCGGTTTTTAGAGCCATGTGAAGTTTCAAACGACAAAAAATATGATCTTATCTGTATTAAATTCTCTTGTAATTACTCCGAATTACCTACAAATAAATAAATATGCAACAACCCTTGTCGACCTCTTGGGCGATTTAGCTGCTTCGGTAGTATGTTTCGTTGCATGGCAATTAATTTTGTGTATGTGCTGTAAATAAACTTTTGTTGTCAATTCGTTTCAACCTCGAACTGGAGCGGATCTAATGTGTTCCTCAGATTTATCGCCAAACCGCTAACCCATATGTTTTATTTAGCATGGAGTGGTTGGGTGGCCCAGTGGTAGATTGGATCAAATGGCGTGATTTCGATTCCCCGCTTGTGCCGGAAAAGGTGAAGTGTTACTTATCCAATCTCAATGGGTTTTCCCAGGTCCTCCGCTTTCCTCCCACTGCTACAAGAACCCCTACGCCGAAGCAAATTATTGAAATAAAATTGAACCATATGGTTAGTCCCGAAATGACCTTGTTTGTGTTAAGTCGGTCTCTCTCTCTCTTTTGTGTAGTTTAGAGGTAACTTCGAAGTTATTTTATTTTAATATTTACCCCCGAAATCATTTGCTATATCAGGAGCATCTAAACAAAACGATGTACATTCAAAACTACAAGGGGCTCCGAGCTAAGAAAAGGGGTCTCTAAGCTAAATTACGAGGGAATAATTTATGGTGTCCAAACTGACATTTTAGTAGCCTTGGGCTAATTCCCACAAGGATTTTTTGCCTCGGCGATTTACTGCCAATGGAAATTGAAGAACGTCGGGTACAACAGTATAGAGCAAATGGGGAATGCTCACTAGACCGAGGGTTTACTAGTCTACCGATATCTATTATTGTCATTTTACAAATGTCGATCACAGGTAAATCCACGCCCACGCTGACAATAAAATTATGCACCCACCCTGTCAATGACATAACGTACTCACCATCAGGGCCTATTTTAAGGAGTATAGCACAGTCTCCGTGTCAATGCGTATTTAAGGGGGGGGGGGGTCGCTCCCCCCGGCTCCGAGAAAACTTTCAAAATTCGACCTCCAGAGAACGCCGGAACCACCATTTCCGAGTAGACAGTGATCAGTCCAATGTAGCTCCTTAGCTTTCAGAAATTGTGACCAAACGGATCATGAACTATGAACAAAACAATCAGATAAAACTCTCCAGAAGTAAACTAATAACTTCCAGAATTATTATCACACTATTACACTTTTAATACCAAAGAATTGACTGACAGATGTATGTAATATCCGACCGCTAGTCAGGGCATCGGATGTTCAAAGAAAAGTCCAAAGTCGATTCAAAGAATCAGCCTTGGGCCCGTATTTTCGATGCGATTTTCGAGAAAAGACGGGTCTGTAACTTCTCTATTGATATGGATAAAAACACAATGTCTTAATCACTATCAGAAGAGGCTTCAAAAATACGGGCATTAAGCTGCGTTCACACTAGGGCTTTAACCTGCATTGAATTCAGAATAAAGCCTTATTCCGGACTTTGGCGTCACACTCAACTCGATAAAAATCCGAATTGAATCTGAATTATAGAATTCTTATATTTTTCCGAATTCAACCCGGAACAATTATTCTGAATCGAGTTATTCGCAGTCAAGATTTGAGTGTGACACGCTTGATTCTGATCAACAGTGTTATCAGGAACGATAACGATAACTCTGCGTACATGTTCACTTCTACTTCCGTCTTATCGTGGAAAATCGTGTATTTAAAAAAACCAATGATATGGCAAACAACCGAGGGGCAGTTTGGGCTAAGGGGGAGACCCTTCTCCTACTACAACTCTGGAGAGATGGGGATGCTGGGGCACAACTGCAAACCTCCCATCGCAACCAGCCTGTATACAGACGGTTGGCCGAACTCTTATCAGACCAGGGATACCACAGAACAGCCGATCAGTGCCGCAACAAACTCAAAAACATGAAGCAGGACTGGGCCAAAAAAAACCCCACAAGAATCTCAACAAATCTGGCTTCTATGGCTGGAATAATATATCAGACGACGTAGAGTCGAATATACTGGACGAGGTATTGGCAACTAGACCAGTACATAATCCCCATTACGCTGTTGATACTATGGTAATGCCGTAATGGTGGGGGGACAACTACAGGCACAGGAGAACGATTATCAACCTCATGGAAATAAACATGACGATGATGATGGGGATAATGATGTCCGTAACATTACAAGCTGCACCCCTACATAGCTGTATCCCTGCGATAACATAACCTGCTAAAAGATAGGTTGTCAGACAACAAAACACACGCCCTCAGCAGCTAAGTCCTCTTAGTAGTCAACTAGGGTTGTGGCATACTTTTCCTTTTGTCAGTAATGCAGTATGACCTTAAATACTGTGCATATATTTAAAGTCAATGAGATATTAACATTACGACCACATTTCAATGAGGGCATATAAAAATCCAAATACATGGATAGGTGTGTTCAGCTGACCATCCACGGTGTAGACCCCGGGGACAAGGCATGCAGGTAAGATTTACTGGTTTCGAGTCTAGTGGATTATGAAATGGGAGCTACGATAGTTCAGTGAGTAAGAAGCTGACTCCCTAGTCTGCTGGTCTAGGGTTTGCTCCCTGTGTTGACCTAAAACGCTCACCGTGATTTTCCAGCTGTTGCAAGGCGGAGGGCATGTTAGCTGTCTAGTCGCTCAGATTGGACGAAAGACAGATTTTCCGTGTACACAATGACGTTGGCATACAAAATCTCTGGATAGATGGAATTCGAGGCCGTTGCGACGCTATCCTAGAAAAATGGTCTATAGCCGTCTTTATAAGCCTAGTCGGGCCAGAACAGTAGGAAAGCAATGAAATAACATGGGGTTTAGCGTCCTACTGTGTTGACCTAAAACGTTCACCGTGATTTTCCAGCTGTTGCAAGGCGGAGGGCATGTTAGCTGTCTAGTCGCTCAGTTGGGACGAAAGACAGATTTTCCGTGTACACAATGACGTTGGCATAAAAAAATCTCTGGATAGATGGAATTCGAGGCCGTTGCGACGCTATCCTAGAAAAATGGTCTATAGCCGTCTTTATAAGCCTAGTCAGACCACAACAGTAGGAAAGAAATGAAATAACATGGGGTTTAGCGTCCTACTGTACTGCACCTAACCTGGGCTAATGAAGACGGGCATATACCATACAGTGTTCTATGAGAGGAAATTTTGCCCGGGCAGCGGCACTACGGTCTACTCTTATATCGAATTCCAACTGCTAAGAGATCTTTTACGTGCACGCCAATATGTACACGGGACCTCGGTTTTTCGTACCATACAAAAGACTAAACAGCTGTCCTTGTTAGGCCCTCAGAACAGTAGAAAGTTTATCCCCATTCATTACATTCAAATTAAGTAGTGAAATACATGTACATACGATATGATGTATAGCCAACGCTACCAAAAGAGTAATCATCCTCATTTGCATTTGATTTTGGTGCCAACGAAATCGTGCCCGGCGCTGCATGGCAATGTGTCGAAGATGTAAGACACGGCGTCGCTGGTTAGGCCTTGCTTGTCTTAGGAAATTAAATATAAGCAATATAACATCACCTATACGATTGTCTGGCGCATACATCTTGGATATGAATGACCTTCACTGCGCATTCGGTGTGGCGCTTTTCATTCTGAATTCAATCCGAATAAACTGTAATGTGATGCACCACTTTTAATCCGGAATTCGCATCGAATACGCATGTAGTGTAAACGTAGCTTAAATCTCTTTGTTATTGTCCGTCTTAGGGTATTCAAAGAATCAGCGTTGGGTCTGTATTTTCGAAGCGATTTTCAAAAACTCAAGTCAATGCGAAGAACCGCCGCGAAAGAAACAACCAGTGAACCATGCTTCTGAAACAGAAAGCGAAAGTGAAGAAAATTAATGAGACTGACTTGATCGATGATCACAAATGACTTGATCGATGATCACAATGACTGCTGATGTCGCACTTGCTCCATTGCATGATCGCACATTTTACAAATACATACTCAGATTAACACACCTTTTTTTCAGAGCACAGATTTTAGATTTTCAAAGCACAGATTTTTCATCCCGAGGCACGTCCGTGCCTGTAGGCATGTTAAAATAGGCCCTGCTCACCATCCTAACAATGAAATGTTTTGGCACTATATTGACAAGATGAAGAAACCGATCTGTGTTTTTTGACTTCAGGTTTAATCATTCGTTGTATCATAATTTATGGGATAATCATGTATGTCGTTCAGTTTTCAAATACTGCAGTTGTTTCCATTCATCAAGTTCTTCTAATATTAGAAATATCATTCTAATGGTTTGTTATATTACATATAAAGTGTTTTGAAACCGTCCTGTTGATACCAATATAACAATATTTTGACTCCTTTTTTATAGCGGCGAACTGTATCACCATGGCCTTTCTGTCTGACACGGAGGGCGAAGGATTCCGAAAACCAATCACCACATCCTACTCACGACCCATGCATCTTTTCTTACTACATATTTGGGTAGCCTTGTTATCGTCTAAAATTTGTCTCTAGCTGTCTTTGCTTCTACATGTACTTCACGTTGTGTGTCTGCTTCTTACTGGTTTCTTAAGACGTTTGTTTTCTCCGTTATAGCAATGCAATAGTTCGTTTTTACCTTTTATATAGCATTGCCGGATACATGTATACAAGCATAGTGCAGATTGTAATACTAACAAAAGCCAATCTCAACCCCAGTCTGACTCGATTTGGGCGAATCTGCTGAATAGAAATTGCTACATCTTTCCCCTTCTGGAACCAAGTGGCTGTCTGGCGAATTCTCACGAGTAGCATAGTTTTGTTGATTGTAATACTAACGAAAGCCATTCTCAACCCCAGCCAGAATCGATTTGGGCGAGTCTGCTGAATAGAAATTGCTACACCTTTCCCCTTCTGGAACCAAGTGGCTGTCTGGCGAATTCTCGCGTGTAGCATAGTTTTGTAGATGTTGGTTTAGGAAATTAAATTATCTAATTGGTCAAATATGATGTAAATAATTATAGAGATTGGTCAAATAAACCAAATGATGCAATAGTTAATTTCCGTCACATGTTTTTCGACACAATCTATCCTTGAACTCGGACCCCCTTCCCTGTTATTCTCACGCTATTTCACAAACAAGTAATTTGCGTTTTAAATAAACTCATACCATAGATAATATACTGACAATAGAGAATAATTTGTAAGGATAAAAATATTGTTTAAACCATCTTATTTCTCTATTCCTTGACTGTAAATTTAAAAACAATGTCGCAACGACAATATTGCTACATAACTAGTGGATCCCTCTCGAGAAAAAAAGCAAAGAAAAATATATCGTATTACTAATTACAGTTATGTTTTCTGTGAAGGTAAGGTTAACATTTCTTAATATAATAGGTGAGAAAGAGAGAAATGGGGTTTAACGTCAACTCAACACAACTAGGTCATTGCGGGACTAACATATGATCTATTTCATTTCAATAATTCGCTTGCGCGTGGGAGTCTTTAGCAGTGGGAAGAAACCGGAGTGCCCAGAGAAAACCCACGAGGTTGAGAAGGCGCACCTTTCTCCGTGCCACATACGCTCACACCAGGGCTCGAAACCTCAGCCACAGCCGGGGGGGGGGGGGGGGGCAGCTAGAGGTGGAAGCGCAACACTCTAGACCACTCAACCCCCTAATATAATAGGTAGCTAATCGATATGTTAATTCAACATGGATTATGCAAAAGCTAAATCTAGGTCTAGATAGGTCTATCTTTAGGCCTGAAATATTATCTAAATTATAAATTAGACATTAATTAACTTACCCCGACGATAATCGACTCTCAATACCATAGCTAGCCTTCGATTTTTAGCGGATTGGAATACATTTTTAAAAAATAAATAGATAACCGAGACGTTGTTGTTATCGTATCTACTTTAGCAATGATGATTCGTAAAAAACAGACCAAAACTGCCGGAAAAAATGGCCACCGCTTATACGCGAATGGTGTAAAAAATATGGTATAAAATTATCAAGGTTGTGGACTCTGTAGAAGTCACAATTTTAATCCGATTTCGGTGAAACTTGAAATCCATGTTAATAAACGTTCGATTATATCACCGTTACACACATAATGAAGTTTGGGTTCGAATTTCGTGAAAATGGGACTAAGACTGTCAGACAAAATGGCCATCGCTTGTATGCAAATAGTGTAAAAATATATGGTGTATCAAGGTTGTTGACCCTGTAGAGGTCACAATGTTAATCCGATTTCGATCTAACTTAAAATGCATGTTAATAACCAAAAGATCTTGGTTCCATTCGATATTTGCGCAAATCGATTTGTAACTTCATGAATTATGGCCCTTAATTGTAGGAAAAATCACTTTCTTTTTAGCTTTTTTTCTATCCAGCTCTTGTATGTGGGCGTATCCTGCCTGACAGCCGCTGGTTTAACTATTATATTCTTTCATAATGCCCCTTTAATGTATCATTGTGGCCAAAACTATACAAAGGCTATCGAAGAAACGAAAGCAGTCGATTAATATGGGGCACGAGGTAAAATAGGCTGGTAGGAGAACTTCGGATTTAGGTGAGCTTGGGAAAAAAATCCAAAACAAATCATTCTTGCTTTTTATGAAAGGTCAATATGAGTTAAACTTCAGGAAAAATCCACTAAACTCCTGCCTCATCCCAAAAACTAAGCTAGATCACCGCATTTGCCATAGCATGATATTCGTATCATAATGTTCAGCATCGTCACGTACATCAAAAGTGCCAACTGTCAGTGTTTCGGTAAGTCGCCAGGCGTCCTTAATCGCCCCACGCCACTAGCTCATATACCAACCATACGGAACTTGTTAAAAAATGTTCAGCAAATTCATATTTGCAGTGGTGGTGTATACCCTAAACACTGCCTCGTGATTGTGGGAAACTTACATAATCCATCAATTATTGGGCAGACGTTCCTATTTCCCCACACCAAAGACTAAGCCAGATGAGCACATTTACTTATCGCACAAAACTTGTTGCAAAATGCCCAGCATAAGAATAGCAATGGCTCGATTTTTCCAATAGTGGGGTATCCCAGCGAAAAATCTAATTGCTTCACCCCTAAGCTAATTTACATTACCACATGACTAACGTATAAAATCTATCTAAAAACCAACAACATATATTCCAACGAATCATAATCGCCACTCCCAAGCATTTCAGTAATGAAGTATCCCTGTCACGTGGAACGAACAAACTGCAAATCTGACCGTTCCCAACAATACTTGACTCGCCGCTCTAAATGTAAATATGTATCGCGAAAACGAATGCATCTCTTGATGACCCTAATGATTCTGATCATGAACCCCTTGACACACGAACCCAATTCTGATCCAGTCGAGGATGAATACTAGTCTTTTAGCTGCTTACTGACTAAGGTCATACCAATAATATTACCAAGTAAAACTCAATCCAAGCACCTTTAAAATCATATAAGAATGAATATATTACCACTGTTATCAATGGTAGTCTCACCACAGGGGACAACCCAACAACCACACCAAAATCCCCAAAAGAACTTCAGAAAGACGGGGTAATAGCCATCGTACCTGCGGACAAAGAGACGGTAGCTGTAGTAATGGATACACCTGGCTACGTTAGCATTGTCAACACTTTTCGAGAACAATTAAACTACATACGGGTAACGAAAGACCCAATTTCTGCTAATCAAACCAAAGGCCATTAATATGTCTGCCACCATCAAAATTCACCCAAAGCCAGTTTAGATGTGTTACAAAACAGCCCAAAATATTTCTAAATTTTCAGCCTCACTTGATTCAAAAGACTTTTGTAATAATGGCATCGACGTAGGTTCATCTACGATGTTGTGGACTTGGTTAGCCCCCCCCCCCACACACACACACACACTCCACACTCCTTACTAGACCACCTCAACATACATTATAATAGAATTTAGTGTACCGTGGACACAGAACGAGACAACAGTCTTTCCTATCTAGTTGTCATTATCAGAAGATACATAAGACACAAGCCCACAACAAACAATCAGTATTTCTATTGCAAACCCCAACTCCTATCAAACCAAGAACGCCGCCACCATCACGTTACTCACCAGCCGTCCCACAATATCTGTGACCATAAATACTCCATAGTGCAATCTCAAAAATCCTGCTACTCAACGCCACAAAGACAGGCTGCTAGGCAACAAAACATACAGAAGCTCAGTCGTCCAGGCAGTCAACAAATGGGGTCACATATTGTTTCTTTTGTCAGGCATGTAAACATTCACAACGCATGAAATCTGATTACGAGTAATAACCCATGAAACAAATATCAGAAAACGTTAGACTTTGTTTCGATTGTTTGACCCGTGACATCAAACAATTTATATTTACATTAGCCTCTAGAATTTCCACGAGGTTTTTCGAAGTGTTTATAGGCCTTAACATTGGCAGTAATTATCGGAAATCGTTGAATATCAATAGGATTGTTTGTCCCATGCGATTAAACACTGTGTATAAGTTCAAAGTCAATCAGATATTAACTTTAGCCAAAAGAGCTTCTACAAGATTTTATAAAAAGGCCATGGGCTATAACTCCGGCAGTAATTATCGAAAACAGATGAAAACATATAGGCTTCTTTGTCTCATGACAAACAGTGCGCATAAATTTAAAGTCAATCGGATATTAAATTTAGCCTTTTTCAAAGTAACTCTGATAGTAATTATAGGAAATCACTGAATATCAATAGGCATCGGGGCCGGATTAACCTTGTGGGGGGCCCGGGACATACCAACTGTGAGCCCCATATATTGTTGTTTGTTCAAACTTTTCGTACTGGCTGCGGATCAAACTAGTATGTACTCCGCCCCTTGAGTGTCGGGGGTGTTATCCTCCAGGATTTTTTTTTATTATGATTAATCCCCGTGCATCTGAGACAATTTAGACATCTCAAAAAATATTCACTCTACTTACATTTTCGGCCCAATGAGCTGAAAATCTACCAAGGCAATGTGAAAAGAATTCAACAGTGAAGAGAATTCAACCAATTTTCTAGCTGAGCATAGGTCATATCAATACATACAATTCAAACAAAAGACAAGGAGAAAAAAAAGACGTAAAATTTAGGCAGGAAACCTGTTTAAATTATACATTTGCCTTAACTTACCGGGATTGGTTGGAACTGGTTAGGAGAGAGAGCGAGAGAGAGGGAGAGAGAGAGAGAGAGAGAGAGAGAGATGGAGTTTAACGTCCACTGGACACAAAATAGGTAATTTTGGGACTAACGTATGGTTTTCAATTTCTTTTTCAATAATTCGCTAAAAGCGTAGGGGTCTTTAGCAGTGGGAGGAAACCGGAGTGCCCGGAGGAAACCCACGAGATTGAGAAGGCGCCCCTATCTCCATGTCACATACGCTCACACTAGGGTTCGCAACCACGGCCGCAAGCCAGAGGTGACCCGCCAGCCAGAGGTCGAAGCGCGGCACACTAGACCACTAGGCCATCCCAACCCCGAACTGGTTAGGACCTATTGATTGGTAGAACCTCTAAGTTATGTAATTTAGTTAATTTTAGGGCCTAACCGATCTCCGGGCCCTCGAAAATCTGTTGGTATCTACCAGTTTCGGGGCCCCCTCAATATCTCTTACTGCCCAGGGCCCCATTACCGCCCCCTCAGCCCCGGTACTGGCTAGCTCGGTCCTGGATAAAATATTAGTATGACACAGAATTGTGGGGGCCCCCTTAATGTGGGGGCCCGGGACATTGTCCCACTTTGCCCCCCTTAGATCCGGTACTGATAGGCATTTTCGTCTCATGAACTTATCTATGTATACATTTAAAGTCAATGGATATTAAATTGAGCCTCTGGTAGTCTCTATCATCCAAACAAATATTCTACGAATATTAGTCTGGATGGGTCCTCAGAATTTGACGGAAAGTCGGTCATTGTCTGGATTATCCAGTCTTTTAAGTTACCACGTACTGAATCTCTCAAAACAACTCGCTTGTCAACAATGATAATCTTTAAAATTTTGTTTGTAAAGGTTTTAATTGAAATAGTAATTTCCTCTCATCATGAATCTGACGTATGCTTCTTCCGACGTATCTATTTTGTTTCTAATAATAGATGCGCCCAGTGAATTGTGGGATACATTCCAACCTCGCTTTATAAAATCTAGCAAAATCGGCCCGGCTTCACAAGATCTAGCACTAACCTAGATTTTAGCCAATAGAATATAGCAAAATCGGCCCGGCTTCATAAGATCTATAACTTACCGAGACTTTAACCAATAGGTTCCATTGCCCATGCGTGACCGGGAGTTTGGTTTTTTATGGGGTAGATTATCCAGTAAACTTCGTCAACAATTGAGAACCGACCCAGACCCTCCGTACGTTGAAGACTAGGGGGTTCTGGGTGACCGAGACTAAGCCTCTGGACGAACGGACGGACTAGGGCGACGACAATATACGACCACATTTGAATGTGGGCGTATAAAAACTGAGTGGTCACCCATCCGCGTCGGGATACAATTCAATGACGCTTATCCTACCAAATCAGACGAGTATGGTGGATATTAATATTTTATTATATTATTTTTTTAAAAATCATGGTGTTTTGTGTGTTTATGGTTACTTGCAATTTGATGATACATTTACTTAAATAAAGCGGTTTTACGAGGATCATTGACTTTGAGATCGGATACCAAAACTAAATCGTCCATAAAAAAAACTTGCCCGAGGTAGATTGCGGTGGATTTTTTTTTCTAGGTCACAATTTGTATTCGATTTGGTTGAGGTCGAATTTTGTGAAAATCGGACCAAAAGTGCTGGAGAATATGGCCGACCCTCGTACGCAATTAATATATATATGTGGTATATCGAGGTCGGTTGTTCGATCCCTGCATTGGCCGAGAATGTTCATCTAGATTTTCCGACGCGATTTCCCCATGTCAGTGATGCAGAACGGGGGGCCTGACAAGGACAACTGTCTAGTCGTTCGGATGTTACGAAAAAACGAGGTCCCGTGTAGGCCTACACATTGGCGTGCACGTAACAGATCCCTTGGCAGTTGGAATTCGATATAAATCTTGAGTAGGCCGTAGCGCCGCTGCCTGGGCAAAATTTCCCTCATATCACACTGTATGGCGTATGCCCGTCTCATGAGAAAATAAACTTAGGCTATAGGACTTTGTTAACATTCAGTCTGATTAAAATACAGATCTTTATTTCGTTTATTTGTTTATACTTTCGATGGCCTACACTAGGCTACATAGAGATGTGGCCAGATATACAGAGGGGTCGCATCGGGGATAGACCTAATTCTAGCAGCATTCGACCCTATGACGTCAGACATTGATTAATCAATCAACATAGACGTTTCTAGGGGTAGCCTACGTACAGTTCCGTGCAGAGCACGCCAAGAACTCGCTGTAGCCCACCACACCGTGTCATTGCCTTGTAACTGTTAGATGTATAGGCTAAATTACTATAGCCTGAAATGCTCCAAGATATCGAGGTCCATGTAAATGTAATTGTTATCTCTTTCAGAAGTCACAGATTCACAGTAGCCTACACGTACATTCGGTGCTGGAATCGTGATAACCCAGCTCTTGACGTAGGACTTCGTTACAGTCGTCCTACTCTCAGAGCTGGACCAGACTCGCGACTGCGTCATCACTCGAAGTCATTCGCCAGAGCTGGACTAGTATTTTCAAAAGATGTGTACGGACTCGATCACAGTTAATGGGGCATTTAATCCGAAATGCCCGATAAAATTTCGAGTTCAGACGGCGGCGCCGGTCTTCTGCGAGAGCAGGGGAGCGGGGCTTACCGTATAGGGACCCCCGCCTTGCTCCCCTGCGAAACCTAATAACAACGAAGTGACTATTGACACGACCGTCGTGTCACGACCGTCGTGTCACGACCGTCGTGTCTGCAGCGCCAAGGCATAATCTGTAATAGCATTAGGCCCTACCCGACCGTCGTGTCTGCAGCGCCATAATCTGTAAGAGCATTACCCGACCGTGACGTCACCGGTTTGCCAAGCGCGTGTCTCACAACAAGCGGTCACTGTTTAGCCTTACCCGACCCCACGTGATCAGTTAAGAAGGGTTAGGGTTAGGTTGCACGACGGTCGGTAAGCCGTATTCAGGTTGTTCCGGTCCATGTTTTATATTGACGCACGGTCGGGTACGCCACACCAAATTTCGTTCTTGTTGGCACGACGTCGTCGTTTCCGCACTGAAGGGAGCCTGCATTGCGGAAACGACGGTCGGGTCCGCAGTGCTAACAATAACCATTCGGGGCACGACCGTCGTGTCAATAACAGCTTCCTCTAATAACAATTACTATGTAGCCTATTCTTAGCCTAGAAACTTTGTAAAAAATATCAAATAAAATAATTTATTTCTATGTAGGCCCTATGAAAAAGAGATAACGGTACTGCGATTTCGCCTATCTGGGGTACAGAACACGTAGCCGCAATAAGCGTGTGCTTCGAATGGGCACGTTTCAAACGCTGACGCACGTCCATGTTTTGAATCATCGAATCCAAGTCCAAAGTTTGGATTACCAAAACCGGAAACACAAATCTATTAGTAAACACGAATGTTTTTTCCACGAAAGCTTTGGCTCCAAAATATCTCGATTTATGTCAATTAAAATGTTGACAGAAATTGAAAAACAAGGATTTGAGTCAATTTTAAAGAAACTACCGAAAAGTGACCTGATTTCATTAAAGGACACGGTAACAAAAGGACAAATAACGGTAGAGGATTCTAAAGGTACGGTACCGTAGGCTAAAAAAAGGATAACTTCAGTTTGAGTTTTACCAACCCGTGTCGCACAATATTAGATCTTTGTACGATCTGAGAATTATCTGTCCATGTTTATATCATATTCCTTAAGCAAATGCCCGACAAAATTCCTCTATGGCCATTGCTGGATTGACTTTAGTGCAGCTCTGAATTTCGGTCTCATTACACTCATCCTGACTGTCCCATTCATTCAATCAATGTCGAAAATAAATGAAACCCCAGTCAATTTTACTGGGCAACTTTTCACTGCCAAACGATTTGGTGTCAATCCGTGTGGGCGCCTATACAATGTAAACGAACATCTTAGTGAGAAAATAAGACCTTGCTTACTTTGCTAGAGACAGTATATGAGCGACACAACACGCTGTTAAAAATACGTCCCCTCCCATCAAGTTACTTTTCCCCGCAGGTCAACGTGCATATTCAGGAATGTTGGTCATACAAGACGAAACGAAATGTACAGGCGTTACATTGTACAGGCTTTTACATGGATTGACACTCAGTCGGTTAGTAACTATACTTGTTACCTTAAACTGTGTTTAAGGTAACAATTGGTACAGTCCAAGACCCCTTACGCAAGTTCAAATAGGTTCAAACGCACAACTGTCAACACACATCATTACAGTTTGTATTAAAATAAGTAATTCTATCACAAATAGTGACGACTGGACCATTAAAATAGTTACCGAACAGTTTTTCTCTGCATAGCGCTGTTTAGGTTGTAGGCCTAATGACGTATTACGCAACTTGCGGCCATGACGGTCGGCCAGTTGAAATTTCGCGTAGGAGACGGGTTTCATCAAATCATATAATTGTGCGGTAAGGCCTCACCTTTATTTAAATAAGAATTGATTTATTATATGTTAAGCTACATGCAGTACTGTTTTGGGCCAGTTTAGTTGTAAATTAAGCGAGCTATAGGCCAGTAAACTTTTTGCAGTCATTTGACTAAAAAACTTGCCCAAAGGAACTCTGTAGGAAAAACCACTACTGCGACTGGAGTAAGACGGAAGACAGCAGTAGTGGAACCATTTCTATCAGTCGGTTAGCAGTGAAAAGTTGTCCAGCAAAATTGACTGTTCTCCAATTTTTTTTTCGACATTGATTGAATGGGACAATCCCTGAACGTTCAGGGTGAATGTAATGAGACCGACGTTCAGGGCTGAACTAGATTGAATTCTGATACTTAACTTTTGACGTTCAATCAAATCTATCCCAATTAGGCAAGCACAGCAACATGACAGCCTTCCGTTTAATCTGGGTCTTCCCTAAAACTTTTGACAGTGATTTAACGTATTACAAACGGTGAAAGTGTGGTTGTCTCCAAACTATCTGGTAAGCTTGTTTTATCTCGACGATCAGTGCCTGAAATACTGCCAGATACTGCATTTCGAGCAGTCTACTATTCCAATTTTCTGGGGCTTTGTTGATGTTCGCAAGTCCGTTCATTTGACACTTTCCTTCCTGGGGTCGGATCTATATATCTCTACAATCGGTGCCTGAATACATTCAGACAGTCTATTTGTCAAAAAGTTTCTTGAGGAGGTCCCAATACACACCACAAGGACTCCCTACTTTGGCACTCGTAAGTGGATTTCGTCGAGGTTTGAAAGTCTGTTTGTTTGACACTATTATTTCAACGATCAGCGTCTTAAATACTGCCATGCTGCATTTACGACAGCCTGTTTTTCAAAACTTTCTGGGGGGGGGGGACCCCCTACCCCTAGTTGAAGCTCGTGCCTTTGCCCCCTTAACCTTGGACTTTGGCCCAGCCTTGCCAATCCAACCACCCTGCGTATGATGTGATGTCACATGTTCAAGGCAGTCTTTTACAGAGTCAGAGATATTTTAGATATTAAAAGAATTTCATAATTCTCTGTGAAACAGAATTTATTAATGACTGGAGGAGCAATTTAAAGTAGATTATCAGGACGTACATATTTGACACATTCCAACCTCTTGATTAATCTGATGCACTTTTTGATAATTGTTATCATGGAGTCTAAATAAATAGTTTTTCCAACTGTGCCAAACTGAATGTAATTATAGCTAGCCAATAACCTAACAATACATTGTATTACTAAACAATGGTTTGTTATAGGCCCAATAATTCGTTTAAAGCTTATGTGTTTTGAATTCTTCTTTCAGAAGCCATCAAAGTTATCACAAGTTACAGCAGTACACCTAACAGTTTATTTAAGAGAAAGAAAATAGTCCGAGACTACCTGTTTCAATATCTACATGACAATGGAATTGTGGTTTCTGTTCAGTCTGATAAACAACATTTGGTGAATAAAATACTGGAATTATGGAAATCAGATTTAACAAACAGTCAGGATTGTTTAATGGTAATTAACAATCATTAAAGAAAATAAATGAGAGATTGTTTATGGTTTAAATTTTATTTCAATAATTCACTTGCGTGTAGGGGTCTTTAGCGGTGGGAGGAAACCGGAGGACCCGGAGAAAACCCAAAGGCTGGACAGGCGACCCTACTCCTTGTCAGATACAATGGATGGACGTATGTTGTCAATGTCATTTAGTCAACTGGCGTTGTTTCGCGAACCCCTGCCCTGGTTGTACATAACAATGAGGAGAGTCGCCTGTCCGACCTCATAGGTTTTCTCCGGGTCCTCGGGTTTCCTTCCACTGCTAAAGAACCCTACGCACAAGCAAATTATTGCAATAAAATTAAACCATATGTTAGTCCCGAAATAACCTAGTATTGAGTTGACGTTAAACCCTATTTCTCTCTCTCTCATTCTTGTGTTTCCATCATTTGACATCATTTTTGGTATACAATTTGGTTTATACACTTTTACATTCATCAACCGTTTATTTTAATTTACTTGATATGTTTTCACTACAATACCTATACAACCCTGACTTGCTGTCTTTGCTAAGCTACTATGCTTAGAATATACATCTTTTGGCTAGTTATATAAACAAATAGATTTAGCGGTATACTGGACCACAATATGAGAACAAGTGACACTGTTTGTGAAATCTTGTATATTTTAATATTGTTTACCAACATAATGAACTTGTTTTTCCTTATGGGTTGGGATGTTGATGACTAATAATAATAATCTTGTTATAATTTAATAGCACACACATTATATTTTTTAATTTCAGCAGGATGATGATTCCAATTCAGGAAGAGGAGATAACTCACAGAAACATACCACCACCACTCCATTACAGCCAGTAACTATTATACAAAATACACACATAAACGTACATGTAGTACAAGGTAATCAAAGTATAATAGATGGTTCGACTTTAACTCTGCCAGATCCAGTCCCAGTATATCAAAACAATCAAAGTAGTCATCCAATAACCCAACCAACCGGTGATAAATTTGCTATCAATAGTTCATCTGCTACTGATCAGGTGTTAGCAGAAACATTTGTCAGGTGGTTTTACAAAATGATGAATTCACAAAATCCATCAATGAATGAAACTCCAGAGGATTTTGGACCTCATCACTTTTGGAATGATGTAAGGTTACAACTGTTAATCGTAGCCAGTAATTCTGGAAACTCTACAGAACAATTTGAAGGATGTGAAATGGTTTCTCATAGACTTTTAGCCATTACAAAAGAAGAATTATTATTATTTAATCCCAATATAAGTGCTGAAGGTGTTAGATCAAAGAAAGATCCACACGGCCTGTTAGCTATTTCTGTTTGCGGAACCATTCATCGAGGAAATGAGTGTTTAGGAATATTTGAGCAAGACTTTGGACTAATACGTGATCCAAGGTTTGAAAATAACTGGAAAATAAAAGTGACTGCATTGAATTTTCGTTGTTCAATTGTGGCAACTTTGCCAAAGTTAGAAGAAGACAAGGATCTGTTGGCAATAGCAACAATTAGTTCAAGGAATAACTCTAATAATTGTTTAGTTCTACAATAATATTATTGCCAACATTTCCCCCCCATATGAACAGCTTTAAATAAAACAAAATGTTTTCTTTTAGCCACTGTGTGACTTATATATTGTGTAAGAAGTAATAATTTGGTTAACCCACAACATACATGGTGATTGGAGATACATACATATCTGTTTTGGCGAGATGACGTCATTGTGACGTCACACAGTCGTAATGGCTCATGCACAACCATTGAAATCATTGCCTGTCCTGTTATATCCCCAAAAACGTAACTCGTGTTCTTGTATTAGAGAAATTCTCTAACGACTGAATTCCAAAAACAGCAAAAAACAACATGACGGACATCGATGACGTCATCAGTGGCTACGATGTGATGATGTCATCAATTAGGTCGACCAACCATGCAATATGAAGTGGATGTCAATTTGATTGTGTGTAAGAAAATTCAGTTCAATATATGCAAGGTGCATGATTTTATCCATACTTCAATTTTAGTGAGTTAATACTGCAACATTTTAGAAAAGAATGCTATTAAATTTGCCATTACTGTATTTGCATGTATTGAATTCTAATTGATAACCTACCCAGAATTGTAGTCATATTAATTTGGAATAATAGAAGACATTTTGCTAACTTGGCTAACAGAACATAAGTACATGTACATGTTTATCAAATATTACACAATCCAACAAGATGCTGATTTCAGTTCATGACAGCAATCAAAATAAATCAAATATAGGCTTCCAAGCAGTGGGATTGATGAATGGTGAAACTTAGTCTATGAACTATTATTTTTGGATCAAAATCCCATCCAGAAATTTATTGTGATTAAACAGTCTAAAAATAATAGCTGGCTTTTTCAATCAAGTCTAACTCCATGATTTATGATCGAATATTAATCAACCTGAATGGGTGTTTGTGGGATCCTTCACCATTCATTGCAATGCAGGCAATGGCTCTGTTTATCGCGCTTACCATTGAGGCACTGGTAGTTCCCAGTGTTCAGGTGTGAACTACCAAGGCATATATTGTTGCTTCTTCAACTGAACTGTAAAAGTTGTACTGATCCAGCCAAATTTTAAATTTTCCAATTATGTCGAATTTAATTTTTTGTGTTTGGGAGAATTGACTATCTCAATAAGTATTTCTCACAACTGTGATTTACAATTATCTATTTCTAAAAATTGTAAATATTTTTTTATATCTTAATATAAATATCTATTAATCAGAATTGGGTACACACAAAGATGCAGCTGTCCAAGCACAATTCCCCCATAAGCATACTACATGTACATGTCGTAGTCTGTCTTCATTAGCGCGATTGTTGCAGTCCATAAAGATGTATTGATAAAGCAGTACTATATAAATTTTGCTATGTTATTGCAGAAAGTTAGACGTTGGACGCTTACCGCCATTTCAATTCATTTATGAAAGTATGATCGACCCTAAATCTGAAAAAGTACAGCAAAGTGTCACAGATTTTTGGCAGAAATGAATCCAAGGCGTAGGGAAACCAGGCCCATAGCAATCGTGCTTGTTACGGAGGGGAAGTGAAGGATTTAGAGGGGGCACAGTCTTCAGTAGGTATTTTGGAGCAACTTTTTTTTCGTAGGGGGGGGGGGCGCAATTGCTCCCCACTGGCTACAGACCTGAGGGAGACTGACATATGCGGTGTGTTATCAGGGAAATGTGGCCCGGTTAGTTTCTTTCTGCACCATAATTCACTGTCAAGAAGAAACCATTTCGGAAAATTCCAGAAACTTTCTCGACTAACATCATGATCAAACCCGTTGACCTTCAGCGTATCGAGCCAGCGTCCTAACAGATAGTGCTGGATTCCCGACGATTTCATCATGTTAATGCTGTAGAAAATAATACTGTACGCCCCGCCCCCTTGCCTAATACCTTATTTTGATCAGGGTGTGTCTGATGATCTAAGCACTTACAGCTTTGAAACAAAAATCTGTTCGTTTTAAATAGCAATTTCATTTCCCAATTCCATTGTTATACCATTTCCCACAGATTTCTTAAATATTCTATGATTTAACGTTAAAAAAAAACAAAGATACGGTTGAAATTATGTATACAGTTTTAATTCATTGATTAACTTTGCAAGCGGGTCATTTGTTTTCAGGTTTCTCTTTGTCGCTTCCATTGTTGGTTCCATTGGTGGTTCAACTGGTGGCTCAACGCTCGGTGTTTCGGTAATTGGACGAAGCTTGTTCAGTAGTTCTTCCAATCCATCCTCTGTCTTGAAAAATGTGGCCAATTCTGTGCTTAGCTCACGCAGGTTTTGGCTAGCGTCTTCGAATTCCTGTTGCATTTCTTCTAATTTGGCTATTTCTCCTGCGTCGGTCATCCGCCCAGCTATACGTTCAAATCTTCTTGCCCTTTTTGCAAGTCTCCTTGCCGCCCTAAAAATTCCCCGCCTTAGAAACCTTCCAGTTCTACCGATCGCCCTCTCTACCGCGCTAGGTCTAGGCATTGGATTAGCGACTGGGGTTTCAGAATTAACTGTGCCATCTCCGTCTGGATTACCTGGAGATAGAGAAGATTAAACAGAATATTATATAGGTCCCTAGATTCCGAATGGTATTATAACGGATTTTAACTACACGTAAATTTAACAATATCAATGCATAAAACAGGTAGAACTAGAACTGCGTAAAAGCTGTACTGACGTGTTTTGATTAGTCCGGTAACACCTTGTCACGTCAACAGTAGGCTAAAGTTACACCAAGACTTATTGAGTATAGTAACATCCAATACCCATTAAAGTCGGAAAACGTGTCATTTTGAACTCTTAAAAAAAACGGGTGTTATACCTCAAGGCCAAACTTTTTGATATTAGTTGTTAGTAGACATCAAAGTGAAATCGGAAATAAACGAAATCGAAATTTAAAAACTCGGCTCCCTAAGAATTGTTGCTATTTGAACTAAGTTCAAAACAACAAAAAAAAAAACAGTTTTCGAAAATTGAAATCTATTTGGTGACCGAATATAGATTTGAAAGGTTTTTTTTGTAAAAATCAATATGGTGGCTATAAACGTTTGAAAATGATAGATATTGTGTCATTTGCATATGTCATTTTGAATGTCGAACAAATGTTGAAGAAAACTTTCGCAAATCTTTGACCAAAGAACCAAAAAATGAAACCCGACGAAGATCCGTTGAGAACTAATCGATATATTGACAATCCGAGATTATTTGCTGTCTAATCCGTAAACACTTCCTATTTGTCAGGCCCGGTGGAGACCACAGCACGATATCTGACGTTTCCACCACGCTTATGGCGATCTTGACGCGCTTTGAAATCATTTTGTCCGCCGTAGCAGCACAGTAATGTCGCCACCCCGGTCCGGCGGGGTCTGGGTATAACATATATGTTACGTTTCATCAGAATTGGATAAGTATTAGACATAGCCCTTTGGAGAACCTGAAAATGCATTCATAGTAAAGCTCCTAGAATGTAAAGTCTGATGTGTACCAAACTTGAACTCATCTAAGAACTTTGTATGTTTAAAACAAAGGTTAAGTTTCATCTCATGACTCGGACAAAAATTTACGATTCAATACGCGCCATTTTCGAAATAACTGAGACCCTTGGGATATATCAAAATTGGATGAAAAATGAAACCACTGGATGGCCCACAATTAGCCTACATGGTTTTAATGGTAACGGCCGTTTTATCGGACAGTCTCGATCTGAAAAAAGAGCTCAGTCGTAATTATGAACCTAAAAATGCATACATAGTATAGCTCCTAGAATATAAGTCTGATGCGTACTAAAATTGAACTCATCTAAGAACTTTGGATGTTTAACACATAGGTTAAGTTTCATCTCATGAATCGGACAAAAATTTACGATTCAATACGCGCCAATTTCGAAATAACTGAGACCCTTTGGATATATCAAAATTTGATGAAAATTGGAACCACTGGATGACCCACAATTACATAGTTTTAATGGTAACGGCCATTTTATCGGAAAGTTTCGATCTGAAATTTGAGCACAGTCGTTTTTATGATGTAACGGTGATATGTTTGAACGGTTTTGACAATATAATAAAAACTATAAGGTCTTGATTTAGGGTTATGTTATAAACATTTTGGTTATGAACATACATTGTCAGTTTCATCAAAATCGTACAAAAATTGTGACCTCAAGACTAGAGTGTTCACAAACTTGGTAGTCTACTATTATGCACAGGAAGCCATCATCAACCGTATCTACTGTGGTGGGATGTTTGCTCGATGCTCCGTTTCGACTGCAAATCTGACTAAACATCAACAAAAATACGTAATGAATCAACAGCGTAACCACGAATACAGGTCTACCGGTAAAATTTCTGAAATAATTATCATCTGACTCAATAAACAGGTGGGGGAATAGTGTTAGATCCATTTAAAAATATTTTTTTTAAAAATATATCAATGATGTTTGTTAAATTAAATCAAGAAATTCGACTAACCTGGAGGTGAAACTGATACTGTATCGCCAGCCTGCGCCGCTACTTCAACCAACAAACATAACAAACCGAGGATAAAGATATTCATCTTGTAGATCTGTTACTTTAATGTAACTACCTTCAATAACCTGATTTATATATACCTGTAAGTATGTCGAAGGTGTGTCTCCAGACTGTTGTTTACGTATTAAAATGTAATCAAGCGTCTCTTTGGTTTAAGGCATTGTAAATTCTATCAAGATTTGCCTTTGGCTGGTATTATTCTTTGCGTCAAAACTTAAACGTACTTATAATGTCTTTGGTTTGGTACTCGTGTGGGATTGGGATGGTTTAAGGCTTGTCAAGAAGTGGGATTTCGATTCCCCGCTTGTACGTGTCAAAGAGTAGGGTCCCCAATCCAGCCTTGCGTGTTTTCTGCGGGTCCTCACGGTTTTCTTACACAACTTAAAGCCCCACACTGTTAAAATTTTTATGTATTTTTTACCACGTTTTAACTGGCAGAGTTATTGCCATCGTTATAGCTGTATTTTAGCATTGCATGTTATTTCACAGTCTATAATGTAAATTTACCTCTAGCTATTATACATCCAAGGTAAATTTACATACCCGTTAACAGTGATGTTAATTTACATAAATTTGTAAAATAACATTTAAAGCTAAGCATAATGTGTATTTTGACAGAGTTTACGTAATAATACCTCATAACTATTGTAGAATTACATATTATGTAATTAGCCTAGGTAGCATTATTCAAAGGAATGTGTTTGTCTCCGTTTGTTTCCCCACACAGCTCAATGTATGGCACATGCCTGTTTTTATTAGCAAGTTCGTTGCATTCTGATTTTGAATAACCTATTTCTTTAAAATGGACTAAACTGGCTGACAGAACAGTAAATATTTTGTAAAATATTCGATATGTGGTCACAGGTTGGAATAACCTGTATGATCACTATTTGTAGGTAAATTTACAATTTTCTGTAAAAATAATATTTCCAGCGGCATTTCTGTTAATATAAAACTCACGTGATGTAAACTGACATATGGTTGTATTACTACATTAAATCTGATGTAATTTTACATGAGCCGTGTATTCCTATGCGTCTACATCGTTTTAAATGTAAGTTAACAAACCATGTGATATCACAAATCCTGTACTGTATTTTTACTATAATTAAAACTGTAAATATACATATTATTTTAACAGTGCAATACCACTCTTGTTGTAACTGAATAATATGTTCCAATTTTTATTCTGGTAAACAATTTGTACTATTTTACAATATTTCAATTAAAAAATGACACAAATTTCATGTTAACACACCTAATTTAAAAATTGGAAAAATGCAACTACATGCTGTAACATGGTTTAAAAAGCCTAACGTAAGCACATTCAAATGCAACTTGGATTTAAACATATTTTTGAGCCCTCTGGACAAGTAAGATAGATTATAATGGATAATTTACACAACAGGTAATTTACACAAACATCTTGTAGTTAGAATAAGGCTATTTTTTTTCTGGACCTGTCAAGCCAGCAAGAGTGTTATTGTCCCTTTAAGACCAGATGAGATCTACATATTAAGGTCACCAATTCAAGAACACGAAATGTAAACAGGGCTAGGCTAGCACTAACCCTAACCCCCAATCCTCAGCAACATCTCGTGACCTTGTTGGAATATACAGGTGGCCTTAGATCTGACCCGAAAGACACCTATACGCGCAAGCCAATTATTCAAATAAAATTGAACCATGTGTTGGTCCGGGAATGGCCTAGTTTGTGTCGGCCAACGTCAGCAAAGGTGGTGACAAGGCGGTAACTACCGTTAGACTTCTGTATTAAAAAGGAAGGGTTGAGATACTCAACAGACACGCCAACATCTTCAGGGCGACAAAATACGCCAGCTGCTTCTAATTCATCGATTTTTTCTTGTAATGTCGTAAGTTTATCTCTAGCAACCTGCGGGACTCTGCATTTTTTTTGTGGGGGCTGTACAGGACCCATGTTAACTACAGCCTTAAAATTACCAGCAGCACCGGTATAGCATGATATGTTATTGCTGAATAGGGTATCAAATGTGTGTAATAGGTTCTGGAACTTACTGAAGTCGTCTGGGGATAAAATATTATCGGGATCTAGCTTTATGGCTGCTGAGTTGTGAATCTGCGGCTTTTTAGTTTGTGGTACATTAGCTAATGTTGGGACAGCCAATGAATAATCGGTATCACCGGTTGTATAGTCCTTTACCAGTCTGGCTTGACAGAAATGTGACGGTCTTGAAATTGGTCGTGGTTCAATAGATGTATTGGGAATGCGAAGTTTACCAGCAACGGCGTCTAAGATTGCGGGCTGAGGCCACTGAGGCCATATCTGTGATAGTTTACTGTTTCTAGAATGTGGGGAATCCTATCGACCTTCTATCGCAAGAGTACTATCTGGGTCAATACCGGATGGAATATCAACTTCAAGGTTATCCCCTGGGTGTGGTAGGCGAGCGCAATACATATGCTTGAGTTCTGCGAACAAAATGAAATGAAATGGGGTTTAACGTCCTACGCTTAAGCACCGTACCTGGGCTAATTGAAGACGGGAATTGGTGACATGACTTCAACGGGTTAGGGTCATATTGAATGACATTTTCACCTAGTGTGACTTGTTGCAAGGCAGGCCGAACCGAAACGTCGTTCGTTGTCATAAAAGGGGTACCGGCCAAAAAATCAACCCCAACTCGTCGACAACCAAAGCTTCGAGTTGTAGAGTGGTATTACCTCTTGTTAGAGTTATATAGGTTTCTCCAATCACGGATGGGTGTGTGACGCCGTCAGCTTGCAGAGCACGCTGTTTTAATTATATTAATTTCGGCTCCAGTATCAATGGTAAGTTTTAACGGGTGGTGATTGTAAAAGGCTTTGAAGTGAGGAGACTGCTTTATGCTAACACGACAGGTCATATGACCGGCCGGAGATTCAACAGGTACAGGGGGGTCGTCGTCTTCATCATCACCATTGTCTCCCTCAAAACTACAAATAAGCCTGGCCTTAGATAGGAATTTTTGATCAGCTGTAGGTAAGAACGGACAAGAACTGAGATAATGTTGATAGCGAGGACGTCCAGCCTGTTTACAAATGGGACATGACTTGGCAGAAGGAGGTTTTTTACCCGTGTAAGGTTTTTTGTAACAATCATTAGTAGACGAACGAAGAGGATTGTATTTCTTCTAGGAGGGTATCCAGGGCCTGTGAAATCTCAGGTTTAAAGCTGGCAATGGTACGTGACCTAAGTTCTGTTCCATATCGCTGTTTCACTAATTGAGGTAGATCAGGATGGATGAAGCGAAGCCATACCAAAATGATAACATTTTCCAAGGATGGAGAGAGTTCTTCATCAAGGGCTGGTACTTCCCCATGATGTGATATATTTCCATTAGCTTTTAGTAGATTATCTTCAATAAATGACATGAGTCCTTGATATAAATCCTCGGGGCGCTCAGATGAATCCAATCGAATATTATTAAAGTCTAAGAAGTGTGCACCAGTGGACTGGAAACCAAAATGAAGTAGGATACATTGCCAGATTTGATTTATTGACGTAGAGTTCTTAAAAATACTGGACAATAATTGGCAATCTGACCCAACATTAAGTCTAGATTTTTTGTTGAGCTGTACGCCTTGGGTCCGGTGCTTCTCGCGGGTCATTCTGATAGCCTCGTAGAGGTGCTGCATTGATTTTCTTTTGCCACGTTGAACCGTCACACAGGAAAGGTGCGAAATTGGGGTCCAACGATAAACAATAATGTAGATTCTGTCGCCAAGATTCGAAGGAAGTAATATTCTCGTTTTTGGTGAGACACCACTGTTTCGGTGCACGAGTACTATTCGCCATTGGTGAACTTGATGGCTTACACAGGAATAAACACAATAATACAAAGGATGGAAGAGTTGAGTGAAGGCACTTTAGGAAAAAAGTGTTTCGTCCAACCGCCGTTTCGGTAAAAGCGATGACACTATTGACATTTTTTTTTTAAAACTAATGTATATGTTTATAATGAGCGAAAAGTTCGTATCCCACTCCAGTCAGTAATGCCACACTTTGGACAAACACTCAACAACAACTTTGTCAAAGGTTATTCTTTAATAATCCGGCATGGTCAATGGAAGAACCGGAAGTAAGATTGCCGCACTCAATTACATGAGTCAACAATGCCAACCAGTACCATTCGGTACTGGCGTGGATGTTAAACCCCATTTCTCTATCTCCTCTCTCTCTCTCGCGTGTTATCCCAGTTTTCTGTCTCGAATGCCCAGAATTGATCAGTAATTTAATATCGAATTATTTTTTTTGTAATGTTATCTAGACAAGGAGTAACATTGTTGCGAAGCTAGTTACAGTATAAAAATATACCAATGCTCAGAAGACCGCCATTTAGATTTATTGAAATAGCATACATCCTTCTGGACAATAAAGGTCTCTTAATGTGGAACTTGAAATGAAAATGGGGTTAAACAACGACTATAGGCTAACAAAGCCGGTACACACGCCATGCAGTGTTTCAAGAAGGATTTTTTTTCCAGACGGGTATGGCCTATACATTTTTTTCGAATTCCAACTGTCGTGGCGTGGCTAGTTTTATGTGTAAGCGGGACCTTGGTCATATACAAATGATTATACATGCCCCTTTTCCACCCCCACCCCTATAACGGTGATCAGGAAAGCAAGGAATAAGTGGTTCTGACGTTAAATGGAATAAATCCGATTTATTTTGCACATTAATTAGGGAATCCCGCCAACTTTTCTTTAACTGACCAGACCGGCTTACCAATGTGTACGGAAAATAAAACTTATTTTTGTTTGATTCCAATGACTAGACAAAAATTGTGAACCAAATAAATCGATTTTAATATTATAATACATTACATGATGCTCATGATCATCGAATAAAACGTAATTACAGCCAAGCCCGAGGCTAGTGGGGGGGGGGGGGGGCATGTTCGCATTTTCGCCGGGAGAGTGTTTTAGTACGACAAATCCTCTCAAATTCGGCCGAGAGATAGTAAATGTCGGCTGGAAACTCTTCATTTTCCGACACATTCGCCACCTGCATGTCATAGAGGCCTAAATTCAGTCTCACAGCTTCTAATTTTCGTGCTCTCCCCTTCCCTGCTTACGGCAGTCGGCGATGACCTTCGTTCATTGATTTTTTGTTGTCGGAAATTTATCTTCCTCGCCCCCCTATGTCGGCTAAATTTTGGTTTCTGGCTTCGGGCCTGATTACAGCTATATATCTTTACATCTTTAACGTATTAACAATCTTTGATCTCCAATATCCACATCATATTAAAACGTTTCGCCTCAAGTAAAATCGGTGTAATTTGTAAACAAACACAAACAACAGAATTGTTAATACGTAAAATATTTATATAGCATATTAGAGGCCATCCTCGGTTACCCAGTGTACGCATTCCGTTATACTCCACTATACCCTGGGTTAATCTATGGGGGAGACACGTTTTCAAGTTATCCACTATTGATGCTTGTGCTATTTTTATCGACCAATCCCATAAACTGTTATTTTAAAAGGAAATTGCCCAAAGGGGAGTTACTCTCTTCTGACAGTGTTAGGAGTTGGCCTATTCTAAAAGCGTAATTATATGTTTTATTATTGAAGACCAAACGTTCATTTAATCATGTAAAGTCATTAGTTTTTTTGAGAATTGTGTGTTCGTTCCGCGAATTTTATATGTACACGTGATATCGTAGATATGTATTGGGAATTAAATTACCGAGTATACGTTCATTAATAATAAACAGAAGAAAACGACATATTATTATTATTATTATTATTATTTTAAACAAAGAACGAATAGTAATAATGATAAAAAAGGTGAAACATATAGATGTTATACATATTTGGAATCAACAACCCATACTACAGATTTTGATAATACAATTGAATATAAATAAATTATTAATATATACATTACTTACATAAATCAGACAGTAAATGGACATGGATATGGTTATCTACCCTTATAAAAACGAAGGCGAAACAATTGGTTTGTAAACTGTTTTCTGATTGGTTCGTACAGTATAGCTACATTCTAGCAATTTGAAATCGTGGAAGCCCTATAGATTAACCCATGGTATAGTGAAGTAGAACGGAATGAATGCACTGGGTAACCGAGGATGATTAGAGGCATGGAATATGACATTTATATAATAAGTGGATAACTGGATAACTCGCTTAACATTCATATTTGGGGTTAATAATGTACTAGGTGCCCCAAAAAAATCGATACCAAGGAATTCAAAATGACTTCAAAATCACCTATGAAATCAAAATGGCGCCAAAAATTTGAAAATTTTGAAATTTACCTCACCCTTGAAGTTTATCATAATTCACAAAAAAATGAATATTTACAAATAATAACACACTGATATAAACAAACATTGATTTTATAGGTTAATGATAGTATAGTCATATTTCATGTAATGATCATTGATCGTCATCTTCTAGGTCATCGTCCTCAGTATTCCTGCAATATTCACCATTACAGCCCCCACACGCGCTGACGCATTTCAGACCATTCTTCCTGCAGCTTCATATAATGGTACCGCACTGATTTTTCAGCGATTTGCAATTACATCTCACAAAGTTTAAAACGCTTTCAGGGGCTACACAGGAAGGTATGTTATGATGGGTTCTTAGCCTTCTGGTGTCTTTTTCGAGCCCCACTCGCTCCCATTCAGCTCGCTTTCATTTCATTTTTACCAAACGACGACTTGCACAATAAACTCTGAGCGCATGCAGGGCCAGCTGAAGCAATTCTTGATTGGGGGTGCTTTCATCCTAGGTCCCTATAGGCCCCCCTAGACCCCTACTCCACCGGGCCTGGCATGGTAATGTTCCTCCTGACTGGTAGCTCTCAAAATAGCATGCGAATCAATACAAAAGGGAGAATGTGATGGAGCCATGATCGGTGGTGCCAATCTTATACTTTATGCAGCAAGAACAGGAGTATTCATTCGGGGAAACTGGTATACTTTCGCCAGACTTTCATTGTAAAGCTTTTGACCGAGATGCTACTGGTACTGCAGTGGTCGAAGGAGTGATGTGTATCTATGTAGTGTAATGATATAGCATTTGCATAAAAGCAACTAAGTGTGCATATCCCTTTAACTTGTACAGACTCTCTATTCAGGTCAAATGACATCATCCTGTCAATGCTGTCCAGTCTCATAATAATATCCTATGCTTACATTCTAATGAAATAACTGTACTGGTTGTTCTAGTCTAATAAAGATGGCCTGACGACGTTAGTTAGTGCCTTGCAAATAAAATAGTCATTCTGGTTAAAATCAGAACAAAACATGGTGTCAGAAATGGTCACAGAAGTGTATTAGCAAGTACTAATCATGGAGAGACTGTCAGAACCAAAACCATTGTTGCTGAGTGGAAATAAAGCGGTAAATTTGATCAAATTTCGTCAAAGATTTAAGAATTACCTCGAGGCCACAGGGGCTACAGACGGAAAAAGCCAGAACCTGCATCCTTTTACATGTAATTTGAGAAGAAGCCTTAGAACTCTATAATAATTTTGCATTTGTAGAAGATGGTGACAAATATAAATTGAAGCCAGTGCTTGACAAATTTGCAGCCTATTGTTTACCTAAGAATAATGAAACATTTGAAAGGTACAATTTTCACTTACAATCAAAAGAAAGGTGAGAAGTTTGACGAATATAGGAATGAACTGCTTACCAGGGTCAAATATTGTAATTTTGGTGGATTAAAAGTTCTTTGATCAGAGACAGAATAATATGTGGACTTACAGATGACAAACTGAGAGAAAAACTGTTGAGAATTGATGATTTGACACTTGAGAAAACGGTCAAATACTGTCTTGCAGCAGAAACTACAAAAGATCGTCTAAAAGAAATGAAAGAAATAGACGAGACAATCAGTAAAGATACAGATGAAGTTTGTGCCGTTAAAAGTCACAGGCGATTCAACCGTGACAGGTATAAACAGAAAAAACACAGTAGTCCGAAATACTCTCACTACAAAACTGGTCAAAAGAAAAGTCAAGCTACAAGTAAAAGTGAATACTATCAACACGAGAAAAGAGATGAAACTCAATCTTGTGGAAGATGTGGTTACAAACATCGGGTTAAGCCAAATATTGCACCATAAGCATGTCACGGCACACATCCCTCCGTATCTAAAAACTGTTACTGTTCCTAGGATTTCTTATACATATACTACACCAATTGCATCCAAAATATTTAATTACAGAAAGGCATTATCTAACATCAATGCAAAGGAATTATATGATAACCCTCTACCATGTTCATGCTCTACGTCGTCCTTCATTTACCAACCAGCTGGACATGTAGTCACTGGTGATTTGAATATAGTCCAGAATAATACGTTACGTGAGATTTTGTCCGAAGGGCCCAAATACCGGGAACCGCAACCATTTTCATGGGATCAAAATTTCAAACTTATTATGGATGCCGTAGAGGACTACGCTAGATCATGGGCCAAGAGGAAATAAGTTATCTCTGATAATCTCTCAGATTTGACTAAGTCCATTAGTCGTTTACTTAAACGCCAAAGTTATATGCAACGTTTGTTAGTTGACACTCGGCCTAAATCGATTTCCAATGATGTTAGCATTGTTGAAAATCTCAACGCCTTACATGACAAGTATGTCATTGTACCAGCTGACAAAGCGTCCAATAATCTAGTGTTTATATGTAAACGGTATTATTATGACTGTCTGTTCAAAGAACTTAATTTCGGGAAACCAATTGACAGTGCTACGTATAAACGCGTTACTCTAAGTAAGGATGAAATTATATCCAATCACAGATCTGTACTCACTTCATTCGGTACGCCATGTGGTGATACCTATACAAACGTTTGACTTTTCTAACTTGTACACTAAAATTCCGCATAGTAAATTAAAAGCTCGATTAAAAGACATTATCCACAGTGTCTTCTCAACTAAATCGGGACATGTTAGATATCAATATTTAGTTGTTAATTACAATTCCACATATTTCGTTAAAAACCATAGTGATTCCAAAAATAAATTCACGGCCATCAAGATAATTCAGATGCTGGATTTTTTAATTGATAATATCTTTGTTGAATTTGGAGGGGAAATTTATCAGCAAGTGGTA